>JAULJL010000029.1:16726076-17258576 GCA_030761205.1 Fremontodendron californicum
AAATACAGGTATCAAAATTGTTTCAAATCATTGTAGAGGGACTAAATTCGTATTTTGATATAAGTACATGGACTAATTATATCATTTGATCATCCAAGTTAGTAAGCCATTTGAAAAAAAAAAAATCCACGTCATCAGTTGCCAAAAAATTTTGCTGACTAAGCTCACCGCGTTAGCATGGTCAACGCCATGTCAGCATACTTAACGATAAAAATTTGACACCGTTTAAAATTGGACTAAAATTCAAAATCTCGAAAAGTAGAGGTACCAAAATTTTTCGAATTAAAGTAGATGGACTAAATCCGCATTTTGACTATAGTACATGGACTAATAGTATAATTTGACCTAATTTAAACGAAAAGCAATAAATAAAAGTGTTAGTTTAAATATAAGTGGATTTAAATTATATTTTCAAACAAAATGGAAGATTAATATATCCTTATTATTTTATATTTTATTTTAAAATAAATTATTTTTTAATTTTTAATTAAGTTGATATTACTTTATTCGTAACATCAAATTCAATTAAAAATCCTAAAAATATGTCGTGCTAAGACATTTGAGAAATTATATGAAAAAAATTTTAGAAGATTAATGCTCCATTTGAGAACATGAGCATCTCAATGTGATAAGAGTGTCTTCATTATTTTCATTTTCATTATTATTATTTTATTTAAAAATTTTCAAATAACTCATTATTTAAAAATCATTTATATAATTATTTAATCTAATTAAATAGATAGTTAAAAACAATAAAAACATGAACAAATAATCAATTTTATAATCAAATAAACTACCAGTCATGAATAAAAATAAATATCTTTCGACAGCATGAGTACCTTGACATGGTAGTCGAGGCCCCCACGTGGTCTGTGAGATGATGGGCGGCGACGCGTCCCTGGAGCATTAGAAGTCGCGCACGTATGCTTTGGATGGTGAGCCGGGATACAGGGCTTGATGCTGCTGGGCTTTCCTGTTCATGATTCGAGGATTGGCGAGCCCTAATCAGTTCAAGGCTTGGCGAGCCCCAACCGGCTTAGGCCTCTTTCTATGGTCTAAGGCCTGAAGGTGATGGTCAGAAAATGGCTGTCAGCGAGCTTGTTGTGTTCAAGTGTAGTATGGAAGATGGCGAGTGCTTTCTCTTGGTGTTTTAGTTGGGTTGTTTTTGGCGGGAAAGTGACAGAACCCAAATGTGTTAGGTCAGGCGAACAGATTGAGAAGGTCAATGTAGCAGGGTTTTTCTCCTAAATTAGAGTTTCCGTTTCAAATTTTGGGGATTTTACTATCAAACTATGTAGTTGAGGAAGCTGGAGCCTTTGTATTGATCCGTTGGAGGCTTGGAGTTTTCAGTCTGGTAAACCCCTTGAGTTTTGAGGGAGCATTGGATTAGTGGGCAATAAATGCTGAATTTGACACAAATCTGAGTGAAAATAGCTTAGATTAAGCTCTTTGGAGTATTGGGTATTATTGAAGAGAGTTTTTTTTTGCTTGAGAATGGATCATGTGATTGGTGGTAAGTTCAAGCTTGGAAGAAAGATTGGCAGTGGCTCTTTTGGAGAGCTTTATTTAGGGGTAAATGTGCAAACTGGAGAGGAAGTTGCTGTCAAACTGGTATGTGATCTTCTCTTGAGGATTTGTTTTTTGGTAGTCTCTTTATTGGTCTGCTGCTGATGGACTGGTTTCTAGCTGTTATTGTCAATTGGTAATGGTGATTTTGGGTCGTTTAATACCTATAAATAAAGCTATATTTAGATTTTCATATGCTTACTTTTGTGGTTGTTTTCACCACATTTATTTGTAGTCATTTGTCTCTCTCTAAAAAGCAAAAAAAAAAAAAAAATGTTGCCAATTATTGTTACTTATCTTTTTCTGTTGTTTAAGTAGTACGAACCTTTGGATTTAAATTGCATTACATTTTGGACATTGGCTAGAAAAATATCAGATTTAGGCTCTTTAGTCATTTTTTTCTTAAAAAGAAAAGTGTTTTTGCGAATGAGCTTCTTAATTTGTGTAAATTTGTGTAAAGAGAGGTCATTTGTGTCCAAGACAATGTTTCCATATCCAGCTATGTTCAGCTTTATATGGTTCATCATTTAAGTATTGTTAAATTTATTGAACCCTCCAAGCCTTGGATCATAGAAAGAGGCTTAACTCGATTGGGACTCATCAAGTCTTGAATCATGAATAGGAAAACCCAGCAGCATCAGGTTCTGTATCCTGGCTTACCATCTGAAGCACACGTGGGCGACTTCTAATACTCGATGGACCGCCCATCACCTCACAGACCACGTGGAGACCTCGACCACTAATCCACGCCTAGGTTCGAGCACGTGGCAAACGTCGACCCGTCCATAAAGGTATAAATAACCTTCCGAAGGGCTAATCAAGGGTACACACTCTTCATACCTTGACTCTAAAACCCTGTTGCTCTACCTTCTACCCTTTCCTCTCCTTAATTAACACCCGAACCACCGGGGTAACCACCTCAACCATTAAAGAACATCAACAATTTTAAGATATGTAAATGTATTATTATTTTGAAATAAAATAATTATATAAATAAAAACATAAATAATAATGAAATATGTAATCAATTTATTTATTAAATAAAAGAATTACATAAATAAAAAATTCATACCTAATTAATTATATATATATATATAAAACTAGACCTTAAAAATTAGGTGAACAAATATTATTTTGTAATTTAGTATGTGTAAATATATTATTATTTGATAAAAATAATTTTATTAATTTTATCATATATATATATATATTTTATCTCCGGCCCTTCCATATACAACCAAATAATCTGGTGGGTCTTACACTCGCATTTGGTCGAGTCCTTCCTTGTTCCATATCAATAAGCAGAAACTGAGGTTTATCCTTTATAGTGTTCCATCAAAATTTTCATTGCTCTATTGCCGCATCTTTGCAAATCCATATTTATAATTCTAAGGTTAGCCTTTTCTTCTTCTTCCTGTTTTCTCTCTCTGTCTTTTTTTTTTTTTTTTTTTTTTATGTGTTTAAAAACAAAAGTTGAAATCTTTTTATTCATTAATGTATTACTTTTAATTCTCTCTAAAACCCTTAAACCCTGATTTTAACTGGAACTCTGGGTTTTTCTCTTTACAACTTTTATTGTTGGGTTTCTTTTGAAATATCATTATTTGCAGCAAAATTTTAGATATAGAAAATGGCCTTCTTCAGAAATGCAAAGCGTCCACTTGGGATCTTATTGTACAACACAAGGCTGAGTACTTGTAGTGGGCATGGATACTTTACTTGGGCAACCAAAGGAACCTCCTTTGCTCAATCTACAAATACCAAAGCCTCAAAAGCTGCTTTTTTATATTGGGTTTCAAGAAGATTCAACTCTCAGACACCTTCATCTGCTGGGCAAATGAGCCTTATCAAGCAACTTAGGGAAAGAACAAGTGCCCCCATAAAGGATGTCAAGGCTTCTCTTGTTGATTGCAATTGGGATATTGGTATAGAATATAAAATACCCATTTCTTTTTTTCTGTTTCTTTCGCTTTTTGGATTGGTTTTATATTAATTTTATTATTATGGTTTTGGTCTAATGCAGAGGCTGCACAGAAAGATTTGAGGAAAAGAGGAAAGGTTGTGGCCATGAAAAAGTCATCGAGGACTACTGCTGAGGGTCTGCTTGCTCTGGCTCAAAATGAGGGCAAGGCTGCTATAATTGAACTTAATTGCGAGACTGATTTTGTTGCAAGGAATGAAATTTTGAATACTTGGTTAGTAGGGATTAATGATTCTCTTGTCACTGCAAAATCTATTTGAAGTCAGTTCTTGGAAGTTTTTGCTTTTATTCAGTTCATAATTTCATATGAATATTTCTGTTGTCTGTCTCCGTTTGTTGTATGACTGTTGTTATTTTGATATGGCTTTATTGCTTGTAATTTATCAATATTGTCTTTCATACAGGCTTTGGCTTTGGCAAAGCAAGCTTTGTTGGTTGAGAATTCTTCCCAACAGGTTCCTGGGGTTTTTTCATTTAGGCCTGAGTGGAGGTGAGAAGTTTCTAATACTAAAGCCTTATTATTCCTTCTTATTGAATCAGCATGAGACATGTTTTCCTTTTTTATCCTTTTGCATATACAATGTCTAAGTCCATATTTATAAGGTGGGAAATTCTTTTAAGGTCTCACTCTATCTTCAATCTTTTCTTATCAAGGACAATTATTTTCGTTGGAGCTCATCTAATGAACATATTTGGCGTTCTTTCAGGGGTATGGAAAAGTGGTCTGTATTTAGTCATAAATGCATTGTCGTGTTGTCTCTTCAAATTTTGAAGACCCGACTTTGGTTTCTAAGTGCATTCTCTTGTTATGGTTGTCAAAAGTAATCATATGTATTTTTTTAATTTTATTCTGAACTCATTCTTGTTTACTCATGTCATGAAACACTAATTGATCTCCCCATGAAACCAGTGGAAGTAAAAGATTTGGTAGGTTAGCCTTAATTATTTATGTTGGTGATTTTGTTCTGAGCATGTATCAGATACCTGTTTCAATTTTCCACTTTTGCAACTATATTTGGAATTGCTATGTCTGAAGTTGCATAATCATTCAATTTCTACCAGGACTTCAAATTGAATTTTGAACATCCAAAAATTAGTCGGGAGACAACCGTTCAAAATGCAGTTACAGAAGTGGCTGCAATGATGGGAGAGAATGTAAAACTCAGGAGTGGTTTTGTGATTTCAACATCTTCACATGGTGTTGTTTCTGCTTACCTCCATAGAAGTCCTCAACCAGGTTTGTTTTTGTGCTGCTCTCCTATTGCTTGGTAGACAACATGCATGCATGCATGCTTGCTTGCCCAAAAATACATAAAATGCATTTCTCCTCCATCTTTTGACATGTTATCTTAGTTGTAATCTTAATGCCTTGGTGGACAAAGAGGATTTGGCACAACAAAAGTTATAATAACTATTTTATCTGGATGTAGGTTTGGGTCAAATTGCAGGAATTTTATCTCTTGAAGTAGAGAATGAGAATTCTCAATTGGATGCCCTCCACAAGGTTGGCTTAGAGCTAGCAATGCATATTGTGGCAACAAAGCGTTATTCTTGACAAAGGAATTCGTGACCTCTGATGTACTTAACAATGAACGCGAGATTCTAAGGTCTCAGGTACCTATAATTCCGTTCTTGGTTGCATCTACTGTTAATAAATTTGAATCCCATTATTTCATGGATGCCAAGACTTTAATTTGTTTTATGTGATAACCTCTTTGCCTTGTCGAACCATTTTGTATGGATAAGTAATTGCTTTTCTTCTTATTTTATGAGGATAAATCATTGTTTAACATGTTGCCTAATTGATGAATATCTACTAGATTTGTAACATGAGGAATATTGGGGAATATTGTAAGTGGTTGCTTGGTATAAGCTAAAATGCCCCTCAATGGTCCTGGTTACCACCGGGCCAAGCAGTGGAAGGTGGATAAATTCATGCTTTTATATGTTGCATGATTGATGGATATACACTAGATTGGAGGAATCGAGGAAGGACTATGTAGCCTTGCAGTCTTTCGATTTAGTGCTAAGCAGTCAGAGAAAACACACTCGTTCAGTTAGTGTAGTTGGGAATTGGAAAGCAGACATCACAAACTTTGACACATTCTTTAGACACTAACAAGGAGAGGACCAGAAAGTTATTGTTAGTATTGTTATTAAACCTGGACTAGCCATAGTGGCTGGACCACTGCTCTGAAGTCCGTGTTTGGAACTGTTCTGTGCTCTACTTCAGGACAGAACTGTTATAGACCTGGTCAAAGTTTGTCGCACTTGTGAGCCAGACCTGTTAGAGATCCAGATGCACAAACCAGTTTGACTCCTTTGCAAAATTGTGTCAATTGAAGTCACATGAGTGGCTTCGGTGGGAATGAACCCTGGCCATATTTGTGTTATTAGATAAGACTAGAGGTGTAAATGAGACACCTATGCTCGCAAGCTACTCGAGTTCGGCTCGAAAAAAATTCGAATTCGGCTCGGTCATTGTCGAGCCGAACTCGAGCTCGAGCTATCGAGCGAGCCGAATTCGAGTATCCTAATGCCCGACTCGAGTAGCTCGCGAGCCTAATCGAGCTTTTTCATTTTTAATTATAAATTTATTATTTTACCCTTAATATATATATATATATATATATATATATATATATATATATATATATATACACACTTAAAAACCCTAAAACCTAATTTTTCTCCCTCTCTCTCACATGTGCTGCCGCTTTCCTTCTCCCCTCCCCTCCTCTCCTCTCCTCTCCTCTCCCCGTCCCAAGTTCCTCCCTTCTCTCCCACTCCCACTGGACCCACTCCCAATGCCAACTCCCAGCTGCGGCTTCTCCCTCTCCCACTTGCGGCTTCATCTCTTGCATTTTTATCTCATAGTAGAAGGTGGATATTTTTTTAGCAAATGGCCTTAAAAGATGATGCGGAGGTGAAGGGTCTAAATGGGTCGATCTCATAGTGGAAGGTGTCAACTCTGGTTTTTGGGAAAGGTGAAGACGTAAAGGTGGTGCTGCCTATGAACCCACCAAGATCAGTGCAATTAGGCTCAAATCTTAGATTTTTGGAATAAACCACATCAAGATTGAGGAGTGAACTTGGGTTTTTGCTGCTCATGTAATTTTATTGAAAGAAGTTATATTCTTTTGCTTTGTTTGTTACTTTTGTTATTTGATTTTTGTCTTTCCAGATCTATTCTGTTACAATTTGTTTTTCTTTTTAGTAATATGTTCTGGTCATTATACCAGTGAAGAAATTTTATTATTTATAAGTTTAATTAATATAAAAATTTATAAATGAAAATTTTTAATTTGAGCTCGAGTTCGAGCTCGAATATGAGAATCGAGCCTAATTGAGCTCGCTCGAATAGTTCGACTTTATCTCGAGCCGAGCTCGAGCCTAGAAAACGATACTCGATCGAGCTCGAGCCGAGTTTCGAGCCACAAGTTTTGAATCGAGCTCGAGCTTCTTACTATTCGGGCTCGGCTCGACTCGATTACAGCCCTAGATAAGACCCTTTAGACTAGGTCTGGTGTCATGTGTAGTTTACAACTGACAAGTTAAAGAGCAGATATTTAATACATAATTAAGTTAAAGAATGTTATTGTATATATATATATATATATATATATATATATACTATTAGTATCATCATATTAGTACATAATATTAATTTATTTATAGGTTTCACCCATTGACCTGATCAACCAGTGAACCAACCCCTTTAAAATCCTTTACGGGGTCAATAATGACTAATGAGAGCAGGTTTTAATAACTATGATTTCTATTCTTTTCTGTCTTTGATGAAGGTCAGTAATCCCAACTTCGTACTGAGAAAGAGGGTTTTATTGGGGCTCTGGAGAAGATTTTGTTCAACAGATAAATTCTTTGGAAGTAGTTTTATGTTGACGCATTATGAACAATGTAATGTAACTACCCAATCTTAAACTTCATTTTGTATGGTTACCAATTTGTTTTTATGTCAGGCTGAAAGTACTGGAAAGTCTCAGATGGCCATAGAGAAAATGGTTGAAGGTCGTCTGCGAAAATACTTTGAGGAGGTTGTTCTTATGGAGCAAAAGTATTTCTTAAATGCCTCTCTAAGTATAAAGGTATGTGAGTTTCTCTCTACTGTATTTTAAACTTAAACTTGCCTATTGATCTGAAACTCATAAAATTATAAGGTTTTTTTTGAAAGGGCACCCATTAGTTGTTACTGGACTTATTTCAGCATGGTGCCACTTCTACCAACCTAAGGAGTACCGATGTTTCATGCTGGAACGTTCTGTCTGTATGCACACATTACACATAGATACTTTTGTGGGTGTAAAGATTTGTGTGCTTTAAAATGCTTGTTGACTAGGCATACATGTGCATTTGCATGTGATTTATAATGTATAATAGTTGTTTAAAACTTTATATCCTGCTCCAGACAATTTTGGATAATCTATCAAAGGAAGTGGGCTCACCTGTGAAGATTGGGAACTTTTTCAGAATGGAAGTTGGAGAAGGAATTCTAAGGTAGAGCAATACCTCCATAACATCTATGTTTCTCGTGTCATAATCTTCTTTTAATAGTAAGGTTATTTGGTTTACTTCGGTGGGTGGATGTGTTTTTTTGTTGTTGGAAGCTATGTTGCTCTGAGTCTTCATTTTTTTTGAAGTATCCGTGTCCGACACATATCTGGACATAAGTATAGGGATATGATTCTCTAAAGATCCTCCAAATACATGAAAATCTTGAAAAAAATTGAACATATCCGTGTCCGACAATCACATCCAAATCCAAGTGTGCCTTCCTCTGTACAGAAATGTTCGTTACTGTAATGACTATGGAGGCCTTTTCCTTTAATTACATATCCTTGAAAAGCTTTTATCATTTTCTGGATGACATCAAAAGCTCTTTTGTTTCCCTTCTAAATTTTCTTTATTTGACTGTATAATTACCTCGTTTACTCCAAATAATAGCAGAATACTTAGGACTATCCTATCTTCAGTATGCAAATAGGTAATGTTAAGGTTCTCTTCTTTATACTGAACATCTGGCAATTTGGGATAGTATACGATTACACAACACAAAAGAAATAGTTAAAATACGACACAAAACATGATATGATAAAGAAAAAAAAATACGAATATCATATAAATACATAAATATGTCAATTTATATAACATAAATTATTAACATGTCGAAATTTTCTTCATTCTTGCACAGACCTGTCAATTGGACGGGTCGGGTTAGGTTTGGGTTGGGTCAATTCGGGTCTTAAAAAAATCGGGTCATTTCGGGTTTGAGTCATTTCGGGTTCGGGTCGTTTCGGGTTTGACACTCGGGTTATTCGGGTTTGGGTCATTTTGGTTTGGATCATTTCGAGTTTGACACTTGGGTTATTCCAATTCAATTTATTAATTTTTAAAATCGAATCAGATTGAATTTAAACAGATTATTTGATCGAATCATATTTTATTAAAATTTTCTTAAAGATAAAAATAAAAAATAAATTATATTTAAAAATAAATAGGATATTATCGTGTATCTAAAATCTTTAAATGAATCTATTTAGTTATTTGAAAAATATATAATTTTATATTTGTTGAAACGTTCCAACTTTGATCAGTAATCTTTAGTACTAAAAGTTTTACCAAGTGAACCAATCTTAGAAGTTGAAATAATTATCCACTAAAATTAAATTAGATTTAAGACCTTTACATAAAAGTTTAATTATCAAGTGAAATAAAATATAATAATAAATGCTTGTTCAAAATAAAAATATAATAATAAATGGTATGAAATTAAATTAGTTAATCAAGCTAAATATTTTAAAATTTTAAACATAATATATAAAATTAAATTAATAAAATTTTTATAATAAGCAAATGTGCAATTCTTAACATATTAAAGTTACCGATATATATAATATTTTTGTATAATGTATAATTCTTATTAGATGAGTGGTCCACTTACACTAGTATAAAACTAAATTAGTTTACACACTTTCATAAATTTTTATACGATTAATATTTTAACAATCCGATCGTCATATTTCATGTTCTATTCACGTAGATCATGCACGTCGAGTTTTAAGTAAATTAAAAATATCTAACTATTTGTTCGATGTAAAAAACATTCAATCGTTAAATATATATTGAAAAATACAGTATTTTCGATCGATATGTTTTGTGGTATAGGTATTATTTGTATTAAATTAATATTTTTCAAAATAAAATTATACTTAAGTTCGGATTATTTCGGGTTAACTGTTCGGGTCATTTTGGGTTCGGGTCATTCTGGATTCGGGTCATTTCGGGTGCGGATCATTTCGGGTTCGGGTTGGTCGGTTTCGAGTTGTTGACTTTTTATAGTCAAATCAAGTTGGATCGAATTTGAATTCGAACGAATTGAACGAGTTTTTCGGATTCGAATCTGAATTGACAGGTCTATGCACAACTTATCCCAGGAAGGATAAATGCCTATTGCATAATACGATGAAAGACATTCTGCTAACAATATTGATGTTCTTCGGTGGTAGGGATGGCAATGGAGCGGGGCGGGGACGGATTTTGCAGTATCCGCCTCCGCCCCGCCATAGCACTGCTCTGCCCCACCCTGCTCCGTCGTGGATGTTGAAATTTCAATACCATTACCACCTCCATAGATGTCGGTTACATCCATAACCGTCCCGCCCCGCTCCGCCCTATTTGATATTTATTAATTATTTTTAATTTTTCAAATAATAAAGCATTGTAAAAAAAATTAAATATAAATTCAATATAAACATGTTTCTAATTTAGGAAGAGAAAAAAATAGAGTATTAGGTTTAGATTTTTAAAAAGAAAAAGAAAAATAATAAGTTTAATTATATTATTTTATTATTCTTTTAAAAGCTAAATATTTAAGGGTAAAATTGTAATTTCAGTATTCGGGGCGGGGTGGTGCGGAGCAGGCAATTACCACAACTGCTCCATCCCGGCCTTTCAAACAAAAAAAACTGCACCGCCCTGCTCCGCCTCCATTGTTCAAAAAAGAAAACCTCTCCATTCGGATCGGTTCGAAATCCATCGATCGAATCGGGTTTTGCCATTCCTATTCGGTGGGGCTGTTTTTCTCTTTCCAGGATGCAAGCAGTAAGCATGTTTGACAATTGAAATTCAGACATCCTAGCCAACCTAGAAAAAAAAAAGTGTCCTCTTTCTTATCGGTTTTTTTATTTATTTATCAAAATATAGTTAAAAAAATAAATTATATATCAAAATACCGTTCTTTTCAGATTAATTCTCAAAATTCGCTTTTTTTTTTTCTAGCTGGGAAATCGTCATCCCCCATAACGATTTCTCAACGTAAAATTTGCAAAAAACACCAAGGGAAATCGCCATGGGGGGTGGCGATTTCCCTTGGTGTATTTTAAAAAAATTAAAAAAAACACCAAGGGAAATCGCCACCCTCATGACGATTTTCCTTGGTGTTTTTTACAAATTTTGCAAATTATACCAAGGAAAATCGCCATGGGGGTGGCGATTTCCCTTAGTGTTTTATTTATTTATTTATTTTTACTTAAATTAAAAAAAATTGTAAATTTATTTTTAAAATTTGCATTTTAATTTTAAAAATTGTAAATTAAATAAAAAAAATTAAAAGTCCAACGGTATATTTTTCTTATTTAAAATTTATGAAACTTTATTTAAAAAATTTTAGTTAAATTTTACTATATAAACTTTTAAAACAAAGAAATAATAATAAATAAAAAAATTTAAATTTTTTTGAAGGCAACGGTAACTTGACCTTTGCCTTCAAAATCTCCTCCCCCCCCACACACACCACTCTTCTACAAATACCCCCTCATTTTCTACAATTTATTTTTATTTTCTTTCTTCTTTCTACAATCAAATTTGTTTCTACCAACAATTTTTTTTTCTACAACAATATTTAAAAATGGCTTCATCATTACTATTGAGGTTGCAAGAAAATCACATATCGGAGGTTATACTTAAAGAGGTAAGTAAATTATTGTAATATTATTTGTATTACATTATCAATTTTTAGTTATTTTTTAATTATTATTATTTTGTAAATTTATAGTTTTATAATTTTTATATTTTTAATGTTATAGTGCTTATTATAGTTTTATCATTTATTAATTAGTATTGTTTTTTCATTTTATAGTTTATAATTATTTATTTTTTATATTGTTTAATTTTTTATTGTTATAGTTATTTAATTTTTTAATTATTATTGTTTTTTCATTTTATAGTTTTATATAATTTTAATTTTAATTTTTATATTATATTATATTATATTATTTTTTTTATTATTATATACAATAATATTTTTTTAATTATTATTGTTTTTTCATTTTATAGTTTTATATAATTTTAATTTTTATATTATAATTATATCCAGGGTAATTATCGGAATAACGATGACTGGATGGTACTCCATAATCCCGTTGAGGTTCAGGATGACTAAATGACATCCTCGGTGCTGTGAACTCTGATGAGGCCGGTTGACGCGTCCGCCCACGTTGTCGGCTAGGTCTAGGAGCTTCCATATCCTGTCTAGGAGGGACTGGAGTTGAAGTTCGTCCGGTAAATGGCATACTCCTAACATCCTCATACACCGACAGTGGACAAACAAAAGGCCGACCTTCATTTTTATACCATCCTATGTAATCATCCGATGGGTTAAAATTATTACCAACAATCGGATAACCTGTCGGAATTCGTTGAAAACATATATTCCACAAATGGATCCAATGTTCATGCTTCGTAGGCCAGAATTCCTTATGATGACCACGCATGTCAATCTTGTGAATCTTATCAAGGTTCACCAGGGCTGCAGGAATTGGTTGTTGCATCCCAAATTGTCGCAACACCCTATCAGTTTGGTGCCACTCTACATATGAAAAGCATATCAATGCTGTGTTTGCTTTCCATATATTACAATTATTGTAGGCATCCGATGGGAGGCATGCCATAATTTCACTTGAGGAATATGGCATCTACAGAAACTGCGAATAATTATTACAAATTATTAGTTTCATATGGATTAGATACAAAAATACTTGAATTTAACAATCGAAATATTTACCTTATCATATCCTACTTATCTAGTCGCAATCTTATACTTGCAAGGTCGGTCGGAGTCTCTGTAAAATCTCTACTCCCACTTCTACTCCACCTGTTAAAATGCATATAAAATCTTAATAGACCTATAAAAATACAACTTCGTACAAAATTAATAAAATAGTAAAGATTATTACCTGCTTACAAGGGGGTATACAGCCAAAACATCCACGCGTGGATCAAGAAATGACAGCCGATACCAAGCCCATGATTGTAGAAGCACTAAACATCCACCTATGTCATGGCTTTTTGGAACTGTAGCCCGACAAAGTTCTCTATACAAAACCGTCAAACACGCAGAACCCCAACTATAATTTGCCACATGCTCTAAATCACGTAGTAATGGAAGATACATTAAATGTACCCGACTGCTCGATTTGTCAGGCATCAGTAATCCTCCAATCAAACGTAAAATATATGCTCTAGCAACATATTGTATATGTTCTTCAGTTGCTTGTAATGGAAGATTTTGAAAGGATTTCAACCAATTTAGTCTCACCGTTGAGTCAGATACATACTCTTCTGGAGGTACCGAGCCCAATAGATTTTGACACTCTTCATTCCAATCTAGCAAGCTTTCGCCTGTAACTGCATCGTCATGGACCGGAAGTCCAAGTTGAAGCGTAACATCTTCTAGAGTTACCGTGCATTCATCAAATGAAAAATGAAAAGTGTGCGTCTCGGGTCTCCATCATTCGATCAATGCACTGATTAAGTCGGGTTGTATCAAAAATCGTCGAATTTGAGTTGCGTGATAAAATCCGGCTCTTCTTAAGTGGTCGATAATAGATGGATGCGGGTCCTCCAATGTAAATTTCCTCTAACGTAACACACGACGAGTATCCTGTTGATAATTAATTAAATTAAATCAAATAATAATAAAATTTAATATATTATAAAACTATAACAATTAAAAAAGTAAACAATATAAAAATAAAAAAACTCTAAAACTCTAAAATAACAAAACAATAATAATAAAAAAATTTAAAATTATTTATATAATTATTAAATAATTAAATAATATAAAAAATAAATAACTATAAAATGAAAAAACAATAATAATTAAAAAATTATAAAACTATAATAATAAAAATTAATATAATATAAAAATTAAAATTATATAAAACTATAAAATGAAAAAACAATAATAATTAAAAAATTAAATAACTATAACAATAAAAAATTAAACAATATTAAAAATAAATAATTATAAAACTATAAAATGAAAAAACAATACTAATTAATAAATGATAAAACTATAATAAGCACTATAACATTAAAAATATAAAAATTATAAAACTATAAATTTACAAAATAATAATAATTAAAAAATAACTAAAAATCGATAATGTAATACAAATAATATTACAATAATTTACTTACCTCTTTAAATATAACCTCCGATATGTGATTTTCTTGCAACCTCAATAGTGATGATGAAGCCATTTTTAAATATTGTTGTAGAAAAAAAAATTGTTAGTATAAACAAATTTGATTGTAGAAAGAAGAAAGAAAATAAAAATAAATTGTAGAAAATGAAGGGGGTATTTATAGAAGAGTGGTGTGTGTGTGGGGAGGGGAGGGGATTTTGAAGGCAACGGTCAAGTTACCGTTGCCTTAAAAAAATTTGAATTTTTTATTATTATTATTTCTTTGTTTTAAAAGTTTATATAGTAAAATTTAACTAAATATTTTTTTAAAAAAAGTTTAATAAATTTTAAATAAGAAAAATATACCGTTGGACTTTTATTTTTATTTTTATAAATTTTTATTATTTAATTTACAATTTTATACAGTCAAATTACCGTTGCTTTTATACAACAAGGGAAATCGCCACCGCCCATGGCGATTTTCTTTGGTGTTTTTTGCAAATTTTGAAAATTTTACGTTGGAAAATCGCTATGGAAGATGGCGATTTCCCAACTAGAAAAAAAACAAACAGATTTTGAAAATTAATCTAAAAATAACAATATTTTGATATATAATTTTTTTAACTATATTTTGATTAAAAAAAACCGTTTCTTATCATCAAAAAGGGAAAAAAAAAAGTTATTGTTTTGTAATTTCTTTGCTTTTTTTCTTTTCTTGGTAATGTAGATGAGTGAAGAGATAAAGGTCATTCAGAGATGAAAAAGAAACTCATGATACAGAGGCATTAACAAGTCTATTTCAGTTCTTTCTCAGATACAGAATAAATTTTCACATTTTACAATAAGATCAAGAAAGGAGATTGGGGGCTTGGGAAGTTCTTCCATGCAACAAAGCAGGAACTTTTATTTAATGGAACTTGAGGTTAGTCAAGACATTGTTGTTGAAAGGGTCAGCCAAGTGATCCAAAAGGTTCTGATATGGCCCTACTCCTGTCACAAGCCCTTGGATAAAGTAACCCAAGATTGCCAACATAGCCAACCTCCCATTCTTCACCTCTTTAAGCTTCAAATCCTTCAATGACTTCTCATCTTTTCCAAAACCAAGTGGGTTAAAGATTGGTCCTCCAGGGTATGCTGGCTCTCCAGACCCTCCAAGATACTTCTCGAATCCCAAGAAATATTGTTTCCCCATTGAACCTGGTTTGGCCCAGTCTTGGAATCTTCTGTGCTCTGCAAATCCCATCAGTGCCATCTCGAACACGAACAAAGTGTAAGGGTCTGCCCAGTAGTTGTATGTTCCTGCTGGTGGGATCACACCAGTTTGAAACCAAGGGAGGGCTGTTTCTGAAGGAATGAGGCCGGCTTTCCCAAGTATTTCAGGGGCAATGGCACCAACTGCACCCAACATAGCATAACGCCCGTTGATGACCTCACCATAGGCTAGCCATTTGGGCTCGATGAACCCTCCTGGACCTTCAGGCTCTGAGAGTCCTAATGGGTCGAATCCGTAGTCACCTGGAAGGCTGTAGAATGGACAGTCAGAAAACTCGAAAAGTTAGATCACTTGATCCAGATGATCAATGCTAGAGAAAAGGAGCAGCCTATCAGTGTATCAAAATGCTAAGAAAAACGAATCCGGAATATAACTAAGTTGATTCATAAATTGACATTCAACATATTTAAAATTTAAATTCTAACATTTACACTTCTTTCATTATTCTTAGACTGCGACGTGTAAAAAAAATGCTAAGAAAAATCTCAGCCCTCGGGTGAAAAATAGTCATTGGGGTGATGCCATAAATTGCTTGCATCATTTTACCTGCCATCCAAGTATGTAAGGCTTTGTTTAGATGCAAACCACAAGGATCTGTCAGCTCCTTGCTGAAAAAATGTCACATTAACAAAGTTATCAGAATTCTATCCTAATTAACATTAACTAAAAAAAAAAAAAAACCAATAAAAAAGACCTAACATGATGGTATAAAATGGAGAGACTATGGGAAGAATGAGACCTTAACAGGGGGAGTAGAAGCTGCCCTAACAACAAAAGATCCCTTCCTTGAGGACCCAATTGGGGATTGCAGTGGCCTAGCTCCTAAAATCTGCCTAGCAGCCTCCATGGAGGAGCTAAGAGATGATGATAAAAGTGCTTGATAAAAGTGCTTGTGGGCTAAATCTAAGCCAGGTGGATGGAAACGAGAGCCCAACTTATTCTTCAGATTATGTTGGAATCTGGTTGTCCAACATGGAGTGTACACGTAGATTGATTAACTGGATAAGAGATACTGCCCTGATGATCATCTACATGGAAGCAGAAACTTCATTGCACATAGAATTTAATTCAGATTCATGCAGTTTTTTAAAATATCATTTAATAATTTTAAATTTTAGTATCTGCAATTTTAATTTGTAAGATTGTTGTTGTACGGAAAAAACATTTTCTCTTGTTTTCAAATTGTAATATATATATATTTTTTTTATAAAAAAAACTCCAATGCAGCATGACTGACTCTCAACCATTTTCAGTGTTAAAAAAATCCAATCGATTGAATCAATAATCTGTCCGATCCGATACATGTAATAGAATAAAAAAAATTTGAATAGATAAAAAATCAGAAAAAACCAATTTTAAACTTATTTTTAAAATTTTTTAAAACAATTTATTATATGTGATGAGATTTAAATCTGTAACTTATTGAATCTATATTAAAGATCATACAATTTAATCAAATATATGTTTTTACTAAATATTTATTTAATATTAAAAAAAAATTAAAACAATCAATCGATTCAATCGATCCAACTGATCAAACTGATTAAACCAATAATCCAAAATCTCATCGAATTGAATTTTGATATGATTTTTTAAACATTCTATCCCTGGTTAATTCTCATTTCTCAGGTCTCAAAAAAAACTGCATATTATTAGATAAACAGTATCTTCCCCCAAGGGAAGGCTGCTTTTAAATCAAGTTTTTGTTGAAAGAATGAAGATGGATCTTGCTTCGGTGCAAGTTTAGAAACTCAAGTCTAGCAGATAGTTTGGAATTTCAGATATTCTTGACTAATTTTGCAACATGTACAAAATTGAAATCCAAATTAAAAATCCATACCCAATATAAAGTTTATTTACTAGCATTTTATAAGGTATGGAAACTATATGGAGTTTCTTTTAATAAAAATGTAAAATTCAAATTAAAAGTAAATTTTCTTGTCAATATTTTCATCATGATTTTACATCCCAAAATTTTAAATTTAAAACAATAATATTATTGTATAAATAAAAAGATATTAAATTTTAAATAAAATTAAGTATTGCACACCACAATATGAGTGGAAATAAAAAAAAAGTGAATTTAAAAAATAATGTTTTTGAAAAGAAAGTTATGTGTGAGTAATTTTTTTAAAAAAAAATATGTTTTTTTTTTTTAAGTTATGTGTTGTATGTGTAAGTATTTTTTTAAAGTAATATATATCCTTAAGCTTACATTTGAAAACTTAAATTTCAAAAAATAGATTTAGATTTCAATAATTGTGTAAATTGGTAATAAAACACATGTAAAAGTAACATTGATGATTATTTTTCAAATCCATGGATTTGTTGGATGCCTATTTAGTGGTGAATTTGAAATACCTATAGCTATTTGTGAATTTGAAATTCATGTTTTTATACCTTTCAAATATATAATCATATTAGCTCATAACTAATTTATATATAATGTATGCATTGAATTCTCACAATTTATATTGCAAATGAAATCCAAATTTTCAAATTCAAGTTCCTAAACATAACATTATTGTATTTTTTTATTGTAACTTTCATTTAGTTTTTAAGTAAGTTTATCAACTAATTTGATGTTTGGTAATCCGTGACACTAATTCAATTAATCAATTTAATATTAGGGTAAAAGACATTTATCATCCTAGGGTTTAATGAAAATTTCACTTACCTCCTAAAGTTTTGAAATTTTCATTTTATCCCCTATTCAAGTTATAAAAGAATCAAATGATAATTTTATCCTTTAAGGTTTTTGGAGATTACCCACGATTAGAAGGTTGAGTGAGGTTTGGTTTTAGACAAAAATTACGGTTAATGTGCAGTATTATGATTTTTAACACTTTGCGGTTACCGAACCGAATAGAATAAAAAATCGTACCGACCCGAACCGAATTCCATCAATTCGGACCCGAACCCGATTTTATTTAAAACTTTAGCCCCCAACCCGACCTCCGTTTAGATATACTCAAAACCACCCCGAACTCGATTTTATTTAAAATTTTAGCCTCCGACCCTGAACCCAACTCCGAAAAGACGCCCGATCCCATTCCGAATAGACTGAACTAACAGACTCTTTTAATTTTATTTTAAATATAATAATTTAAAATTATATATAATATAATATATCATTTACATTATATAATAATATATAATATACAATGAATAAATTATTTTTTAAATAGTTCAATTCGGGTTTATGGTAAATCCGAACCCGACCTGAACCCGTTATTTTTTTAAATTACCTGCTTGACCCGACGGTTCGGATTATTTTGCCAACCCTAGACATGTTCTATGCCATAGAAGAACAATTTTGGCATGATATTAATTTTTAGGGGGAAAAAGATATTATCCAAACTCTATGGGGTATCTGAAATTATGATCAAATTTCATGAGGGTTTTAATACTTTTTTCCTATAAATGGTCCGTTTTGATATACTCGAAACCGCCCCGAATCCCATTTATTTAAAATTTTAGCCCTCGACCTCGACCTCAACCTCGACCCCGAACCTGAAACCGACCCCGACCCCACCAATCCCATCTCGAATAGACTGAACTAACCGACCCTTTTAATTTTATTTTAAAAATAATTATTTATATAATAATTTAAAATTATATATAATATAATATATCATTTATATTATATAATAATATATAATATACAATAAATAAATTATTTTTTAAACAGTTAAAATCGATTAAATCGACCGAACCGATCGACTGAAGTTGGTTTCGTTTTTTTGGTTTTAGAATCTTTGTCAATCGGTTTAGTCGATTTTATAAGTTTAGTCGGTTTAATCGGTTTTCAAAATTTTGAAACCGAACCAATCAAACTGACTGAATGTTCATCTCTAATAATATATAAAATTAACATATATAAAAAAATTAGAAGTTAGAAAAAAAAAAATAATCAGGGGTGGGTCAATTCAGGTTTATGGTAAACTCGAATCCGTTATTTTTTGAAATTATCTATCTAACCCGACGGTTCAGATTATTTTGCCAACCATAGACATGTTCTATACCATAGAAGGGCAATTTTGACATGATATTAATTTTCAAGGTGGAAAGAGGGTATTATCCAAACCTCAGAGAGAGAAAAAAGAAGATATTATCCAAACCTTAGAGGGACATCTGAAATTATACCCAAATCTCAAGAGGTTTTAATACTTAATATTAACTAGAAATATATACACTCGATATGTGGGTTGAAAAAAAAAACTGATGTGAAAAAAATATTTTAAAAAAAGTTAAGTATGGACAATATATTAAAGAAAAGTGAGTAGTTTTTTAAATGTGCGAGTAATTTTTATAAAATATAAAAGTATGTAATTGATTATAATGTAATTGTTTTTATTTAGATTTTTAAGTAATTTTGTTAATTAAATTGATATTTGATTAATTCGTGATACCAACTCAATTAATTATCGTAATATAAATATAAATACTACTAGGTGTTGATAAATAAAAAAATGAGTTAAAAAGAAATTATATTTTAAAAATGTTATCTTTAGATGTGTGAGTAAATAAAGAAGTTATTTGAGGATGTTAAGTTTGTTAATAAATTAAAACAAAAAAAATGAAAGATAAGACTATTCTTAATTGCATTCTAACTTTATATTATAACTTTAATTTTAATTTTAATTTACATTTGTAACTGATTTAGTATACAATTAACTCATAGCATGTATATTATTTTATGATAAATTATTTCATACATTATTTTTACAAACAAAATTAGTAACCTAACATATATCATTTAAAATATATTAAAAATAAAAAATAAAAATATAAGTTTTTAAATTTCGTTTATAAAATTAAAAAATCACATTGCAGTGTATAAAAAATGAACTTACAATTAAAACAAAAAGTCCAAAATCGACCAAATTTGACATTGAGTCAACCCAACATCCTAATTCCCAAGTTTACAATGGCGGATCCGCCATTGCCAACATACTGGACATAAAGCTAAGATGCAGGTACACCGATTCTTGTGGAAGCATCATCAAAGGAATAAAACGGCACTTGCAGTTTCCACTAAAGCCTTATTCGCTCAGAGTACTATTAATAAACCAAGATGGATGAGTACAGTAATGAGCTTTGGCGACGGAATCCAGGGGGCACTGGGTCTACCCGATTCAGAAACGGGTCCCAGGGGCGACGCCTACGAACCCAGTCAGGTACCCGGTCTCCCTTCCGATATCGTCAGTGTCAGCGCTGGTCATTTTCACTCGCTCGGTATTGATTCTCGCGGTGGACTCTGGGCTTGGGGCCGTAACCAGGAGGCCCAGCTGGGTCGTGATCCACTTGCCCCGAGGTCAGTTCAATAAAATGTTGATTTTTCTTATTTCCCAGTTTTTAATTTGGTGGGAAACTGATCGTTTTTTTTATTCCCAGTTGTCTGTTTACTATGTTAAAGCTTGGTTAACATTGTTATAGCAATGGAGTAAAACTTATAAGTTACAAGCTAAGTTGAGTCTCTGTATATAGGAATTAAATTCAATCTAGTTCAACAGGGTTATCAATGTTTTGATCTATTGAATAGTTTCAGCCAAAGGACAGATTTCTGGTCATGGATTTTCTTGTGAAGAACCTACTTGTTTTGGCAGAGTTAGTTAAGTTATATGAGAAAATTATGGATGCACATTGGATTGAATTACTTATCTTAATGTGAAATGGTTAATTGTTGATTGATTTTGATTGTGAGCATAGAATGATCCAAAGAGAGTGGAAGGGTTGGATCATGTGAATGTTTGTGCTGCTTTTGCATCTATTGTTATTTCTGCAGCTATTGGCGATGGTGGTTCTGTGTGGGCATGGGAAAGTCTAGGCGGGGACAGCTTGGTCTTGGAAAGGGTATCAATGAGGCTGTCGTTCCTCGCAGAGTTGAAGCACTTGCAAGAAAAGATAGTCAATAGTCAAGGTGTGCTCCTAAACTAAGGTAGATTAATCTAATCCCATAACTGTCACGGGGCCGGAACTTTAGTCTAGCAAACTGCGCGGCCTTAAGCTGAAAGTCGTTTCCTTGTATGACTAAGTACTCAAGATGAGCTCCAAGTCATTGAAAACTGAAAGTTACTGGAGTTAAGCAGAAAAATAGAACACATAAAAAGTAGAGAAGAATGCTCACACATTTGCTAGTATGGTTGAGCATAAGCTTAAAACTTACATTATCCAATAAGAAAGAAATTCCATGATTGCATTTTCTTTGACAGGTTTCATTTGGTTGGGGGCATGCTCTTGCACAGACAGAGGATGGAAAGTTGTTGGGCTGGGGTTATCCAGCCGATGGTAGGATAGGAAAGGTTGGTGAAGCTTTGGAGGCGTCTCTGCTGGTCTCAAATGCAAGTATATCTATGAATAACAAACAGTTTTCAGATTCAGGACTGGATTTTGCTGAACAAATGGTTTTAGAAGGAATGGAGAAAGAGAATGACATGCCAATCATTTGGGAACCTCGATTGGTTGAAGAACTGCAAGGGGTTGAAGTCAAAGACATTGTATGTGGGCTTGATCATTCCTTGGTTCTTTGCCGTAAGTAACAGTTTTGTGCAGATTTATGTGTGATTGTGCATGTGGAGACTATGTTGCTCCGACTCTTGAAGTACCCGTGTCCAACGCATATCCGGACATGGGTATGGGGATATGATCCTCTAAGGACCCTCCAAATACATGAAAATCTTAGAAAAAATTGAACATATCCGTGTCCGGCACTCACACCCGAGTCCTAAGTAACATAGTGTGGAGATGTTGGCATGCATCTTTGTTAATTTTTGAGTGTCTAATTTCAGGTAATGGCACTTTATTGAGCTCTGGAAGCAAAGTATACGGTCAACTGGGTCGAGTCAAGCTGGATTTGGGATTGATGAGAACCAAGCTGGTATTGGACTTCAAGATCCATTGCATGTTCCTATTGGGCCTATTACAAGGTCAAGATCCAAGAAGCTCAAGGAAGCTATGCAAGGATTGGTAAAAAGGACTTGGGAAGAATCTACAAGTCTTTTAAGCAATGTCAATCCATTCAAGTTGGGCTGCTTGAATGAAGAAGACCAAGAATTGGTCCATGTGATCCAAGCTTCACATGATGGGCCATAGCAGAATTCAAGGGGGCGGCAATCTTAATGAATTAGTGGGTCTGTTTTTAGTTCATTATCTAATATGAAGTGGGGACCAATTCATTAATGTTGTGGCACCTAAATTAGAAGCTTTAGTTGGGTCTTTTAATTACTTAGGCTTTTGGACCTGATTTATGTATTATGTCCATTAGGCTTAAGGGGTCTATCTTCATTAAACTTGTTAGACATCTTTTTAATTATTTAGGTTTGGGCTTGAGTATGTTCAGCCCATATTTTACATATTATTACTTAGTAGATTAGAGTTATTGTAAGGAGGCTATAAATATATTTATTAGTCGCCTACTTCAATTATCTTTTGATCAATTGAGTTTGAATTTATTCAAAGTGAGTGTTTCACTCTTTTTAGTTCTTGACAGAACTTAAGAACTTATCAAAGAATTCTTTCTTTGTGGCGTTCAACCTATCAAACTTAGGTTCTTGAAACGAGAGTTCTTAGGAACTAGCTTACATGCTTAATCTAGGTTTTTTGAAACAGACTTTTAAGGGTTTAAGTTTTCTTTGCCTGAATCTTGGCTTTTCTGGGTTAGGTATTTCAATTTGTTAGTGGGTTCAAAGGGTTTAACCCCTAGGGTTCACATCAGTTGGTATCAGAGCTTAGGCTTCCAATCAGGTTTTTATAGTTATCGCTTTGATTTGTTATTTGTTACTTCTTTTTGGGGTTTCAAATACTATCACAGCAAAATCAATAACAAGATTTTGGGGTTTCTTGTCTTAGGGTTATAGCTTTAGGCATTATTGCCCTGGGTTATAGTTTTTAGGCAGTCTTGCTTTGGGATTTCATTTCTTGTAATTGAATCAAATCAATCTAGCTTTAGGCATTTTTCCTAGGGTTATAGTTTTTAGGCAGTCTAAGTTTGGGGTTTCAGTCTTGAAAAGTGGTTTAAATCAAGATTTCGTTTCTTGACTTCTTGATCAATTAAAATTCTTCTTATTGATTCTTGATCCGAATCTTAAAAAAAAAAAATTCAAGAATTCAAAGGGGCATTCGAACAGTCCCAAGTAAAAAAAAAGTTCATCCGAGATTTCAAGAAAATCAAGAAGTCTCGTTCTTGAAAAAAAAAAAAGTGTTCGAACAGCAAGAAAAAAAAAGATTCGAAAAAGATCAAGGAAAGTAGGAAAGATTTGAATTCTTGGTCATCTTGTTCTTGATTTTTACTTGTTTTACCTTCTTACTAATTGTTTCTTGTTTCTTGAGTTTTTTGCTAGGTAGAATTAAGCAAGTGGAGTTCTTGAAGAGTTCTTCTAGTTCCTAAAGAACCTGAAAGAGGAAATAGTGTGGTAAAAGACAAGAGTAAGTAAGTTTATTAAAGAAAAAGCCTAAAAGAGTGCAAACAAGAGTTGGAGTGATTTTTTAATTGAGTGTAAACACTAAGGGAGTGTGTGAGTTTATTTTTATCACTAATATTTTGTTTTGCAGCAACTTCAAATGTCTCACCATAGTGAATCATCACACAAGGGGGATGAAAATTCATCCTTTACATGGAGAGCTATGCAACAACAGTTTGAGAGGATGAATTTTGCGATGGCACAGATGTCAGACAAGATAGAGAGCCAATCGACAGCCATTCAAAACCTACAAGGTAGGCGAGATAGAGGGGCTAGGCGAGAGCCTAGTGTTGTTGATGAACATGATGTAGAAGAGGCAGATGATGGGGAAGTTGATATGGGTAGACTAGAGGAGTTAGGCATGGAGGAAGGCCTAGGAGAAACACTAAGGATCATGATTGGGAAAATAGAGAAGATAGGAACCTTGGGAATATTAAAATGAAAATTCCACCATTCCAAGGTAGAACTGATCCTAAGGTTTATTTGGAGTGGGAGAAGAAGATAGAGTTGATCTTTGATTGTCACAACTATTCGGAAGAGAAAAAGGTGAAGTTGGCAGTCATTGAATTTACTGACTATGCCATAGTTTGGTGGGATCAACTAGTAACCAATAGGAGGAGAAATCATGAGAGACCTATAGAGACATGGAGGGAATTGAAAGCTCTCATGAAAAGGAGGTTTGTACCTAGCCACTATTATAGGGACCTTTATCAAAAACTTCAAAATCTTACCCAAGGGTTTAGGAGTGTAGAGGATTACTATAAGGAGATGGAGGTGGCTATGATTAGAGCCAATGTAGAGGAGGATCGGGAAGCCACCATGGCTAGATTTTTGAGTGGCTTACATAGAGACATAGCCAATGTTGTGGAGTTGCAGCATTATGTGGAGGTAGAAGATATGGTGCACATGGCTATGAAGGTGGAGAGGCAATTGAAAAGAAAGGGGGCAGCAAGGTATTCTTTGGTTTCTAGCACTCCTTGGAAACCAAAGTGGGACAAAGACCGGGCTGTTGTCAAGGGCAAAATCGAACCACCAAAGGGGAAAGAAGAGAGCACTAGCAAAGACAAACCCAAGGTATTTCAAAATTCCAATTCTTCAAGGAATAGAGATATTAAATGCTTTAAATGTTTGGGTTCAGGCCATATTGCATCTCAATGTCCAAACAAAAGGGCGATGATCATGCATGCTAATGGTGAAGCCGTGACCGAAAGTGAGGATGATTGTGATGACATGCCAGAATTGGAGGATGCTAGTGATTGTGTTGGTGATGATGCTGACTTGGACTACCCTGTGGAAGGTAAATCTCTTGTTGCTAGGCGTGCTTTGAATGCACAAATTAAAATAGATGATGTAGAGGAACAAAGGGAAAACATTTTCCATACTAAATGTTTTGTGAACAATAAAGTATGTAGTATGATAATTGATGGGGGGAGTTGCACCAATGTAGCTAGTACTACCTTAGTAGAAAAGTTGGGTTTACCTATGCTTAAACATCCTAAGCCTTACAGATTGCAATGGTTGAATGATTGTGGGGAGGTTAAGGTGAATAGGTAAGTAAGGGTAGCTTTTACTATTGGGAGGTATAGTGATGAGGTGCTTTGTGATGTAGTGCCTATGCATGCTGGCCATCTATTGTTGAGGAGGCCATGGCAGTATGATAGGAGGGTAACACATGATGGGTTTAGGAATAGATACAGCTTTGTAAAAGATGGCAAAACCATCAACCTTGTTTCTTTAACACCAAAGCAGGTCCATGAAGACCAAATGAAATTGAAATCTGTTTTTGAGAAAAAAGAATTGAGTGTGGCCGAATCTAATGAGGAAAAATGGAGAGAACAAAAAAAAAAGAGATTGGCCGAAAAAAGGAAGGAAAAAGAAAGTGACAAAAATAGAGAAGTGGCTGAAAAAAATAAAGTGATGCCACAAGAAAGAAAAGCAAAAACAAAGATGAGCTTTTACGCAAAAGAGAGTGAGGTTAAGAAGGCTTTTTTAGAAGATCAGCCCATGATCTTCCTTGTTTATAAAGAATCATATCTTAATCTTGATGAATCTAACCAAGCTCTTCCTAGTGTTGCTATTTCTTTGTTACAGGAATTTGAAGAGTTATTCCCGGACGAGATGCCAAGTGGGTTGCCTTCCCTAAGAGGCATTGAGCATCAGATTGATTTTGTACCCGGAGCAGTCATTCCAAACCGACCAGCTTATAGAAGTAATCCGGAAGAGACAAAGGAACTTCAAAGGCAAGTTGAAGACTTGATGAGTAAAGGGTACATAAGAGAAAGCATGAGTCCATGTGCTGTTCCAGTTCTTCTAGTGCCAAAGAAGGATGGGTCTTGGAGGATGTGTGTTGATTGTAGAGCAGTCAACAATATCACGGTAAAGTATCGTCATCCCATTCCTAGATTAGATGATATGCTAGATGAATTGTATGGATCTTGTGTTTTTAGTAAGATAGATCTTAAAAGTGGTTACCATCAGATTAGGATGAAAGAAGGTGATGAATGGAAAACAGCTTTTAAGACTAAATATGAGTTGTATGAATGGTTAGTCATGCCATTTGGACTTACTAATGCACCTAGTACTTTTATGAGACTAATGAATCATGTTTTGAGAGATTTTCTAGGTAAATTTGTAGTAGCCTACTTTGATGACATTTTAGTGTACAGCAAAAGCTTAGATGAGCATGTTGAACATTTGCGATTTGTGTTTAATGTGTTGAAAACTGAAAAGTTGTATGCTAATTTTAAGAAGTGTACCTTTTGCATGGATAGAGTTATATTTCTTGGATATGTTGTTAGCTCAAAAGGTATTGAGATGGATGAAGAGAAAGTCAAGGCCATCAAGGACTGGCCGACGCCTAAAGGGGTAAGTGAGGTAAGAAGCTTTCATGGTTTAGTTAGTTTTTATAGGCGTTTTGTTAAAGACTTTAGCACTATTGCTGCACCACTTACTGAAGTTATTAAAAAGAATGTTGGTTTTTATTGGGGCAATGAACAAGAGAAAGCATTTGTTAATCTTAAAGATAGGTTATGTTCAGCACCTGTTTTAACATTATCTAACTTTGACAAAGCTTTTGAGATTGAATGTGATGCCTCAGGAATAGGAATTGGAGCTGTTTTAATGCAGGAAAAGCGTCCAATCGCATTCTTCAATGAGAAGCTTAGTGGAGCGGCCTTGAACTATCCAACTTATGACAAAGAGCTCTATGCACTTGTTAGAGCTTTGGAGACATGGCAGCATTACTTATGGCCTAAGGAATTTGTGATACATACTGATCATGAGTCATTGAAACATCTCAAGGGTCAAGGTAAGTTGAATAAGAGACATGCTAGGTGGATGGAATACATAGAGACCTTTCCTTATGTCATTAGATATAAGCAAGGTAAGGAAAATATTGTGGCTGATGCTTTATCTAGGAGGTATGTATTTCTCACATCTATGAATGCTAAGATGCTTGGATTTGAATATATAAAGGATGAATATGCCAATGATGCTGATTTTTGTGATGTATACATAGCATGTGATAAGACAGCATTTGGTAAATTTTACAAGCATGATGGTTTTTTGTTTAGACAAGATAAACTATGTGTGCCTAATTGTTCTATGAGAGAGTTATTAGTGCGTGAAGCACATGGTGGTGGTTTAATGGGTCATTTTGGTGTCAAGAAAATCTTAGAAATATTGTATGAACATTTCTTTTGGCCTAAACTGAAAAGGGATGTTATTCGCATATGTAATAGATGCATTACATGTAGAAAGGCCAAATCTAAGGTTTTACCTCATGGGTTGTATACACCCTTACCAGTTCCTAGTGCACCATGGGTAGACATATCTATGGACTTTGTATTGGGTTTACCTAGGACGAATAGGGGTAGGGATTCAATTTTTGTGGTCGTGGATAGGTTTAGCAAGATGGCACATTTTATCCCATGCCATAAAACTGATGATGCAACTAACATTGCTGAATTGTTCTTTAGGGAGATAGTGCGCCTACATGGTGTTCCTAGAAGTATTGTATCTGATAGAGATGTTAAGTTCCTTAGTTACTTTTGAAAGGTTTTGTGGGGGAAATTGGGTACTAAACTTTTGTTTTCTACTACTTGTCATCCACAAACTGATGGGCAAACTGAAGTAGTTAATAGGACTTTAACACAACTTTTGCGCACTGTTATACAAAAGAACTTGAAAACTTGGGAAGAATGTTTGCCATTCATAGAGTTTGCATATAATAGGACTGTGCATTCTACTACTTCTTATTCTCCATTTGAGATTGTTTATGGTTTTAATCCATTAACTCCCTTAGATTTAATGCCTTTACCTGTTGATGC
Organism: Fremontodendron californicum; assembly: GCA_030761205.1. Taxonomy (NCBI): domain Eukaryota; kingdom Viridiplantae; phylum Streptophyta; class Magnoliopsida; order Malvales; family Malvaceae; genus Fremontodendron; species Fremontodendron californicum. Next base: position 16,754,171 of record JAULJL010000029.1, read on the forward strand.
AAGGAATAGTTTGAATGGGAGTAAGAAAGCTGAATTTGTGAAGTCTCTTCATGAAAAAGTAAAGCTTCAAATTGAGAAAAAAAATGCAAAAGTTGCTTCACAAGCAAACAAAGGCAGGAGGCGAGTTACTTTCGAACTAGGTGATTGGGTCTGGGTTCATATGCGCAAGGAAAGATTTCCAGCCCATAGGAGAACCAAGTTGCATCCTCGAGGAGATGGGTCTTTCCAAATCCTTGAGAAAATTAATGACAATGCTTACAAAGTAGACTTACCAGGTGAGTATAACGTTTTTGCTTCATTTAACGTTTCTGATCTTTCCCTTTATGATGTAGGTGATGATTCGAGGTCGAATCCTTTTGAGGAAAGGGGGAATGATGAGAACCAAGCTGGTATTGGACTTCAAGATCCATTGCATGTTCCTATTGGGCCTATTACAAGGTCAAGATCCAAGAAGCTCAAGGAAGCTATGCAAGGATTGGTAAAAAGGACTTGGGAAGAATCTACAAGTCTTTTAAGCAATGTCAATCCATTCAAGTTGGGATGCTTGAATGAGGAAGACCAAGAATTGGTCCATGTGATCCAAGCTTCACATGATGGGCCATAGCGGAATTCAAGGGGGCGGCAATCTTAATGAATTAGTGGGCCTGTTTTTAGTTCATTATCTAATATGAAGTGTGGACCAATTCATTAATGTTGTGGCGCCTAAATTAGAAGCTTTAGTTGAGTCTTTTAATTACTTAGGCTTTTGGACCTGATTTATGTATTATGTCCATTAGGCTTAAGGGGTCTATCTTCATTAAACTTGTTAGACATCTTTTTAATTATTTAGGTTTGGGCTTGAGTATGTTCAGCCCATATTTTACATATTATTACTTAGTAGATTAGAGTTATTGTAGGGAGGCTATAAATATATGTATTAGCCGCCTACTTCAATTATCTTTTGATCAATTGAGTTTGAATTTATTCAAAGTGAGTGTTTCACTCTTTTTAGTTCTTGACAGAACTTAGGAACTTATCAAAGAATTTTTTCTTTGTGGCGTTCAACCTATCAAACTTAGGTTCTTGAAACGAGAGTTCTTAAGGTCTAGCTTACATGCTTAATCTAGGTTCTTTGAAACAGGCTTTTAAGGGTTTAAGTTTTCTTTGCCTGAATCTTGGCTTTTTTGGGTTAGGTATTTCAGTTTTTTAGTGGGTTCAAAGGGTTTAACCCCTAAGGTTCACATCAGGGATTGTTACCAGTTGATCTAACCGTCCATCCCGTGTCTGTAGCATCTGGTCTTGGTCATTCTTTGGCCATTTGTGAGGTTGCATCATCATCAGATGTTGAAGGTGTTGGAATGAACATTTCTCATGGGGGTGGAACCAATGTTCACAACTAGGTAGAGAAGGACTAGAGAATCGCCCGTCGAGGATCGAGGGATGGGAAGGGGAAACGCCGGTGTCAGTGTCAGGAGGACGGGTTCATTCTATTGCTCTGACATCTAAGGGCCAGGTGGGTTTGGGGATGTGGTAAGAATGGCCGGCTTGGGTTAGGAAGCTCCGCCGACGAAGTTGAGCCAACCCTGCTTGATCATTTGGAAGATTTTGAAGTTCTACAAGCAGTGACTGGTTTTGATCATAACCTGATCTTGATAGCTGAATGATGCAATTGAAAACACGGTGACAAGTGAAAGAATCTGGTTGAATTTGTGAGCTCAAGTTTCATAATTATCAATAGTTGAATCCCAAGTCCATCTAGTTGAGTTGGATGTTTTGCCTTTCAAGTAGTTTCAGTTTCTAACTAAATAAAGTGTGCTTAGAGTCAAGTTTTGTATCTCGGGTTATTTGCTGAACTTTTAGAAAATTGTAAGCATCAAAAAAGAAAAGTAAAGAATATTTTGAACATATACGAGAATAATAAAGTTCTAAAATGTGAAACTTAATAAAAGATAAAGGGTTCGTTAAGATTATTTTAGAATTTTTTTAATATTTAATGTATTGTTTTTACTGAATTTTAAAAAAGCATTTCATTAATTATATATTTTTTATTAAATATCATCTCACATTAGTTAATAATTATTTTATATTTAATATATTATTTTTATTTAATTAAAAAAATAATTTATTAATTATATATTTTTTTTCTTAAATATCATCGGACACTGGTTAATATTTTCTAAAGATAAAAGTGAAACAATTAAGAAAGTTAACATATTCAAATGTTAGAATATGAAACTTGGCAATTTTTATTAAAATTCAAAAGTTATTTATTTATTTTGGCCAGTATTAAGAAATAAAAAGTAAATTTGTAAGGCGAAATTTTCTTTTCTTTGGTTGGCAGGGGGCCTGGCCTGGGCTGGCTATTTGTAGGAAACGGAGCGTTTCGGTTAGGAGTTGGTTGAATGAATATATGAAAGACTCACTTATCCGAAAAAAAAAAAGAATATATGAAAGACTCGCGCCGCACCGCAGCGGCAAATCAAACTCTGGACTACGCAGTCCGCACGCAGCGGTGTAAAAGGAAGAGAAAATATAAACTAACAAACAGATTATCGCTAAGCGGAGGAAGGAAAGGAGAGGAGAGGAGGATGTTGGAAAACCCTACACCAACTGCACCGGATTCCGCCCCTGCAATCAAGCGCTACGCTCCTCCCAATCAACGGTATCTTCAACTTCTCATCCCTAAAAATCCCTTCTTTCTCCCTTTCCGTAATTTGCACCTTTCGGTTCTTTTTCTTTTTTATAAATTTGCATAAAAATTGCAGGAACCGTTATCTCGGCCGCCGTAAATCCGGAGGTCAGTTTCTTCATCAATTTACTTTATTGATTATTCCTTTTTATTTCTATTGATTTTTTTAGATATATAAAAAACAGTGATTTTAATTTTTATTCATTTGGTAGACTGATTTGTAATTAAAATCTTGCAGATTGGTTTGATTGGACTAACAATGTTTATGGGAATGATTCAGAGAAGAATCAAGCTGCAACATCGAGAAATAATCCAGTGGGGGATGCTGGGAGCAGTGCTATCGTTCTCAATGATGGCCACCCTCGTCCTGCTTTAATACCTTTAGAAGGCTGTTCTACAAGTGATGCTTATCGGCTTTTAACCAATCGTATGTACTCTCTACACGCGTAGTTACTCTGAATGATTGTTGTATACTTTGTTAAGAATTTATTATAGGCACTGCCCCTGTTTCTGTATTCCACAAACATTGGTTATTTCATTTGGTGTGTGAAGATAGACTCATTGATTTTCATCTTGTGGTGTTCTATTCAAATGCATCATCAATTTAAGTGAACTAAACAACTGATAGTTGGGGTGATGATTTCTTTTTTCTTTTTCTTTCGGGTGGGAGTGGTGGAATGAGAAGAAGACGTTGGCAGTTTGATTGTTTCAGAATATATGAGTTTTTTGCCTAAGCCTAATCAATTCATTTAAGACTGTTCCTGGTTGGCTAAGTAGTGAAGGGCAAGGAGTAATTGGGATGGGGCTTAGGTTCAAATGCCACTTCTTTCCACCCTTTAATCCCGGTTGTTACGTGTTTCACAAATATGACCCTTTGTTAGATAGGATCCATGCATGCAATCATATCACTGATCTGCATTCATTATTTGTTTCTACAAATGCAGGTTGGGCAGCTGCCCTACATTGTTACCATGATACATCAATTGACTTGTCTGGTGAGTGGAAGAACAGGAAATTATAAAATTTCCCATTTTATTTTATATATATGATTTGATTGGCTTTTTGACCCTTACTGTGCACAAAAACTTCCATATCTCATAGTGGAACATTATTTGCATGATAAAAGTTGCATATTTTTTAGTGGTCTGATGAGGTATGCAAGCTATATGTTTGGAGAATTGGATTGGAAAGACTGCTATGATTAGCAAGAAAGGTCTCCTTATAAACTAAAGAAGAATGCTTTGAGAAAATTAATAAAGGTGTTTGTTCCAAGAGGCCTTCTACTCTAGGTCTATACATGTCAGTAACACTCCGGCCCAAAAAGAAAGAGGATGGGGGGAGTTTAGTTACATGGGGTGTTTCTTGTTCTGTACGAAATTAGGTTATCATGATCTGTTCTATCTTGTTGCACTCTACATTCATTTTGGCAGATTTTGGAATCTAATTTTCATCTATGGAGATTTTATGGAGTGATGAACAAAACATATGGCTTGTAAAAAGATACGCATTCTTTTTATTTACTTTACACTGATCCACATGTATTTTGCGTCAAAATTTCTGCATTAGTCGAAGTCAGGAAAAAAATGCAGGTTTTTTAGATATTTATTTCCAATATTAAGCACAAACGAAATTTAGGCAAAAGGAAGTATAATTATGGTTGTTTTTGGCTATTTGCAATGGACTTTTGTAAAATTAAGGCATTCTTATCATAGTAGCTATTATCCGTTTCTTTTTACTGGATGGTTGAAGTTGGTTGATCTGGCTGAGTTTAGAATAGTGGCTTGTAACTTTTAACCATGAGATAATTTCATTGTTGGGCCTATGAATGGCTGCTGTGGGCTGACAACTAGTGAATACATTAGTTAAGTAACTTAAGTTGAAGGGATTGGAAGGAGGGAATTAAAAAGTTACCAACATTTTGACATCATTGAAGATGTCGAATGAATACGAGATATTTGGAAGATTAATTTGGTCTATCAGTTAATTCATGCTCTAGCACAAACCAGTCGGAATCGAGCTATGCTAGTGGATAAATCATTGTTTTTTTATGAACTCTGTTGTTAAAACTTAAAATATCTTTAAAGGTTCCTCATTCCAAGCATGGGTTATGAATCTTCTTAAAACAATTCCACCAGCTCCTATACCATTCTGTTTCACTGCCAGCAGGATGTTATTGTTAACCAATGAGCTAAAAGTTGCTCTTTTCTTTTAGATTTTATGGTAGTGAGCAGTTTTGTGGTTGTTGCCCGTTGTTTATGGGATTTTGAGAGTGTCATATTAGCATCCTTTGTTATGATGTTTTTAGTTTATTTGTTTATCTTTTTTTCTTCTTCTGTCTGACCTTGTTTCAGTTCTTGTGTGTTGGTGGATAATTTCTTCTGCATTTATTAACTATGAACTAAAAAAGACCAGACTAGATGGTTATGTAGTATTTAGTGTGGCTTTCCTTGTTTCAGAAAGACCAGTTCTGTACTCTGGAAGTAGTGATTCAGCCTGGAGGAATCTCAAACTTTCCCATCAGGTATTCTTCCCCCCCCCCCCCCCCTTCCCCACCTCTTCTTCTAACGACTCTCTTATGCATTTGGCTTGTTTTTGCTCAGATGATGTCCCCAACAAACAGTACTGGACCTTCATCTGGCTCACAGATGGATTTCTTGGTTGAACTTCGTCGTGCAACTCCAATGCCAATTCTGACAACTAACAACTGACATTTGTGAATTAGCTAATGAGCTCTGCGCTCAAATTAGAAGCTTGTACGTGTTCATTAATTACTAAAATGCTACTACTTGTTTGGGCCATCATGTTATATTTACTGTAAAGCATGGTCCAGGCATTTGCGAACAGCCTGTTCCTTGGACATGTAAGTTTAGGTGAAAAATTTAAGAGCTCTGTTAGCTATACAATGTTCTATTGTTTTTACTTTTGGAACCCTAAAGGGATTTTTTTTTTTTGTGCTCTTTCCTTTTATGAGAAAGGATAAGGGGAGGGGGAGGATGTTGCCGGCTTATTCGTGATTGGACTTGTATGGTTTTTGATGAATACAAATCTCTCTTAGTAAACGTGAGCTGATGTGCTTGTAAAACTGATGATTCAAACCATTGGATAAAAAATCGGACCGGTCGGTCGAATCGGTTGAATTGAAAAGCGGTAATTTATCCGGTCCGGTATTATATATAAAATCGAGTTTTTTTGAACCGGTCAAAAATCGGATAAAATTAGTAAAAAATCAGATAAAATTAATAAAAAAAAATTATTATTATTATTTTTTATAAATGATGAGATTTGAATCTTTAACTCTCTTGAGTTTATTTTAAAGACATATCACTAAGTCAAATATATTAATTATTTACTATATTTATTACTTATTTAACATTAGAATTATTATTTTTATATATTCAAAAATATTTTTATCCAACCGGTTGGATCGGAAATCGAAAGTCCGATCGGTTCGACTTTCGATCCGTTTTTTTAACCTGGATTCAAACCTGTGTTCTTAGGGATGAATGACCGACTGTTACTATGAACCAGAGTTCTTTTGTTAATTCAGAAATTAAAGCTGCAGTGCTATTCTTAGTTCTCACCCTTATTTTCTTCCAACTTGAGGTTGGACATGCTGATGGGGATTGTAATCTGTTTTTCTAACATTGCTCTTAATTAACATCTAACAGAATCATGTCTTCTAATCGTAGAAGAAAAAACGATACATTTGGTAATATCTTGTTAAATGAATTGGAAAATTTTATATGTGAGCATTATTGTCCGACATGAATAATTGCATGGCACGTTTTTTATGCTCTAAATCATTATTTCCAGACAGGAATAATTCCTTGGGCTGCCAAACGCTTTTTAACTAAGAAGATTACATGCTTTGCTGTGATTTTCTTCTCATCAATGAGGAAGGGCTCGACAGTGCTTGCCCCTGAGCCATATGAAGACAATGAAAAACCTTTTGGACCTGTATAAATGGAGAAAAATGTTGATCATTTATGCGTTCAATGGACCTGATAGTTGTTTCGAATTGCAGAAGTTACAATACCTGTAAGGACTCCATTAGGGAAGAAGGCCCAGAATGAGTTGGGATAGAGACAGCCCATCTTCGGGAATGAACCTTCCAACTGATGCATCAAAAAGAGTGTATTTAATTTAATCTTTCAATAAAAAATTAATTGTAAAATATAGTAGTTAGCAAGGGTCGAGTCCATAAGGATTGGTGTTTAGTTTATGAATTATTAGTTTATAACTTAATTTCAAAGAAAACAAAAGCAAATAGGGGTTTTGAAATCAATTTAGACTTAAGCAAACAATAAAAAACAAGTAAAGAGTAATCAAATATGAGAAATATGGTTAAGGTTTCATTCTCAAGCACTAGATAATATCAAGAATCAATTTCAGATCTATCAACATCAATTAACTATCAAAATTATCAACCGTAGATAACAACAAGCTCTACTACCCCAATTTTTTCTTAATTTATCGTTAAATAGAATAAGCTCTCTATTTGATCTCTAATTATCAAATAACCTATAATAAACTCTCTAAATTCAATTTGCTAACAGCTTTATGATGAGAAAGATATGTTGATCTAAGCAACAAACACATAAGCTCGGATTGTTCAACTTAGGTTATGTTTCACTTTGCAATTAGCGAAAACTCTAACATAATCATTAATCACAAATTACCACTTATGAATAGGAAATCAAGACAATTACACGGATCAAGACTCCCAAACTAGCAATAGATAATTATTAAGATCTATCTAGTTGTACACCTAAACAAATCAAGACAAACATCATAAACAATTCTTATATAAGAACATAAGCAACTTTGATAAAAAAAAAAATTAATGATAGATAAAATCTGAAAATCAATTACAAAACATGTCTAGGGCTTGAAATCACCCTTAACCTAAGAAAAGTTTAGCCCAGTATAGGAATAGTTAATATAAATATAAAAGAAACTAAGAAGAAAAACTAAAAGAAAACTAAGAGAATGGAGAAGAAGAAGAATGATGATCCTTGAGTCTTCTCAAAGATATCTAGTTTGTGGCTCAAAAAATGGTATTTATAGAGTTTTAAAACCCTGGGAACGAGTTATTGCCGCACAAGTAAGTTAGGAGGCAGAAAATTGCATTTTTTTGGGCAACTTTCGGATTTTTTTACGGTTTTTGGGCGCCGCAGCGCCGAGCTTTCTGTCTTCCATTTTTCTACTGCATCTTCATTCACTTCGTCGGCTGATTTGGATGACCATTTCTTATCCGATTTAGGCGTGTAAACTATCATTTGAAAGGTATTCAAGTAAGATTCAAAAGACAAGAAGGAAGTTTCTTCAAATAAGGAATTTAACATCATGTTTTCCTTGCAACAAGATCCGGAGGTCAAATATGTCTTCTTGCTTTGCAACCAGAAATTGATCTTTTTTACTCCCAAGTCTTCTTTCATCTTGTGATTATGATTTTGTAAGCTCTTTACCATCATTATTGACATCTTTTCACTTCATTCTCTTAAATATACCTAAAATTCAAAAATATAACATAAATTATCAAGATAAAGATCAAAAACATAACTAAAACTAAGAATAGAAAGGGCATAAAATGTGTATTTTATGAGTTTATCAAATACCCCCACACTTAGCTTTTTGCTAGTCCTCGAGCAAAACAAAATAAAACAAAATTTAAGAAAATCTAATCTAATCCACTTTCTTAGGAAATCACGGTGGCACTTAGCATGTGACACAAGCCTTTAAACCCTTAGGTGTCCCTAGTGGATAAGTTTGGTCTCGTGAGGGTTTACTAGGATGGTACCCACAAACATTGGAGACATAAGAATAAAAATAATAATTACAACTAATCCTTGCAATATAAATTAGAGAAAATCAATGGATAGGTCTTATAAACTAGTCAATAGTTAAAGAATGTCACAAAAAAATCATGCTTGAATGTATATGGTTTGAGTTAAGCCAACATTAACATAATATATCTCAATCAAAATAATGCATATTCAAATTTAATCTCAACTTCTCACATAGAATACTCTCATAATTTTCACTCTTTAAAGTAGTGGTAAAGTGTTTACACTCAATCAATCTCATGAAAACAATTATATCATATGCTTGCTTGTCCACCTATTCTCCACTATTTAGATCATACAACTTCATAATCCAGAGGTCTTTATTCAAGGTTGTAATGGGGTCAGGGGGTTGTAATGTGGTTAAAGAATAAAAAGGATAAAGGATATTACAAAGATTCCAAAGATTTCCTAGAGTTTAGAGACATAATAAGATCATACAAATAAAACTTCTCAAAACTCTTATAAAGCACATAATAACATAGGCTAAATATTCATGTTAAGCCTTTGCTTCATTCTAATCAACTTTGTAACATCTTTTCTTTAACCAAAAGTTCAAGTGATGATTCAATTTTTCTTTTCTTTTTTAATATGAGAAAGTATTTTTACAATGTTCCTTTTTTTTCTCTTGACTTTTGCTTTTCTCCTCCCCTACACTTATTTCTTATTCTAACCCAAATTTTTAAAAAGTATCCCTTGTTTTTGCAATATGTCTCAAACATTCTAGTCCATCTTTAGAATAAGGGTAAAGATATAAATGTGTTTAGGCTAGGTGTAAGATGTGGTTACCAATAAAATAGCTTAATCAATATAGGCTCAAATTGGCTCACTATGGGGATGTTCTCTTGGAACATCAATAATGGATGGCTGTTTGGTCCTGATTATAATCATAATGCTTTTATCATATTCATGTTGTCACATACATTAATATAGTCTCAAAAAGGTTTAAAGCAAGTTCTAGAGAATCATGTAATCATAAAAGTACTCAAGAAAGAAAATTAGATTGATATGTATAATGCATCAATCATATAGGCTCAAAACTCACAAGGATAATTATACAAGTCAATATTAAGTTTAAACATGCTTCTCTTTCAATCAACATATCATATTAACATTGGCTCATGAAAAATAGTATTCAAGCTCAATTCTCATGAAAATCTTCTCACTAATAACCAGTTTTAGACCTATGCAATTCATATCTCATCATTGTATTGAAAAAAACTAAAACACACTAAAAAACAAATTAAAAAGACTCAAAATCAAAAAATTGACAACTTAAAATAAGAAATCCTAAATTCTTCCCCCACACACTTAATTCTTACATTGTCCTCAATGTAATACTATCACCCCACATGCAAGAATTATGTGTAAGAGAAAAGAACTAATAAAAAAAAGTAGAAACAAATAAAAAATATATATATTAACAACTCAAAACAAACTAATAAAACCTAAACAAATCTAAAACACTACATAAACAATAAAAATAATAAAAGGAAAAGAAAAAGAAAAAGAAAGCAAATCTGAATATGGCAGGTTGACAATCTCGTCATTAATTGGGTTGTTTTCCAATTAGCACTTGAGTTAGTGTTTTGAACTTAACCAACATCCCTTCTTGGCTTTTTGGGATTTTCAGGCTCATACAAGAAACTTCTCGGATTTATGCGTTTTGTAGGACAGTTTCTTTGCACAATAATGGATGCATTCTCCATTACAAGTATTATTCCATCATCTTTTGTGGTGCATAGCTCATCAAGGAATGGTACATCTTTTGGTACTTGTTGAATGGCATCCACAAACAAACTGTTTAAGGTTTCCCACATGTGTTGTTCATATTCCTCCTCCTTGAACTTTACGAATCTACTAGGAAAAGGTGGACAATAAACATTAATAAAAATTGGAACCTTAAACGTTACCTTAGGTGCCGAAGTACTCTTATTTGGATTTGTGGCTTCATTATCCTCAAGAAGTGAATCTATCTTTGGTTTTATCTCATCCTCATCCTGTTCCTCATTCCTCAAGGTCACAATAGTAACATTCTCCTTTGGGTTAATCACCGTTTGGGCAGGGAGTTCTTCAGATCTTTGTGCTACATATCCTACCATACTACTAGCCAATTAGCTCATTTGCGTTTCCAAACTTTGGATAGTTGCCTTTGTTTCCTGCTGAAATTGCAAAGTATTAGCAACAAGAGAATTGACAAAATCTTCCTAGGATGTACCTGAGTTTTGCGGTCGGGGTTGAAAAAGATCTTGTTCTTGTGTCCATGGTTGAGTGGAGATAGATTGAGCCCTTCTTTCCTGTTGAAATTCCAAAATATTAGCAACAAGAGAATTGACAAGGTCTTCTAAAGAAGCACTTGAGTTTTGAGGTGGGGGCTGAAAAAGATCTGGTTCATAAGACCATGATTGATTGAAACTCGATGGATGATTGTAGTTGGCATAAGGATCTATTTCTTGATAATTTCCCGAGTAGCCATAATTAGAATGATCCCACCATCCCTCATTGTAAGTGTTTGGAAAAGGATCACACTGTTGTTGGTGGAACCCTTGTTGGCTTTGAAATCCTTCCACATCATAGGCTGGTTTAAAATTATCTTTTCGGTAGTATGGGCACCAATTGGTTGGATGATCCATCATGAAGCACACTCCACACTGCCTTGATTGTTGCACATTACCTATGGCCAATTGTTGAACTGGGGAGGTGAGATTGGCTCATTGGTTCTCAATGTTCATGTATGCCACCAACTCCTCAAGTGTTAAATTGCTCAATTCCATCGTGTTTTGCTAAAAATTTGAAAAGAAAAACCTGTATGTACAAGAAAAATAAATTAATTACAATTAAAAATAAGAATAAACCAAATAAAAAATAAACTAAAAGAAGCAATCCCCGGCAACGACACCAAAAACTTGATACACCCAAAAGAGTGTAATTAATTTAACCTTGCACTAAAAAGATCAGTTGTAAAGTATAGTAGTTAGTAAGGGTCGAGTCCACAGGGATTGATGTTTAGTTTATGAATTATTAGTTTATAACTTAATTTCAAAGAAAACAAAAGCAAATGGGGGTTTTGAAATCGGTTTAGACTTAAGCAAACAATAGAAAGCAAGTAAAGAGTAATCAAATATGAGAAATATGGTTAAGGTTTCATTCTCCACCACTAGACAATATCAAGAATCAATTTTAGATCTATCAACATCAATTAACTATCAAAATTATCAACTGCAGATAACAACAAGCTCTGCTACCCCAATCTTTCCTTAGTTTGTCGTTAAATAGAATAAGCTCTCTATTTAATCTCTAATTATCAAATAACCTAAAATAAGCTCTCTAAATTCAATTTGATAACAACTTTATGATGAGAAAGATAGGTTGATCTAAGCAACAAACACATAAGCTAAGATTGTTAAACTTAGGTTATGTTCCACTTTGCAATTAGCGAAAACTCTAACATAATCATTAATCACAAATTGCCACTTATGAATAGAAAATCAAGAGAATTACACGGATCAAGACTCTTAAACTAGCAATAGATAATTATCAAGATCTATCTACTTGTACACCTAAACAAATCAAGACAAAGATCATAAACAATTCTTATAGAGGAACATGTCTAGGGCTTTGAAATCACCATTAACCAAAGAAAAGTTTAGCCTAGCATAGGCATAGTTAATGTAAACATAAAAGAAACAAAGAAAAAAAACTAAAAGAAAACTAAGAGAATGGAAGAAGAAGAAGAAGAAGAATGATGATCTTTGAGTCTCCTCAAAGATGTCTAGTTTGTGAGTTTGTGGCTCAAAAGATGGTATTTATAGAGTTTTAAAACCTTGGAAACAAGTCCTTGCCGTACAAGTAAGTTAGGAGGCAAAAAATTGTATTTTTTTGGCAAGTTTCGGATTTTTTTTGCGATTTTTGGGCGCCGTGGCACCGAGCTTTTTGTCTTCCATTTTTCTGCTGCATATTCCTTTACTTCGTCGGCTAATTTGGATAATCATTTCTTGTCCGATTTGGGCGTGTAAACTATTGTTGGAAAGGTATTCAAGAGGAAGTTTCCTTATTTGAAGAAACTTCCTCTTGAATTTTGAAGCTGACTTGAATATCTTTCCAACGATAGTTTACACGCCCAAATCAAAGAAGAAATGGTCATCTAAATCAGTCGACGAAGTGCGAGATAGTGTAGCAGCCAGGAAATCGAAGTCAGCGGGCAAAATCTCACAAGTCAGTGTACTTGGCGCCGCGGCGCCGACCATTATGTCTCCAAAATCCGCAAATCCGTGAAAAAACCGCAAAAATCGTAAAACTTGCCTATTTTTCACTTTTTTGCCTCCTAGCTTCTTTGATCAGCAAGAAAGGATTTCCAAGACTTTAAAGCTCTATAAATACCATTTTTCAGCCACCAACTAGGAGATACTTTTGATTATTTATCAATCTTCTTCTTCTTCTCTAATATCTTACTTTTTATTTTATTTTTCTTTTTAGTTTTCTTTGAATATTTATGTTTATGTTAACTATGCCTATGTAAGGCTAAACTTCTCTTTGGTTAAGGGTGATTTCAAAGCCCTAGACATGTTTATAATTGATTTTCAGATTCTATCTATCATTAATTTTCCATTAAAGTTGCTTATGTTCTTCCATAAGAACTGTTCATAATATTGTCTTGATTTGTTTAGGTGGCTAACTAGATAGATCTTGATAATTATCTAATGCTAGTTTAGGAATCTTGATCCGTGTAATTGTCTTGATTTCCTATTCATAAGTGGCAATTTGTGATTAATGATTATGGTCAAGTTTTCGCTAATTACAAAGTGGAACATAACCTAAGTTAAACAATTTATGTTCATGCTTTTGTTACTTAGATCAACCTATCTTTCTCATCATAAAGCTGCTGTCAAATTAAATTTAGAAATTTTTATCCTAAGTTGTTTGATAGTTAGAGATTAAATAATGACGTTCGTCCTACTTAACGACGAACTAAGGAAAGATTCAAATAACACGGGAGGTTGTTATCTACAGTTGTTAAACTTTGATAAATAATGGATATTGATAGATTTGAATTTGATTCTCAATGATTTCTAATGGTGGAGAATAAACTTTTAATCATATTTCTCACATCTGATTTTTGCTTTTTTATTTTTATTGTTTGCTTAAGTTTAAACTGATTTTAAAACCCCCCTTTTATTTTGTTTTCCTTGAATTTAAATATAAACTAATAATTTTTAAATTAAACATCAATCTCTGTGGACTCGACCTTTGCTAACTACTATACTTTATAACTGATTTTTTAGTACAAGGTTAAATAAAATATACTTTTTTGAGTGCATATCTCCTCTTTACCTTTTTTTTTTTCTGGTTGCAGTTTGCATATTAGCAGCGGTTGACTGAAACAGGAATTGGCAATAAAGAAAACTAACATTTTCACTGTATACCAAACTCTGGGGGGGTAGAGTGACTAGCATCTGCTTCCCTGCCCAGCAATCAACTCAAGATGGGCCAAAAACCACATAGAGTTAAGATATATGAGGGAAATGATTTATTTTCTTGGTAATAAATAACAAAAACAACAAAAAGTTGGGTTAAATATTACAATATCAGCATTAAGCAGCCATAAAGCAAAGTACAGCAAACCCAGAAATGGCTTAAGCAGTGAATTATCCTTGGGAAAACCTCGAGGCATCCCCACGTTTTGCATGTAAAATTGAAGGCTGACACACCTGAGTTGAACACAAAATTGAAGCATTTAGAGAAATGAAAAAAAAAAAGAAAGGATTGTAGATATGCTCTATGTTACTCGGACTCGAGTATGAGTGTCAGATATTGATATGTGTCCGACACGGGTATATTCAATTTTTTTTTCAAGACTTTCATGTATTTGGAGGGTCTTTGGAGAACTATATCCCCGTACCCATACTTCAATAAAAATGAAGAGTCGGAGCAACATAGGATATACTACACCAAGTTTACATTTCTGGAAAAATAAATGTAGAACAAACCTATCATGAAGACACCAGCAGTTGCTGATAACATGGATGTTGTACAACCTTATTAACAAAGCTGTCCAGCAACAGACAGCACAAAAAGACAAGCTCCAAACCTTCCTTAGCGAATCAGTTTGAATGTTTGAATGTTTGAATGCTGCACGACTTGGTTCATGAACACTTCACTCTTTTTCTCAATGGGATGGAATTGCTGGATCCATTTTGTTTAAATTTTTGAACCATAGAGTATACCTGCATTGAGAAAATAATAAGATTGTAGCACATTGAAGAAAACAAAAAGTGGAAACTAGACCAAACTAATATATTGACAGTGACAAAACAACAGAAAACTTTTAAGCTTTACAGTGTCCAGGAAAATATAGACAGAATGGAGTTTTGCACTAATGATTCTAAATTTTTTCAATTTTTCTTCTGTTATTCCATTATAACCAGAGCTTATAGGGATGTCAAAATTTAGAAGCTACTTGGAATATCAGCCATGAAATACAGTCATAACCTATGGTACTCGGACTCGGGTGTGAGTGTCGGACACGGGTATGTTCAATTTTTTTCTAAGATTTCCATGCATTTGGAGGGTCTTTAGAGGATCATAACCCCATACCCATGTCCGGATATGCGTTGGACACGGGTGTCGAACACGGATACTTCAAGAAAAATGAGAGCCGGAGCAACATAAGTCACAACTACAATACCTTCCTTACTGCTGATGTCAATCCCATCCCTGAAACAGCTTCGCTATCCAAAAGTTTCCAATCCTTGGTTTTTATGCCCTCTTTGAACAAGTCATGCATCCCACCTACAAAGCCAACAGAGAGAAAACAAAGGATACTTAACACTAAGAAATTTATATAAAAAAACCTTTGAAAGACATAACTATCAATTCATATATATATATATATATATATATATATAAAAACACATGAGATTCGTTGTCTGTTTGAGAGAAAGATAGAGAGAGCCTTAAACCTTTAAGATGTAACACCAACAATTCCACATAAATCTTACGGCGAATGTGACTGAAAACATGGACAAATTCCCCAACAAATTCCCTAGAAATTATGCTACAGTTTTTTGGGGGGTTAAGTCTAAATGACTTCTTCAAAAGTTGATCAATTAGTTTTCTCCTCATGGATAAGTCAGCTTCTTCATCCAATGTAACAGAAGGGAACTCCCAAAGACCAGCAAGTAAACCCTCATCTGGCCTCTTGACAAGAAGGAATCTGCTGTCAGATTGGCTTTGCTGTGATATACCTTGGCTTCCAGATATCTCCACAACACAAACAGTAGAAAAATCACTTCTTTGTTTGGCCTTCACCACTTTCATAGGATAATCTGTCACCATAACTGACTCATCATTTTTGGAATTATATAATGCACGACATTGGCTTGAAACAGGACATGAAGAGCAGCTTGGGTTCAATGGGGTGCATAAAGTTGCACCTAGTTCCATCAGAGATTGGTTGAAATCCCCAGGTCGAGAAGGATCAACAAGTTGAGCTGCTAGTTTCCTGTAAACCAGAGAAACTTTTAAATGCATAGATGATAACAGGAGGTGCACTCATGATCATTACAATCATTTCACTGTCCCAGACAGGAAATGATTGTAAAAGAATTGAAACAAGAGATGTTGGAAACACTAATAACTATGTTACTCGGACTTGGGTGTTAGTGTCGGATACGGTTATGTATCCGACACGGGTATGTTCAATTTTTTGGAAGTTTTTCCATGTATTTGGAGGGTCATATCCCCATACCCATGTCCGATTATGCGTCGGACAAAGGGTGTCGGACACGGGTACATCAAGAAAAATGAAGAGTCGGAGTAACATAGACTAATAAAGCTCACCAGAGGTTCTTGACAGTAATTTTGTCTTTTGGATTGGTAGAAATAGCCTTTAGTCTGGCAAGCACCCTTACTACATTTCCATCAACTACAGGCACCACCTGAAATACCAAATATTAAAAAGACTCCACTTGTGTTATTTCAAAAAAAAAAAAACTTACAGAACCAGATTACCTGTTTGAATGCTATAGAAGCAATTGCTCCTGCTGTATAATCTCCTATTCCTGGAACCTTCCTCAAGGTGGAAACTGTATTTGGAAACTCACTTCCCCCTGCAACAATCATCTTGGCTCCCTAACAACATGAGAATAAAGGACAAAAAATTAGGCCCTTCAATAAAGATAGAAAATTATTGTAGGCAATAACTTTGTTAGTTTTTCCTTCAAACAAATTATGTTCTTTTCAGGGCAACAGATAGTAATATCTTGTTTACCCAATCTTTGTCAAATCTGATAAGCCAGCAAATGAATTCCATGACATCGCCCAAAGAAAAGAAAAAAAATGTGATACAAGATAGACTGGATGGTGAACAACTGAACATGGGAAGCAATGAGCATTCATATGACAAAAAGTGGATATTTATGCATCAATAAACATTTTGGCCAGAATGATCCACAAATTGAAATCAAATGCACAACAATCATCCTAGACAGAGCCATAGATAAAAGTATTAAACTGGGAATCATAATCACTGCCACAATGAATTATTAGTTTTAACATTACATGACAGCATCAAAATGCAATTGCTTAGTACCATCTATAACCATGATTCAAATTTCAATGGGAGCTAAACAAATCTAGTTTTATTCTTTTTTCACCATAGAGACTGTACATTGTATATAAATACAATTATGAGAGGTTAAAAACACCCCTCAAACAATAAAGTAATTTTGTGGATAAAATTCCCTTTGAAGTTAAATACTGTTAGTATAAAAGTTGAATCTTTACTGTCAGGTGTCAGCTTAAGCTTTTCAAATAATTAAACACATCGTCTCTTTTAACACATTAGAAGAGAAAAAGTAACCAGTATTATAGGACTATGTTACTCGGACTCGTAAGTGTCGGATACGGCTACGTGTCCAACACGGGTATATTTAATTTTTTCTAAGATTTTCATGTATTTGAAGGGTCTTTAGAGGATCATATCCCCATACCCATGTCATGTCTAAATATGGGTCGAACACGAGTGTAGTACTTAAAAAAAAAAAAAATTCAGAGCAGCATAGCTATAAGAGCAAAACACAAAATACAAGTAGAGCTAACAACAATGGCCAAAAAGAAAAAGTAGAGCTAACCTCCAGAAGAAAACGAGCCCTTCTGTAATATCCCAACCCTGCCCACATCTCATTCACCTCCTGCAAAATAACATCGAAAATAAAAGAATTAAACTTTCGTTTAAAACCCAATTACCATAAAGTAAACAAACAAAATAGTACTTATCTTAATAGTATTAATAAATATAAAATAAAATAAATTCAAAGCAACAGAAGACCTCAAGAGAAGCCTGAGAAAGGTGATGAAGGGTGGGCCATTTTCGCATCCAACGGTTATAGTAGTCAATAACAGTCTGAACCCTTGTTTGTTGCAGCATCACCTCTGAAACCCATACCCCATATGCCCTCTTTTCTTCTTCTTCTTCTTCTTTAACATTTTTGCTATTTCCTGATTTTGTTGTTGTTCTTCTTCTCCAAGGGAGGTCTCTTTGGTTCTTGTCGTACCATTCCAACAACGATGCCCTTATCTTGTGGGTGTCTTCTTCACTAAACAAATCTTCGATGTCTCCTATCACCTCTTCTTCTTCTTCTTCTTCTACTTGTTTGATCAACTGTCGTGTCTTCATCTTGTTGCTTTGGTTTGCTTTGTTCATCCTTGCCATTGGTGAATGATAGAACAGATTGGGGTTAGTTTTGTTAAAGTAAGTCCAGTTGCTGCTGCTGCTGAGTGCGACAGTTTGAAATTCAAATCCGTGGGTGGGACTGCGCAAGTAAAAAAGTAACACAACCATCCCCAACCCAACCCAACCCAACAAACTCAACTCAAGTTGTAATACGAGATTTTGGTTTGACCGTCTCTTTATGACACTCAAGCTCAACACCTACGTGTTAAACGATGATTGGTTTACGACTCCGGTTCTCTCGATCATATATATTTTTTATTTAAATCATGTCACATAATTAAATTAAAAAAAAAAAAATATTTATTTATTACACATTACATGTAATAATTAAATGATAAATATTTATTTCAATAATTCATTAATGATTATTGTAATAAATAATTGACTTTTTTCAAAAATTTGATTACGTGACATAATTTGAATGAAAAAAATATATGCTGTCTGACGTGGAGTGATCGTTTCATACAATCTTTTTTTCAGAGTAACATATCCTTCGAGGATTCCGAGAATAGTGGAGCACGATCACCCCTAGTTTCATAGGCTTACGTGGAATGCATCCATCCGTCCATTAATGAAAAATAAGATAATTTCATAAATACTTACCAAACATTGAAGTATTTAATGTAGTATATACTACCAAGCTATATTTTATTTTATTTTATTATTATATTATATTATTTACTATAATGATTTTTGAGTTCTAAGGGATTCAAGAGTTTTTTTTTTTTTTATAATCGAAGAATTTTTTGAGAATCTTACAAAATTCATTCGTTATTTTTCCTCTGATAGATGATCATAATTTCATCTAAATTCAAATCCTACGGAGAGGTTTACTAAATATAAAAAAATTGTTGAAGGAAGAACAAGATATTTTTGAAATAAAAAAATAATTAATATATTCAAGATAATTATATATTTACAAAATATCGTCTCAATTCATCATATTTCATAAGATCCCAGATCCGGGATGTGACATGGTTCCAAATGATGAACATTGAGAACACTCAGCACCAATATTTTAAACATCAATAATAAATTTCAAAATATAGCTATATTAAAAGGGAAGAAGGAAGAAGAAAGTAAGGCAAAAAGAAAGGGAAAAACCTAGGGACAATCCCATTTTGATAGAAAAGTTCTTTGCTAAATCATATGCTTTATCCTAAAAAATTTAACCCATTGTTGAAAACTAAAACTAATTAATGCTTTTAATCCATTTGGTAAGCTCGAGCAGTAGAAAATGTTCTTGACCGATTATAAGAAAATGGTAAAATAAGTAAAGCATAAGAACCAAAAGTTTAACTCACATAGATCATGTAATCATCCTTAGGAGGTGACATCCAGCAAGTCTAAAATTCGAATCTCAGTATTTGTAACCCTTTATCTTATCCCGGATTACGATCTCCTTTATACAAAAAAAAAAAAAAGCATAACATAACGCTTAGAAAATGCTTTCTGCCACAAGGGAAGATTGCAAGGCTGTTAGCAAATACAAATGCCAAAAAGATAGACTGGAATAATTGAAGACCCTTAACAGATTATAAAGAAAAAGGAAAGTAAAACGCTGGAAAACTTTTATTCCTCCATTGACAAATTAAAATGACAAGTTTGCTGTATACATCAATGAAATGAGATTACTCTTTTAAGACAAGGAGCTGAAACATTCCTTTTTCTACAATGAAGAAAGTAGTAATCATGGTATATAGTTTTGTACCAAAAACTTGATTTTCCTGCATATGTAAGTAGCTTACACTGTACAACATCTAAATAGCTCAGATTGCCTGAGTAAAAGTAACATTCAAAAAACCAAAATTTAGTCAAAACTCTGCTCTGTACAACTCTCATACGTTTTCTGCCTTCATCCTTTGAAATCAAACTTCAAATGCATTGAAATAATGCTCCAATGATCAATAGTCAAAATGACAAGCCATAGCCGGTTCAGTAATTTGGTGTTAGGCATTAGGATGAGAGTGAAAACAGAAGAAAATCGAATGCCTTGAATAAGCAAATGTGCTCCCCATATGTATATAAGCCCCAAAGAAGGTTGGATTTATTCTTTTGGTGCTCTTCTATCTGAAAAGCAAAGAAGTCACATTAATTACTGAATCAAAAGCAACAGATCATCTAAGTCACATGAGCATAAGACCTATGTTACTCGGACTCGGGTGTGAGTGTCGAATACGGGTATGCGTCCGACACGGGTATGTTTAATTTTTTCTAAGTTTTTCCATGTATTTGGAGGGTCCTTGGAGGGTCATATCCCCATACCCATGTCCATACATGTGTCGGACACTGGTACTTCAAGAAAAATGAAGAGTCCGAGCAACATAGCATAAGACAAATGCTAATCTGCAAAACAATGTGGAAAGAAAAGGCATGTACAAGCAATAGAAATCACAAAAATTCTGTATGTTCACCCTATGCACACTCCTTTTCTATTTCCCTATTGTAGCTTGGGGACATCCAAGGATAACTACGAAAAAAGCGCAACTGAAAACAAAAAAAAAAGAAAAAAGTTATGCAGAGCTCAAATAGTGAATAATTTCCCTTTCTTGTGATCTAAACTTTATTTTTCTAAATCCTCCCCACCAATTTCAAAGATAATGATTGCTATAACAATCAATTTCACATGTTTAGGTCAGAATTAACAAGATATATGAGCAAATAAGACGATTTTTAGATACATAGTCCAAACCAGTCTCAATTCCACTCCAAGACATGCAGTCCTGAAAATTTTTCTTAAGATACAAAATTGAAAATAATAAGGCAGCTATCATCACTTGTGAAGATTAGGAAAGGCACAAATAGAGAGTCACTATAAAATGACATTTGAGAACAAACAAATTTTACAAATTTTCTTATATTTTTCAATACATCATTAAGAAAAATTCATTCAAAAAGGGTTTTAAGTGTGCTTATTTGATTTGCACTAGTTTCCTGTTATGTTAAGATAAAACAAAAACACAGGAATTTGTCCTGCCTGGAAGAAATTTCAGGAGAACTAACTAGCAACTAGAACCAACCCTCAAGGTTAATTCTTGAAAACATCACCAAAGCTAAAACATAAACTATTAGACATCTCTGCTTGCTAAGAAATTCTCATCACCATCAACTAGTATAAAGAAAGATTTGTGTCTTTTTCGCATTTTTTAACTCCAATATAAAAACTACTCATATTTAAGAAATTTAAATGGATAAAGCTTACATTCCGCATATCATAAATGAATTTTTCATTCATAGAACAAAATAATTTCATAACAACAATAAACAATCTCAATCATATTTGCCAGCAATCATCCTCACTATGACCAAAGGCCAATCAAGTAATATCTGGTAGCCAATGTAATCCATATAGTGAAGAGAAAGAAACAGAATGCCTAACTTTGATGACTGGAAAACCACACACGTAAAGAAAATTTGTAGATAAAGGAGGAATATACCTCAACATCTGGTCCGATTTTCCAATTCCTTTTCAGAATGAACCTTCTTCAAATACGGAGCAATAAACCTATCCAACTTCACCAACCAGAGTGCAACTGCGGATGATGTTTGGGGCATGGTAGGAAAGAATGCTATGATTTCTTCAATAACAGTACAACCCCCTTGTTCAATATGGCATTGATTCAACCAATTCTCATTAATTGCTGCAAGAAAATCAGTAACAACCTGCAAACATGATTTGAGATGTCCAATCCCAAAATCACAATGATTTACAACTAGCCTCAGTATAAAAATTATCATATTACTTCAAGAACAACTCTAAGTATAGGATTACAAAAAACAAAAAAAAAACTACCTGCAAAAGCTCAGACAAAGATGATGTCCGTCGTAGCCGTTTGACCCACAACCTGTGAGCAGACTTCGTCCAAGCACCTATTAAAGCATCTTCAGGCATAACTGACTGCACAAAAAGTAAGGGAAAGAAATTGACACAATGATTAAATAAAAATAATTGCATAAAGTTTGTTCTCTTTCTGCTACCGATATAAATGAATTATACACATGATATTGCTAAAGAAAGAAAAGATATACTGGACTTCTCATGAAGCCAGACGTTTCACTTCTCATGAATGCATGTAATCAACAAAGTTTAGCCATAAACTTTTCGTATGCAAATTTTAGTCTTGAAGTTAAAACTAATTAAATTATTTTAAATCATGACAAATGAAACAAACTTAAAAAAATTTCACGTAAGAATTATTTATAATTGGTTTTGTCAAAGCTACAAGACCCACGACTTAGGAGCTAGGACCTTTATATTGCTCGAGGCAGAATGCATGAAAGAAAAACTTGCCCGAAGTTCGGTTAGGATTAAAGTGGTAATTTTTAATTGACACACATAATTCATATACAAAGACCAAAGACAATTCTGTGTATTCTATCTAATATGCTTAAAAAATATAATTTGTTAATAAACATTAAACAATGTGCTCCCTTACACAGCTTAATGTGTTCCAAAGACCAATCCTCATAATGCACAATCATATTACTAACTCTGTTTCCTTCACTTCTATCTTCAACAATAAGTTGCGCATGGACTACATTACCTACTAAAAAAACCAATGAGGCACTTAGGTATGTTTTTATGTGCCTTTCACCTTGAAATAAAGGTGCACCTAGGCACAAAAGGCATGTGCCTGATCAACAAGTCCTTAGCTGACAGGTGTGAGATGTTTAGTTGATTTACTCTAAACCTTAGTGCCTAGGTGCACAGCTCGACATCACTGCTTATCATTAATATGAGCAAGTGTAAGTAGATAAAAGGAAAAAAGGGGAACAAAAAACGATGGTAAAAGCAAAATGAACATGCATATGCATACGATGTCATCTAGTAGGTATGTACTGAATCCAGGCATGGTGCTATGTTATATATATGTATGAAAATTTAATCTACGGTATAGGTTTATACAGAAAAAGCAAGGTAGCAAGACAAAAACCAATAAAAAAAAATGACAGTGCACCTCAATTGCATGGACTGCAGCTTTCAGTGATTGCAACTGTGATGGTAGGACTTTGAACTTTGGAAACGTACTATTGTCTCCTCTCTCTCTGCACGTAGCCACATGAATGACATACCTTTCTTCTAGATCAAAATCAAGCTCAAATGTGGTATGGCAAATTCTACAATGCTTCTCGTCTCTCCAGTACAAATCATGACAACTCTCACATCTGGTAAGCGAATCAAGATAAGAACGTTTGCTGTATTTTACAGCATTGAGGTTCAAGTAAAAGCAATCCCATATCCACACATCAAATTCTTGAAGGCGTCTCCACTTTCGGTATTGTTCTTCTCCCTTCTTTCCAGCTTCAAGAACTATAGCACCACATGAGGTCAAAGATTCATTCACGGCCACTGTCAAGCTTAGGTTGTCAACATCAGAAACAGGAGAAGAACTGTCTTCTCTGACTAAATCCATCTCAGATGAATCAGATGACATAAGCCTGATTCCTGCATCATATAAATGATGTCTACTTGACATTTCTTGACAGAGTGAAGCTTCCCGCTTCTCTAAGGATTCAATAAGAAGAGCTTCACGTTTACCCCTGTCATCCAAAACTGCCAACAAGGCCCGCAATGCCTACACAGGGATTAAGGGACGAACAAATAATAACAGTTAAAAGTCAGTAACACAGAACAATCACTTTATCATATGAGACAAGAAAAGAAGTCAAAATTTTCTGTCAGCTTAACTGCTTAAGTATAATTTTTATAAAAAAAAAAAAAAGAGTAAAGCCTCAATTTGCAATGAGAAGACAAATTTTAACCAACAGTATAACAAATTAAGAAAGGGCCATGCATTCTGACAAAAGCTGAGAGGTTACCTCTTCAGTGTCAATAACTTCCCAATGACCATCTTCAGAAGATTCAAAATAAATCCTCCTATGTCCAGGGTCATATGCATTACAAGGGCCCAAGAAAAGCCAATATCTGTTGTACCTACGATCAGAGCCCAAAAACACAGATTGCATTGGGTGTATATCAACTCCAACTTCAGTTTCTTTTGCATCCTTTCTACGGCTAGAACATTTCTCATTTTCAAAAAACTTTGAAATTGATGATGAATCAACTGGATGAGACTCTGATGGTGTGTGTGCTTCTTGTACACCATTCTTTTGTCCGCCATAGACCCAAGATGGCCTAGGAAAATTCTGTTGTTTTGATGATGATCTCTTTATTTTCGCTCCAGAACCATAGTGAGGGATGTTGGGAACACACTCAGCAAAGGCTTTGCCAGGATTCTAAACAATTGAAATAATGACTGAAATGAGAGACTATCAGATAAGGAAATACAGAAGAAGTTCATAACTTCATAGCAGAACAAGAAACATTTGAGCAAGAATGAGATGGAACATGGTAAGACAAAGATTACAATATAAAAGATTTTGTCAATTTTTATTAACAAAAATACTTACAACCCTCTAAATAATAGGAAGTAAAAATGCAGTCAGTAGTTTGCATCTGATATAAAAGTTTTACTCATCCAAAATAATCACCATATAGATCATGGGTCCTCAAGAAAAAGACCAAAAAAGCGATCCATTTCAAAAATTGAGTGCCCATGAATGCATCATACCAAACAAGAGAGTAGTAAGGGAGCTTTTTTAAAGGGGGTGAGGATGTGAAAGAGAAGGGGGGGGGGGGAGTCAACTTCTGGCCAGATGAAACATGGATTACCTCCATTCTGATACTGGAACCAGCGCTAAGAAGATCGACCAAAGCCACTAATGCATTCAACTTCTCTTCAATGCTCAAGTCTGAATATTCACCTTCCATAAGACCTAGCAACCACACCTCTCCCGGATGGCTTTCATCAATTTCAGTGTAGACTGTCAGCATGTTATTTTTACTTTTATGGTTTTTATGTTTGAGTTTCCTTTGATAGTAATTTCCCGTGTCACACTCAGAATCATCACTGCTGCTACTCCCACTGCTGTCATCAGAGTCATCATCAACACTTCCAGAATCCTCAGTATCAGAATGACAGTCGTCATCCTTTGCAACAGAACTACTGCGGAGACGGTATGCAGATGATGAAATCTTTTCAAATAAAGTAATATCACCTGAGAGAGTTGAACATATTAATTCTTCGAGTTCCTCAGTCGTGCTAGTGAGATTCAATTCAGTAACCTTCAAAAGAAAAAAACAAAATTTTGATCATTGAAACAAGGTCATAACAATGACAACAATGATGGTTTCAACTTAGTTGGCTTCCACAACAGAAAATTTTCATTTTCCTTTTTAAAAGTATAGATTCTTATCTTACTGGCAAAGACAATGCCAAGTCCGAAACTTTTAGCCCATTATTTCCTCTTTCTGACAAAATTTTGAACAGCTCACCCTTTAAACTACAAGGGCGTAGGCCATATCTCGCCATGAGGCTCATTTCCTGTATTTATAGAAAAAAAGATTAAATTTCAAATGACATATTTCACTATAACCAAAGATACTTTGGGTCAGCAGAGGAACTTTAAGTAGAGTAAAGAACCATACAGTCGAGAGTTCTCTAACATAGACCATTAAGTTTTCTATAACATAAGAGAGTACATCTCCCCGTTAAGTGCCACATGGTATTTGATCTTTGTTAGAGGCTCAAAATGACAACGCTTTCATACTTTGATACTAACAAAAAAAAGAGCAAAAAGTGCTCCAAACGGTTGCGTTTGAGGCTTTGCCTCTCTATTTCTGCACCTAGGTGGATTTTGTATGGGAAAGGGGAGAATTGGCTGTGCAAGGGTACCGAAATGCTGCAGCAGATTTGTTTCTTTCTATTTGCTTCCTTCTAAATCTAGCTACTACCAGCCATCTAGATCTTATGTTGATTTGTGGTGGTGCACTTGCTTGCTGCTGATAACACTGGTGTGTGCCTATGGGTGTAATTGCGGCGCCACCCCTCACTTGTGCATGTTGTTGCAGCCTTGCAGGGCTCTCGGAGAATAGATATCCTCACTTAATGTAATGACACTTTGTACAATTTTCTACAGATTTTCAGGGCCACTTGGCATTTGTAGCTTCCTTTTTATTAGAGGTGTGGTCTCACTTAGGGGTGTAAATGAGACACCTGTGCTCGCAAGCTACTCGAGTTCGGCTCGAAAAAAACTCGAATTCGGCTCGGTCATTGTCGAGCCGAGCTCGAGCAGCTCGAGCTATCGATCGAGCCGAGTTCAAGTATCCTAATACCCGACTCGAGTAGCTTGATAACTCTATAAAATAGAGTTATTTTACCATATTTTATATAGCTAAGTCCTTATAGTTTAAACTATTAATTAATTATTTTTAGTTATTTTTAATTTAGTTTTATTTATTTATTTATTTTATGTTTAGTTTAGTTATTTATTTAATGACTTTTGTATTTTTGTAGAGTCCTAAAGCAATAAGGAGAATATCAGTTCATATTTGGAAAGTTAAAGCTGAAACCTGTTACTTGCCCACAAAGTTTTCCTACTTTAGGCTTTTGGAGTTCTATAAATAAGAACCCTTTAGGACTTTATAAAAGACTTCTCCCTAGCTGTCAAATATGAAGCTTGTAAATAACCTAATTTTCTTAAGAGGAGAGCAGCCACCACAAGTTTGCAAAGAGCAATAGAGATTTTGAAGGATTGAAGACTGAAGACTGAAGATCTGACAACCCTTTAGTTTTCTCTTATCCCTTATCTTTTTTATCTTTCTTGTATTATTTATGATGGTGAAACTCCTTTGTTTTATATTTTTATTAATTAATATGAACTAATTTACTTTTTCTAGGATTGCAATGGAACTCAACATGTAATTTGGATTATTTTACTTTCTTGCTTGATTTAATGATATTTGATGTTTATTCAATCTTGTGCATAATGCTTCTAATTGCTTAGCTACCAATTAGATTGATGTGGCAACCTAGATACAACTTGGAAAAAGGAGTTTAGTGTTAGACATGATTTGAATGACACATGTTTCATATTCATTTATTAGGATGAATTGATCTGCATGTAAGGTAGGAATACACTTACGTGTCATGTGTAACCAATTTTAGAGTCCAAGCTTAATGAGTTTTTCTTTAATTCAATTATCATAGGAATATAGTTAATTGGTTAAGAGGGATATTTTTATAAGACAATCGGAAGATCTTTATAAATAGATTAGAACTCTAGGTTAACAACTCAAGATCATTAATCAAGTTAAGAGGGTAAGAGAAGTTCAAGCGAAGTGTTGAGGGAAATTGTAATTCTAGGCTTTTCTTAATTGTTTAATCTATCTTTTAATTTGCATTCTTTTATTATTATTATTTTTTATTTTCAATATTTAGTTAATTTTTTGAATAAAATTAAGTTGTTTTAATTTTAGTACTTAAGAAAGTAACAATTCCTCGTGGGATCGACACTCTACTTTTCACTTTATTACTTGTTAATGATACGTGCACTTGCGTGGTAAATCCGACAACAAGTTTTTGGCGTCGTTGTCGGGGAATCGTTTTACTATTTTTGTTAATATTAATACCAAGCAATCTTAGTCTTAATTCAAAATTTTTTATTTTGTTTATTTATTTAATATATTTAATTTTTCTTTTCAGATTTTAGGAGTGCACTATGTGGGGTCATGAACAAGATGCAATCATTGCTTTATTTGCACAGGTGGCTGCACTGAACAAGAAGCTTGACAATTTGAGTGTACATGACGTCCAAAGTTCGTTTGTGATTTGTGAATTATGTGGGGCAGAACATCATAGTGATTGTTGCCAATATGTTGGAAACTACAACATGCATCAAAATAGTTTCTATTCCAACAACTACAATCCAGGTTGGGGAGAGCACCAAAATTTTTCCTAGAGTAACAATCAATGGTCCTCTTATTCAGACAATCAAGCATATCCTTTTGAGTTTTCATCACAAGCCCAAGCAGCTGCTCCAGAAAATAAGCCATCATTGAAAGAGGTTTTCATGCATTACATGGTAAGCACCGATGTCATCATTCAGAGTCAAGCCCAAGCAGTTGCTCCAGAAAATAAGCCATCATTGGAAGAGGTGTTCATGCAGTTCATGGCAAGAACCGACACTATCATTCAGGAGCAATCAACATCACTTCAAAGTCAAGAAGCAGAACTTCAAAGTCAAGAAGCAGAACTTCAAAGTCAAGAAGCATTACTTCAGATTCAAGCGGCAACACTTAGAAGTCTTGAAACACAAATGAGCCAGCTTGTCAATGCCTTTTAACAATTTGATGCTAGAGCATCAACTTTAGTATTAAAGTTTATGCTTGTTTATTTAGTTATTATATTTAAGTAGAAGTCTTATGCTTTTAAGTATTTTATTTAGGTCATGTGATAGGCATGTGACTTTTAATAATTAGGGTTATTATAAATACCCTAACTTAGGGTAGCTGCCGATGAGATTATTATTGTTATTTTCAGAGTTTTAACTCTTTCAAATAAAGGTTTAGCAGATTTGAACCTAAACCTAGTGTCCTATTCGATCAAACAGCCTACTTTTCTTAGTTGGTTTACTGTTCTAGATCCTACCCTGCATCACAATTGCCCTCAAGAAACTGTTCCACGTGCCATTGAATCGAATTCCAGACCAGGTGAACAAAGGCATTGTACTGCCAACACACTTGGGATTGAAAAGAAAATAAAAAAGGATAGCAAAGAGCCTGAATTGCCAACCGAGCTTATTGAAGAAGAATTTGTGAAAACTCAAAAAGAATGGATTCAATGTGACCCACCACTAAACAATCCTATTGAAGAAGAAAAAATAGGTGAAAAAGTGCGAATAGAGGAGACCCAATGTGACCCACCACCACCTTTTCCTCAATGCATCCAACAGCCTAAGCTAGTCGATGTGGTAGATAGTGCTACTAAAGAGGAATTCATAGAAATTTATCCCATTGATCCGCTTAAGGCATTCTTGAATTCTACCATGGAAAGTGATGAATTTCGCTTTCAAGCCTGCAAGAAAACGAAGTTGTTCAAAGAAAGAACAGCCAAATGGCATGAATCGAAAATCATCAGATGGTTGGATACAGGATGATGAACAATGAGATAGTCAAGCCGATGACTATAAATCAAGCGCTTCTTGGGAGGCAACCCAAGTTCTACATTTTTTTCTTTTCTTTAATTTTGAATTTTCATTTTTTTTAGGATATTATTATTAATTTCTTTATACTTTGTTTTCTTTTGTAATAGCCACTCACCCAACTTGGACAAGCATATGATGAGGTCGACGAAGACGACTAGAGCTTCTCCTACGTTACTTTCATCGATAAGGGAGTTTTCTCGTTCTTACTCTTTTAAATTTCTAAACATTGAGGACAATATTTGTTTTAAGTTTGGGGGTGTTGGTCGTTAGTTTTTCGATTTCTTTTGTTTTGTGTATTTTTTTTAGTTTTTAGTTTGTTTTGTGTCTTTTTAGTTTATTATCTATGTTTATGTTTAGGAGTCATATAAAAAAAAAACTTGCTTGAGATATGATGCACTTATTATGATGGAATCCTTATCCAATGATGAGAATTTGGTTATTGATTTATCTTGAATTTTGGGAACAACATAGGTATGATTTAATTTTGTGTTAAATTCTTTTGTTAATCTCATTGTTAGGATGTGATTTTCACTAAATTGAGAACTTGATCTCTTGCTTAGATTTGCAATGCTTATTTAAAGACTGTTTATATTGAGATGAATTGCAATTATGTCAAGAAGCCTAGAATTTGTTTGATTCTCTCTCGAGGCGAAATCCTAGACAACACTAAGTTGAGGAAGTGATTTAGGCCATCTTTGGATCTTTTGAGCCTTTCTAGCCTACCTATGCATATATGATTATCCTTAGTCTACCTCTTTGAGCTTAATTGATATATCTTTTTTCTTTGATTGCCATATATTTTAGCCTAGCTTAACAAGATAAACCATGACTACCCTCACTACATAGGCATGTGTATGATATTATAGGAAATAATTATGAACCATCTCAAATTTAGGTGAAATGGTGATGTGAATGAAAAAGGAAAAAAGAAAAGAAAAGAAAGAAAAGATTATGGTTCTTCGAAAACGAAGAATCGAGAAAAAAAAAAAAGAACAAAGGAATAAAGTGCTGAGTTAAAAGAAAAATGCATTCAAAGAATGGAGAATGTAACTTGAGGTAAAGACTATGGCTCTTCGAAAATCCTGAAAAAAATGTAAAGTGTCTATAGGTGAATTAAACCGAAATATATCTATGTCCTACCTTGACCCTAGCCTTACATTATACGCTTAATAAAGACCTACTTGATCCTTGACGAAGTGTTAGTCTACATTAGTGGAGAGAGAAATGAAAAGCAAACATATGAGAATCTAGTACTATAATTCGTATTTTGCATTGACATAAACTTATTCAGATTGCATGCAATGATTTGCAAAGAGATTATACACACACACACACAAAACATTCATTCGAGCATGAGGCATACGATTGAATTAAATCATAAATTTGGATTATGTTTGTGTTCTATTTTGATTCGAGATTTTGAGATAACTTTTGAGGACAATTAAGGAAATCATTAGTTAAGTGTATTCATCTCTAGCTTCGTTTCGTTTCGTTTGTTTAGTTTTGTTTTGCTCGAGAACTAGTAAAATCTTAGGTTTGGGGTGTGATAACTCTATAAAATAGAGTTATTTTACCATATTTTATATAGCCAAGTCCTTATAGTTTAAACTATTAATTAATTATTTTTAGTTATTTTTAATTTAGTTTTATTTATTTATTTAATGACTTTTGTATTTTTGTAAAGTCCTAAAGCAATAAGGAAAATATCAATTCATTTATGGAAAGTCAAAACTAAAAGCTGTTACTTGCCCACAAAATTTTCCTACTTTTTGGAGTTCTATAAATAGGAAGAACCCTTTAGGACTTTATAAAAGACTTCTCCCTAGCTGTCAAATCGAAAGTTTATAAATAACCTAATTTTCTTAAGAAAAGAGCAGCCACCACAAGTTTGCAAGGAGCAATAGAGATTTTGGAGGATTGAAGACTGAAGATCTGACACTTTCTTGTATTATTTATGATGGTGAAACTCCTTTGTTTTATATTTTTATTAATTAGTATGAACTAATTTACTTTTTTTAGGATTGCAATGGAACTTAACATGTAGTTTGAATTATTTTACTTGCTTGATTTAATGATATTTGATATTATTTATTCAATCTTGTGCTTAATGCTTCTAATTGCTTAGCTACCAATTAGATTGATGTGGTAACCTAGATACAACTTGGAAAAGAGAGTTTAGTGTTAAACATGGATTGAATGACACATGTTTCATATTCATTTATTAGGATGAATTGATATGCATGTAGGGTAGGAATACACTTACGTGTCATGTGTAACCAATTTTAGAGTCTAAGCTTAATGAGTTTCTCTTTAATTCAATTATTATAGGAATATAGTTAATTGGTTAAGAGGGATATTTTTATAAGACAATCGGAAGATCTTTATAAATAGATTAGAACTCTAGGTTAACAACTCAAGATCATTAGTTAAGTTAAAAGGGTAAGAGAAGTTCAAGCAAAGTGTTGAGGGAAATTGTAATCCTAGGCTTTTCTTAATTGTTTAATCTATCTTTTAATTTGCATTCTTTTATTATTATTATTATTTTTTATTTTCAATCTCTAATTAACTGTTTGAATAAGATTAAGTTGTTTTAATTTTAGTAACTAACAAAGTTAGTAACAATTCCTCGTGAGATCGACACTCTACTTTTCACTTTATTACTTGTTAACAATACGTGCACTTGCGTGGTAAATCCGACATCGCGAGCCTAATCGAGCTTTTATATTTTTAATATATATTTGTATTATTTTTAATTATAAATTTACTATTTTACCCTTAATATATATATATATATAAACTTAAAAATCCTAAACCTATTTTTTCTCCTTCTCTCTCACATGTGCCGCCTATTCCTTCTCCCAACTCCCACCAGTTCCTCCTTCTCTCCCACTCCAAGTCCCAACTCCCACCTGCAGTTTCTCCCTTCTTTCCCACTCCACAGTCAGGACAAACTTCATATCTCGCAAGTTGCAAAATACCATTCTTGACCAGCAGTGTCCCAGATTTGAGCCTTAACACTCTTGTGTTCAATAACAAGAGTTCTAATCTGAAACTCAACTCCAATGGTAGCCTTGGATCTAAACTAAACTCGTTTCTAGCAAACGGAGCAAGAATCTGGGACTTACCCATAGCAGAGTCACCAATCAAAACTACCTTGAAAACATAGTCAACCTTCTAGCTTGGGTCTTCAACCCTTCTCCACTAGCCATTTTTTCTTGTTTTTCTCTTATAGTTCCCAGTTTTTCTGTCAACAGCTTTGTTTTTCCACTTGGTTTTGTTTTAATTTGTTTCTCCCCTGAAATATAGCTAAGCGAAGCGAGAGACTAGGGGGGCAGGGGATTGGGCTATTGTCTTTTTCTGATTTGAAGAATATTTTCTATTGTTTAGGTGTTTTTTTTCCTGCTACATGGCCAAAATCTTGTACCTTTTATGAAATTTTCCTTAGCTTCTTAATAAATATTTGGCTTAACAAAAAGAAATAGAGTAAATGGAAGCTGGATTCTGATGAAAAACTTAATTATTTTTTTATAAAAAAGATTGATATATTATTGTTAGAGGAGCAGTTTAGTAGTACTTGTTAATTATGGAGAAGGTTCTTGGATTTTAATTATGCAGTGCTCCCCTGTTGTTAGGAATGCTTTTGGCATGTTCTCTATTGCTGTTTTGATATTGTTTTCTTGTTGAGTGTTTGATGTCTTTCTGGCTGCTTTGAGATCTTTTGGCATAGGCATGTTGTTCATGCTACATACATCAGTCTCTTAAGTGAATGATGCTAGCTTGATCTTTTGTCATAGGCATGTTGTTTTCTTGTTGAGTGTTTGATGTCTTGGTTTTTAGTGATTTGTCCATTGTTTGATCATTATACTATTGAAAAAATTTCATTATTAATTAAATTTAATTAATATAAAATTTTGTATATGTAAAAATTTAATTCGAGCTCGAGCTGAAAATCGAGTAAACGAGCTTAATCGAGCGAGCTCGAATAGTTCGATTTTATCTCGAGCCGAGCTCGAGCCTAGAAAATGATACTCGATCGAGCTCGAGCCGAGTTTCGAGCCACGAGTTTCGAGTCGAGCTCGAGTTTTTCACTATTCGGGTTCGGCTTGGCTCGATTACAACCCTAGTCTCACTCCCTTTGCCGTTGTTGAAGATATTCAACTGAGAATATGTCGGTCTTTTGTCTTTTCATTAAAAGTGCATTTTTTTTTGTTTCTCTGACTGATTATTGTTTTCATACTTGCACAATTAAATTTCTTTTGTTTTTACGAATACATGTTTTTCCTTTGCCCACTGCTTGCCATTAGTTTTGGGTCTTGATTGTGTTGTGGATTTCTTATTTTAGCTTGCATTTGATGTGTTGCAAAGGAAAATGAGGGCTGTTATTCCTGTGATTGTTGCAAGCATTGAAGGAGAGAAAACAAAAGAATATCAGCTGAGTTCCGCTCAACTTTTTTTTTTGTACACATCCTTTCAGGTTTTCTTATTCCAGATTCTTAGTTTGTTTGTATCCATAAATTATAAATTGTGTCCTTTTTACTTTATTTTTCTCTGTTTGTTTCCTTAAATCGTATACTTCTTTCTCAACTACTAGCAATGACATTTTTTCTATGCCTATTTGGATATTTCATATAAATACCTAATATTCAGTTTTAATATAAAAGCCTTACAGGGAGGCAAGGGGAGAAAGGGGTCATGTGAGGGCTCGCAATAGGATTTCAAATTTGGGGTTAATGGGTCAAGAGAAGTATTCAAGCTAAGTATCTTGATATTTTTATCTTTAATTGGTTTGTTTGAATTTATCGAACCAGTAAGAGTTTGGTAGTATTCTTTTTGCAACCAAATGCAAGGCCATGAAACTTGTCTGTTGGGTAATTTTGCTAGATACAAGAAATTTTCTTTCTAATACCAATTCCATTTATTTGAAATTCTTTTAGCTTTAGGATTTTGTTGGGGTTATCTTTGTTGTTTTGAGGTGGCTCCGTTCTATACATGACATGTTTTCTGGAATTAGGATGCTTATGATCAAAAGGTATTTGCATGTTTTTTTTCTTCAATTTTATCTTAGTCCAAATGTCTGACAAATTTCAGGATTTGCCAGTTGCCAGTTTCACATTTTTTTGAGAAGGCTTGCCAGTTTGGCATTAAACTAACCTAATCTTTTTAAACAAATCAAACATTGCAGCATAGCGCTGGGCTTCAGTGAGTTCATTTATAAAGGGGTTCTCCAATACAAATACAAACCCCAATCATTTAAAACTAAAATTTAAAAGGGATAAAATAAGCACTAAAAATAGTGGGAAGGTAAATAAGGGAAGTAAGAGATAAAACAATCAGGAATGGGAAATTCAAACACAGATACAGCATACATATCACCTATCATTTTAGATGTCTGATTCTCCAAAACTTAAGGAGGAAAAAGAAGTTTGAATCTGAGACTAGCCATAGTAATACTGAAAATAATGTACTCATACCTTGCTAAGGGCTTCCCTGCGCAATAGACCTTGTTTTGAACCAAAGCCAGCTGCAGCTAAAACTTGACGCAGTAGTTCCGTCCATGTCAGAGGGTTCAAGGATGTCTTCCAGAACTCGACCACAAATTCCTGGTTCTCTACCTGATAAGTTAAAGGAAAACAATCATATCCCTATTTTTTAGCAAGGACATAGAGCTCCCAAATCCTCCGACAATTCACTACCTCAACATTCTAGGAATTTTTGGAAAGGTTATCAACTGTCAAACTAAAGCTTTACAAAGAGTTAAGTGATATATCCATATATCATTCTAGGAAGCATTTCAATATCAATGTGTTCCGCAACTGACACATGCATCTTCCCTTCTTATTCATTTTTTTTCTTCTGCATATCTATGTACTTTGCTAATACAAATCATATCCACTTAAACACGCCCCGAATCTGGTTTGATGCTTCATTTAAGCTGTGTTTTTCTTTGCTTTCAGTCATCACACAGGAGGAAACAAGACCAGGGTATCGGGCCAACCAAGTCAGTGAATACACATTGTTTTAACATGTTATCATGTGCAACTTGACCAACAGGCTTAATAAACAGAGAAATAAAAACAATGGGTTAACTTATCGTCAAATCAATCTTGATCGATTACCACAAAGTCCTATTTAAGTGAAATATAACTCAAGCAAAAAACTTTTTTAAACAATGGATCTTGTCTGACAAGTTCTTCATTTGGATGGATTGATTTTCTAGTCAAATAACCACTGCATCAGACCCCATTTTTTGGTGTGCGGAGTTGCCAATGTGAAACATCTTTCAAAGGTACTATATATAACATTATTTATGTCAATGGGCCAGCAAAAATCTAAAATATGTCCAACAAGCCATGCTTATCCTATTCATACCCCAGCAACTAGCAAGACCCCTAAATCACCTGACACATAATTAAAACAAATCAGAAAAGGGGGATATTCCACACAGAACAACACTTGCAAACAAACAGACACATATGCAAGCATGCATTTATGTAAACCTGCATGTTCATACTCACCGAGTGAAGAAGAGCAAGAAACTTGCAAGACAAGCTAAACTGAGGAAAAAGTGCACCACTCAGCTCCGCTTCCACATCAGACAAAAGAAGCTTGAGAAGGGCCACATGAATTTTCCCAAGTAGCAAGGAATCCTGAGATGTATAGATATGTTTAGACAGTCAAAAAAGAGATAAAATAGATATAAGGCAAGTTAAAGATTTGATGAAGTATATGGTAAAATAAAGATGCAAGATAACCTTATCATGAAATGCTTGAGCAAATTCATCAAGTGTGAATGAGCATATGTCAAGTGTTACTGAATAGGTATACAGGAAATGGAAAACCTGCAAAAGAGAGTCGAACAACACTTAAGCAAGATAATTAAGAGATATAAAATAACAGATTATTTATAATGTGCTGCCACTACTAAATTCCACAGAAAGTGCAAGACAGCAGCCACCAGAAGCATACGTTAAGAATAAAAATTCTTTCAGCAAAGTAAGAGCAAGATTGTTTTTTTTTTTATAATTGGGTAAGGGGAGGGGTTGCTTGGGTTTGAACCCAAGACTTCATGCCCCCAAGACTCTTAGCCACTCAGCCAAG
The DNA here is from genome assembly GCA_030761205.1 of Fremontodendron californicum. Taxonomy (NCBI): domain Eukaryota; kingdom Viridiplantae; phylum Streptophyta; class Magnoliopsida; order Malvales; family Malvaceae; genus Fremontodendron; species Fremontodendron californicum. The sequence continues at coordinate 16,790,559 of JAULJL010000029.1, forward strand.
AGCTTGTTGGCAGAGCAAGATTGTTTAAGAGGAAAGGAACGCAAGAAAAAAGATGATGCACAGCATATTTCATGCATGATAAATTGGCCTTTTCCATAACACAGAATGAAGAACAACATTAACAAACTTTAGGCATTGCAGACACCTTAAACAGTTTTTTGACAGTTTCTGGAGATGAATCCCAGGGTTGCATACTGAATGGCTGCTTCATCTTAACCGAATTTGGTGGAAACTTAGCCAGCAAATCTGGGAAACCATAAACAAATTCCTTTTAGAACTCCAAAAAATACCTTACATATGCACATGATATAAATGCTACAAATAAGATGGAAAAACTTGCTCAAGTATTCTTAAATATATTATGAACTACTAAACCAACCTTGGCAAAGGGAGCAACTAAGCACTCCACTGGTAACAAGATGATCCGGGCATGTCAATGGATTTGGTCCGGCTTGTAACTCCCTCAACTCCAACTCTTCATCATCAACTAGCATAGCAAGTTGATCAAGACATTCATTAGATATACTTCCTTCCAAAGCAAGTTCACATTTTCCTTTGCGTGGTTGCCTATGATTGTCATCTTTGTTAGATTGCACCTGGCATAAAACAGGCAAGTGAACACTAGTACAGCATTTATAAAGAAGTTAAGCTAAAAAGCAAAAATGTGATAGAAAAGATCACAACTACCTCTCTCCTTTTAATGGAGGCCCTCCTCTTTTCCTGTAACTTCTTTTCCAAACTTCTCTGTTTCTGGAATGGCAAGTTACAGTCAGCAAATTTTCTACATAAAACCATCAAGATAAATCTAGGAAATGATCAACCAACAAGCAGAACCCCTGGGTTTTCAGGGAAGATTAAAAAAACAAAAAAAAAGGTTTTCTAGGAAGGTAAAAAAAAAGGTCTATGCAAAATCTTGTGAGCGAAAAAATTGATAACTAACCATTAGAGATACCAATGGCTGCCTTCTTTTGTTCCGAGGTGGTTGCTTTCGCACTGCAGGACTAGATGTTTGAGGAAGAGCAACAATTTGTCGATTAGAAAAATCAACACCAGTAGGAATATCTCCACCCTCAGGGTTCACAACCCTCCAAACTGTCATCAAACCTTTTCCAATACCATGTTTCTTCACTGGGGCACTCTCGTTACCATTGTTCTGATAGTCTATGGTGGTAAGCTCGAAATCCTGAAATACAATAAGTAAAATAACAAAATTAAGGAAACATAAGAGGTAGGAATTGAAGGTGAACGTCTTGAAAACATTCTTGATACCTTTCTCCTTTTGGTTGCTCCTCTTCGGCACTCTTGATCAGCAGGATGAGAATCTTTAGAACCTACATATAGTAAAAGTATGAGCAAGTTTATTTGTATCGAAATACAGTGTGGACATCCATGAATACTGGATAAAGCAAAAATAAAACAATTAACAAGCTATGTTATTCCAAGCCTTCATTTCTCACCAAGTACCCTTGTCAAACACTTATCCAACATCACTTGCAGTGAACATGTATATGGAGTCTTGACCTTCCAAATAAGGAAAAACTTAAAAATTTGAATGCACCCATGTTGGACAAAAACTCATGGCAGACACTTTTACTCCCAAGTCTGAGCTATATAGATTAAATTAAGACTGAAACAATAAGAAAGACTAAATTTCAAACAATCACTAGTTAGAGATGTATTTCACCTGTTAAAAGGTAAACAGTAATGGTACAAAATTTAACAAGGAAAATTACTTTTTTAAAACATAGGAAAATAGCAACCTTGACAAGCTCAATTGATGAGCACCAGAGACGAAACGAGGTTTCCAACAAAATTTTAATTTGCAGAAAAACAGCAAAATCAAGGCATCAAAGGAATAATCACCATCATTAAATAGCATCAAAAATCCACTAAGGCAACAAGGCTACAAGTTCCCAGTAGTATACCTTTGCACTGGCAAAAGGCCTGAGAAGGAAGAGAGTCAAATTCCACACCAAGTGGAGGACCATCCTTCCGAAATACCTTCTTCAGAATGTATTGTGGAGATAACAAGTCCTGAGGAAGAAGCATTTTCTTCTTTTTCTTGCCAAACCTGTTTTCACCGACTAAAGATGTTCTTTTATATCTTGAATATAATACAGCACCATTCTTTGACCTATTATGAACCAAAAGATCCTGTCCTTTAGGATTCTTTCTATCATCAGAAATGCCTGCAGCATTCCTTTCTTTCGGAGCAGCGACTTTTTTCATAGAATGGATAGGTAATATAATGCCATTAGCCCTTTTATCCCTTCTCCTCTTCTCAAGGAACCATCCCTTGACCTGCTTCAAAGCTAATCCTAAAGCTGCAGCATAGCCTTCCATCTCCCTCTGCGTAGGATATTTTTCATCTGCTTTACATGATAATACAAATAAGAATAAAAACATAGGGCCATACAGTAATCATATCAGTCAGCTGAATTCATGGAAGAAAATCTCTAACTATTAAAGCCATGTCTGACATGCACTTCGGAAGAAGGTTTTAGCTTAAATTTCAATATATTTTAAGAAATAATCTTAAAAAGGTAGATTGGAAAACTTAAGTAAACAATACCCCGATGAACACAGCAGGTCTCAAATTAAAAAACAAAAAAAAACTTCAATACTAAAAGAAAACATCCAGAGCCAGACACACCTTTATAGAAGCTCTCAAGAGCTTGAAGTTGAAGTGACGATTTTCTCTTCATTTCCACCACGTTCTCGTAGCCTTCAAATTGATTACTCTAACTTAATTCAAATTCCAAAAAGCTGAAAACTCGAGCCATATTAAACATACTGCGAATTCCAAAAAAACAAAGAGCAACCATTCAAGAACAGAAAAAATAAATAAATAAATAAAGAGAGAGACCAAAATACCCCCTCCACCCCACCCAAAAGAATTAAAGGATTCCATCAGCCATGGCAGGTACTTACTACTGAGTACTATCATCATAAAAAAATCATGTAAAAGAGCAAATGGAAGATTGTTAACAGATATCATCATCATCAATTAAATGAAGGAAGAAAAAAAAGCACCCATTTCCCTGGAAACAAATTAGCTTCCCATTTCTTGTTCAGAACAAAGATACACCCCAGGATATGCGTTTCTCTCAAAGAATCACAGATAGAAGAGAGAACAGTGAAGTGCAAAAGCCCAACTCGGGTTAACCAGTAGAATTGCAGATAATAAACGTAACGTGAGTGAGAGGAGAATAAGAAGAAGATGAAAGGAAACACTTACTTATTGGCCATGAAATGCGATAGAGAGATATGAAGTTAAGAAGAAAAAGAAGAAGCTAGAAGCAGGAAAGGTTTGGATTAAGAGCTGAGAGAGTGCCAGAGATTTTAGAAAAGCCAGTAGGGTTTTGGGTTTTATATCTTTTTCTTTTAAACACGGGGCCTTGGCCCTTGGGGATTTGCTCATTTTTTTGGGGGCTGGATTTTTAATTTTTACGCTTTTCCTTTCATATAAAAAAGAAATATCTTTTCATTCGCAATCTCTCTCTGTCTGGCTCCGTGGCTTTTTCAGTCCCACGCTGACGCCGTCATTTCTAAAATCCTAGCGAAGGGCCAAGCCAAGAATCAACCACCAGAGGCCCAGACCCAAACTGCCAAACCCACCGCCAAGGCGCCAATTAATACGAGTTCTTCACCATAAACAGAGTTTCTTTCTTCTTCACAAGCACAACAATTGATTGATTGAAACAAAACCTCCCCCATTCTCTCTCTGCTCCAAAATTTAGCTTGCATTTTCAATTTCCCTCGAACCCTCTTCGAGGTAGCTCAAAAACAGGGGACCCAAAATGGAAGATAACTGCTCAAAAACCAAACGACCTTCCCTTAAAACTCATCCCCATTTCAACAATTACTCCTTTTGGAGAGACAAGGTTCGTCTCACTTTCTAACAAATAATTATGGGTTTTGAATTATCTTTTCTCATAATGTTTTGTTTTTGTTTTCCTGCTCAGATTTCTGGTTTATTCCATTTTCCTTTTGTTTTTGTTTTTTAAATACTTTACGCAAGATATTCTGAGAAGTTGAAATTGATGAATGTTGTTTATATTGCGGATGAAGTGTAGTTGAGAGAAAATTGTTACAAAAGGGTACGAGAAGACCGGACTCGTTTGCTTTGGAAAATAAGGTTGCCTGCGGCCCAATCTCCTCATCAGAAGGTTCTCTATTTTCATTCAAATGCACCACTTTTATTTTTCTAGTTTCTATATCCAACTTTATTGAAGTTGTTATCTATATAATTAGGTTCTTGTAATTACCTTGGTTTCCAATATATGCCCATATCTTTATTGCTGTTGAACATGGAGTCTGGAAAAAGTCCCCCTTTGCTGCATATCAGGGTAACCTGAGCTTTGAATATACGATTTAGCTTCCTAGTTATTCGAGAATCGTTAGTTATCGAGTTTCCTGATCCTTACATTAGTTCTTGTCAGCTTCCCTTAATAAAATAGCCTGAAAAGTTTGCTTTTACACATTCTTTTTGTTCGTATAATATTTGCAGGCGGCATTTTGAATTCAGGTGATTTTTTTTTTCTTGGTTTGCTATATTTCTTTTTCTCTTGAATTAAGTTCATGCAGTGAGTTTACTAGTACATCACTTATTTATTTATGTTTTCTGGTTTCAGGAGTATATCAAGTCTGCGTTTCGGGACATAGTTTCTGATGAACTTAAAAAGATTAAAGACTCATCAATTAGTGACTGTTCGGAAAGCTCATATTCTGTCTCCAAAGCCACTGATGAATTATGGGAATACAATGGCCTTCAAGATGCACATCAAGGTGAATGCGAAGAGATATTGTTAGAAATGCAAAGAATTTTTTACGACGATCTCAGGACAGAACCAGCAGGAAAAGGTAATAAACAATCACACTCTTGAACAAAAAGTTTCGGGCTGTTCAGAGAAGGCGGCAGAGGGACAATGTTATACCAATTAAAATATACATCCCACTAAAAGATTTGCTCACTTATAAGTTAAGACTTCTGTTCTGCTACATATAGCATTATATTCCTCACCTCATTATTACTGTTTCTCCTTTCCATCTTTTAATATTCACGTATGCAGCTTTATTTGTCTACAAACTTGTGCCCTATCTTTTTCACCAATATCAAAGCAATTTTTCATCACTGGATTTCTTCATCTTATCGATTATGAAAGCTGCAATCACTGAATTGATTTTTGCGAAGCCATCATACGTGTATTCGTGTTTTTTGTAAGTGGATGAATGATCATGCAGAATGCAGATGCATGACTTAGGAGGTTATATTTGGTGAAGTCATCCTTTTTTTTAGTTTAATCTAGTTCCTTGCAGAAGCAGAAGAACGCATAGAAACTTGGGAAGATGAAGAAGATGAGTACTTGGCTCATGCAGTTTATGAACATATGCAATTGAATGATGAGCAGGTACAGTAAAAAACTTTTTGTGTTAATTTTTCTAGATAAGTGTTAGTATTACTTCCCCTTAGTGAACACTTAATAAGTGGTAATTTGCAGGTGTGATAAAATGTTTTTCCAGGCACCATGTTGTGATTACTTACACGAAATTTCTTTATTAGTATCATTATATTGTTTTACTATGTTGCTCTGACTCTTCATTTTTCTTGAAGTACCCATATCCGACGCGTATCCGAACATGGTTATGAGAATATGACCCTCCAAATACATGAAAAAACTTAGAAAAAATTGAACATACCTGTGTCGGACACATACCCGTATCCGGCACTCACATCCGAGTCCGAGTAACATAGTTGTTTTTTATGTTTTGTATTTGGTTCTATATGAGATAACTCCTAGCAAATGTCAATTTTCAACATTTTGTGCTAAGTTTTTGGAGATGAATGAAATCAACAAGATTTTCTGATGTTTATGTAGGTGCACAAGCAGATTTGGTGCCCCATCTGTAAGCAAGGAGAGTTGCAACAGAACCATCAACTTATTTATTGCACCCTTTGCAAACTTCAGCTTAACAGAGACGATGAGGTTCTTCTCCTATTTAGCTTTTCTTTTTCCATACAATTTTCTCATTGCATGGCAACCTTTTGATTGTTATGACTTTATTTGCACCATGTATCACATATTCACATTCTAAAAGCTCTCTTTATTTCTGAAAAGTTTTCCTAAACAACCTATTTCTCAATTATATTTTGCTTTTATAACCAAATAAATAAATAAATATTTGCTTTTTTCTTTCTCTGTAATCTGTTTGTTTGCCAAAAATAAATGAGACATTCGAGAAAAAAAAGTTAATAGTGAAAGTGTCCATATGGTTTGTCACAGTATGGTGATTGTTGGCACTGCCTTTATGGTTTTCTGTAATTAGGTTCTATGTTGCTCCGATTCTTCGTTTTTCTTGAAGTACCCGTGTCCGACACCCGTATCCAACGCATATCCGGACATGGGTATGGGGATATGATCCTCCAAGGACCCTCTAAATACATGAAATTTTGGAAAAAAAATTGAATATACTCGTGTCCGACACTCACACCCGAGTCCGAGTAACATAGATTAGTTTTGCTTGCTAGCTGAGTCATTGAAATTTATTTTTTTGCTAATTTCTTCTTGAAATGAATGATTGGTTTTACTTCTACTCAAGATTATTTATTAAAAAACACGAGTAAGCAAAGCAATAAGTTCCTTACGAAGTTACTTTCTGTTACTTGTCCACAATCTTGTCGTATTTTTCAGGTTAATTTGGATATACTACGGGATCGATTAGCCGAAGCCCATGTTGACCATTTTGATAGAGCTTGCAGATTGAAACCCAAGTTTTGCCTGGAGACTAGGTTTGGTTTAACGGCATTGTACGTCCTTTGTCACGACTGCAGTACCTTTGAGCTTGTCATATAGCTTCTCTCCATTTCGTGCATACTTAAAGATCAAATATATTTCAGGTTTTCAGGCTTTTATCTCCTTAAAGTGTCTCTACATTTTCTGATTGATTTTTATTTATTCACCATTCCCCCAAACAACAATTAGTTTTCATTGATTTTATGTATATAATTCACTTAAAATTCCATATGAATTTGCTGCATAGCTCATGGAAGTTATGTTATTCGGACTCGAATGTGAGTGTCAGACACGGGTATGTATTCAACACGAGTATGTTCAATTTTTTTCTAAGATTTCCATGTATTTGGAGGATCCTTAAAGGATTATATCTCCATACTCATGTTCAAATATGCTTCGGACACGGATACTTTAAGAAAAATGAAAAGTCGGAGTAACATAGCATGGAAGCATCAAGCATCTCTGTTTCTATAATGTTTGGATTTGATTCTAATTGATTTTCTTTTGTCATGCTTCTGTTTATCTGAATGGTATTTCTTTTTTTCTAACTCTCTAATCAACTTGCACAAGAGTTTAAGAACGTTGCCACATGAAATTTCTTAAAAGAAAAATACTGGAATCTCCTTTTTCCATCTTTTCATAAAATATATTTGAAAACATCACTTATTGATGATTAGTGGAGGAAATGACACGAAAATGGAAATTATTGATGAAAAGGATATTGGGGCTGCCTACTTGCCCAGCTAGGTTTATGAAGGGAACCACAAGATGGTGAGTGGCTCAAACCCCATCAATTTTAGGATTGGTAATGAAACGGAGCGGAGATTATCTTATTTATTTTCATTTTATTTTTATATGAATATTGAAAATTTTTATTTTTATGGATATTGTTTACATTCATTAACCGTTATATCACATTTCAACTCATTTTTTATTAATTATTTTTAATTTAATATTATAAAAAATATTATAATTTATTTATGAACATAATTTTAATATATATAACATTAATGTGTATATATATCTAGTATATATACTAAAAATATAAAGGAAGATAAAAAATATTTTAAGGAGCAAAATAGTAATTTCAAATACGGGTGGAGCGGAGCAAACTTTTACCAAAATTGCCTTGCTCTACTCTGCCCATGCTTTTCAAAAGAAATATTTTTCATTCGGAACGGATTGGTATGAAATCGATTAGGCAAATCGAGTTTTGTCATTTCTAGTCAATCCAAGCTCCAAGTGAAAATAATCCCGTTGATGGATAGAGTTGAGAAAAAAAATCGAAAAACAGAAAATCGTGGAATAATCCTCTTAATTAAATAGAAATTTTGCTAATGAATAGGGTGAGAAAAAATTGAGAAAATTGAAAATCTATTCGAACCACAGTGTTCAATTTGGTTCGGATTGATTTTTATTGTTTGGTTTGGTTAGAATCGATTTTATTGAATTTGGTTTGGTTTGGTAATAATTAAATTTATTCGATTTGATTTTCAATTCTTAAATTGAAAATTCACAAGTATTCGAACTGAATTATATTTTGTATTTTTCATATTATAAAAATAATTATTTTATCTCTAAATTAGTGAAGAAGAAAAAAAACTAAAAAATTACTAAAAAGGATAATTTTTTAGAATTTTACAAATCGATAATTCGATTTCGAACCAATGAAATTGGATTTAGACCAATTCGATTAAAGATGTTATTTGATTTTCAAAAATCAAAATACTGCATATTAATTAATCATAATTTTTGTTCAAAATCGAACCTTTATCACCCTACTGATGGATTTGCAAATCTACACGACTGCACTTAAAATTCTTGTCACATTCGGCCATTCTTATAATAAAAGCACATCAACTTTTATAATAACTAGAAGGAGCTTTAGCTGGGCACTTTTAATTTTTTTATAATTTTCTATTTAATTATTAATAATAAATTAATTTTAGTTTATATTTTATTACATTATTATTATTTATTTAAATATTTTATTTTTAAATTATAATAATATTGATATAATAATATTTTTTAATTATAAAAATTAAATTTATGATAATTATTTATTTATAAATTACATAATACAAATGCATTTTCAAATTTTAATTTATAAGTATTTTTAAAAAATATTTAAACCTTATTGTATACTGTATATTATATATTTTTATTTATAGAAAGTAAAAATAAAAAATAAAATTATTGTTTATATTTTATTCTCTCGTAATATTGATTTTCTCACATAGCTTAGCAGCAAGTTCGCTTTTTTCTTTTTTAATTTAAAAATAAAATATTTAAATAAATAATAATAATTTAATAAAATATTATTATTTAATTTAAATCGACCCGCGAGTCAACGTACGAATCAGCCCCTTTAAATACATCATTTAAAAATAAAATAAAAAACATATAAATAAATATATTATATAAGAATTTTTGTTTAATTTTAAAAATACAAAGTGATAAATCAATTTTTATAATTATTTTTAAGCAATGATTTTTCTTTAAAAAATCAATAAAAAAATAATGAAAATATTTATATTTTTTAATATATAAAAATATAAAAAATAAAATATAACTAAGATATAAAAAAAGATAAATAATATATAGATAAATAATAAATATATATAAATATTTTTATAATTATAATGAATTTTTATAATATTAATAATAATATGATTAAATTAAAATCTAATTTTTAATATGATTAAAATAGAATCAAATAGATTTTTTTTGTAATAATAAATTATAAAAAATTAAAACAATAATAAAAAATCAATTTTCTTTTTCTTTTTCTCTATTAAAAGACAAATTAGGATAAAAAAGTTTTAAAGATTTGAAAAAATACCATTTGAATCCCTTAGGTTAGGATTCATCTTTTCCTTTTCTTTAATTTTTTCTCCACTAAAAGACAAATTAGGATAAAAAAGTTTTAAACATTTGAAAAAATACCATTTGAGTCCCTTAGGACTCAAAAATAATTATAGTAGATAGATAATAATAATAACAACAAGAAGAGACAAATATGCTTTTTAGAAAAAAGAGTTAATAGCACCAATGGTTCATAAATTAAAAGACATATTTTATATTGATCACTAAATTTCAAAGCGTATCAAATTGATAATTGATTACAAGTATCATAACAAATTGATCTCTTCCGTAACTTTTTCGTTACCTTTACTGTAGCAATCAGTTAGTGACACGTGTCACCAACTAATTGCTCCAACTTGCCTCTTCATTTTTTTTCTTTTTTCTTTATTTCTTTTTTATTTCTTTTATATAAATAAATAAAAAGAAAAAGTAATTCATATTATAAATTAAAATAATTTTTTTATAAATATAATTAATTTAAAAAATATGAAATATTTATTTACTTTAATTTTATAAAAAATATTTTTAATTTTTCCGTTTCTTTTTTTGTTGTTGCTTTTCTCTTCTTTATAAATAAATATTAAAAACTAAATAATAATTTACATAATAATTTAAATTAATATTGTAATAATCAAATAATTGAAAAAAAATAAAACTGTTTATTTACATTAATTTTATTATAAAAAAAAATTCTTCCCTTTCTTCTTTTTACTTTTCTTTATAAACAAATACAAAATATATATATAAGCATATTATATTATATTATATTTTAAATTAAATTAAATTAACTTTCTAAAAATTAAATAATTTATAAATATAAAATATTTATTTTATATTTATAATTTTTTTTATTTTTTCTTTCTTATCTTTTCCCTTTTTCTCTTGTTTGTAAATAAATATAAATAATAATTCATACTATAATTTAAATTAATTTTTAAAATATAAAATATTTTATTTACATTAATTTTATAAAAAAAAAGAGGAAAAAAAGAAAATAAAATAAATAAAATAAAAAAGTAAAAATATATTTTTAATAAATGAATGTAAATAAATATTTTATATTTTATACTAATAAATTATTTAATTTTTACAAAATTAATTTATTTATAAAATGTAAAAAGAAAAAAAAATATTTTTTATAAAATTAATGTAAATAAATATTTATATTTTATAAATTATTTAATTATTAAAAAATTAATTTAAATTATTATTTATCTTTTGTATTTATTAATGTTTTTATTTTTTCTTTTTCTTTATTATTCTTTATAAATAAATACAAAAGATAAATAATAATTTAAATTAATTTTTTAATGATTAAATAATTTATAAAATATAAATATTTATTTACATTAATTTTATAAAAAAATATTTATTTACATTTATTTATTAAAAAATATCAAAAGAAAAAAAAATGAAGAAAAATGTGGTGCAATCAACTGATGACACGTGTCACTACTAAGCTGATTGCTACAGTAAAAATAACAAAAAAAACTAACGAAAAAGACCAATTTGTTATGATACTTGTAAGTAAGGACCAATTTGATACGTTTTAAAGTTTAAAGACCAATATAAAATATGTCCTATAATTTGAAGACCATCGGTGCTTAACTCTAGAAAAAATTGATGATATTATATGAATCATTCATCCACCTGGGAGCACCCATCTCAACAATCATTCACATCTCATACTTACTGGTTTTTTATATCAATACAACATTTTGGTATTCACTCAACATATCAAACCTCTATTTCCCAACAAAAAAAAAAAAAAATTATAAAAGAATTAACACAAAAATCCCCTCATCTCATGCATATGGGGTGGATGATAGAATGAACCAATTCTCTGAATGTAATCTATACTAACATGGAGATGCCAATTTTCCGTTGGCATAAGCTGGATGAAGATTTAATGTACAGCAACCTGAACAAAAGAAGAGTGTACCTTACAATAATCCTTCGAAGCAGGCACCGTATTGCCGCGCCTTAACAGCTGGCATAATGAATCAGTCATCAAATCGAAGCAGACAACAACAGCAGATCGGAAAAAGAAATTATAGCTGCTGGAACAGTCATGCATTCAACTCCGATGCGTAGTTCACCAAATGATGAATTTTTTTAGCTACGTAACGTAATCAATGAACCGAAACTCAGAAAAGCTCCTCTGAATTGAACTTGTTCCAGGCTTCCTATTTAATACAGAAACAAACAAAATAGTGTCAGAAGGAAAAGAAGATGGAAAGAAATGCAGCACTAATATGACATTTTACTAATCCCATCTAAGAAAATGTGACGAATAAAAATGGCAATCAGTGAAATCGAGGCTCTAATAGGAAAATCGTACAGCGAGGATAAAGTGCTTCAAGCAAAACATTTATGACGTACCTTGAGCAAGTCAAACACCTTCTCTGCGACATATTTCTGTTGAAGATTGGCACCTTTTTGCTGGACTTTATCAGGATGGATGCAAAGAGTCGCCTTTCTGTAAACCTTTTTAACTGCGGCAGCTGTAATCAAATCCGTCAAAGAAACAGGTTGCCAACCACATTCAGGCCACAGAACCTAATCATCACAGAACAAATACCGGAGACAAATTAGATATAACAGTAACAATATCAGATTTTCATGAAATGTGTACTATAAGACATTCAAATAAACAAAATGATAGAGAGAAACGACTATGAAAATTTGAAAAGATCTCTTGTCATGCATTTCTTCAAGATTACAGATGTGCTCATCACAATAAATTTAACAGTTGGGAGCACAAATAAAACCTTCAGATGAATGCTGGCACAATAAAGTTCATTCTCAAGAAGTTCAACTGTTGGAAGCACAATTAGTATCGTCAAATAAGTATTTGCACGTGCAAGCACTCGTGAATGTCAAATTGTGATGCAAGTTTGCAAGACGGGCAGAAAAAAAGGAAGAGTTCAAAACTGCATGCTAGAATCAGCATTGCCCTTTTTAAATACTATTAATGCTACAGTCCGCATTATTAGCAGAAAAGACTATGAAATGCTAGATGAAAGGTTTAACAAGATGTTTATCCTACTTCTAAGATACCAAAATTTAACTAAAATAAAAGGTCAGCATCACTAAATATAATTTTGCAAAGGATGTCCATCTATTCTACAAGATTGTATATTAGATGCGTACAACAAGTTTGACATCTCTCTACACTGAGTAATCTTAAAGTGGTTCAAGAAACTTTAATGCTCAATAAATAATTGCATGCATGCCACAAGAATAGTTCCTTGACTGGAAGAACAAAACTGCAGGGAACCAGATGGTAAGCGTCATGTAAGAGGGAGAAGCTTTGAAGACATACTCTTATGCTTTGGTATCCTTAATTCTAAAAGTCTGCTAAATCAGACTGTCTAAAGATAACAATATTGCAGCTGGACACTTGAAATTCAGTCCAATCTCCTTTTCTATTTTGAGTTCTACCTAAAATTAATAATTAATTAAACAGTAAGATCATTATCCGAATATTCTACCTAAAATCAGCATCACATTTACAGTATATCCATCGGACATAACAGCAGTGCAGTGTACATAAAGAGTTTGGCAACTTAAATAGGAGGTTATCAGGAAAAGCTTCGAGTTCAATCACAAGGTGTTTCTTATGTTTGAATTCATCTCACTCAGTCTTCCTCCAAAATATTTCAAAATTTGCCTTAAGTCATCTACTGCATGTACAAAAGATCTCAAAAAGTAGAATATCAAACAGTGAACTGAGGCAATAAAATGAGAACCATGCAAGATGTATTATATAGCAACAAAAAAAAAAGCTCATGGAACGGACTAAAGTCTGTTCCTACATAAAATACTATGCAAGAATGGCAGTAATAAGTAATAACACACATATTGCAACGTTGACAGCAGAGCACGCAAATTTCCCTCTTTCCCAGCAGCCCATCTCTTGATCTCAACATCTAGTGTTTCACCAATTCTCTGGAATAAACCATAGATCAATATTAGACAGACAATAATTAGAAAGAAAAAAAACTTTTGCAGATGTATGCATGTACAAAATAGAAACTCACTCATATACATACACTTGTAAAATTCCAGACATATTCTAACGCAGCATAATGCTTTCATGAAAGTAACTATTTCTTTCAATGCATTACGTGCCATTATACATTAAATTACTTAAGCCAACCAAATCCAAATTAACATGTCATTTGGGTGCAAGGCCAGTTGTGCAGGTTAATATAACTCTATAATATAGTAATACACCAGTCCTAACTCGTCTCACTGATACTGGGGTTACAAAATTGAGACAAAATGTACTGAACAAGATTTAACTTATCATATAGTGCCATTGTTGGGAGTCTCAACAGAATTATATTATTATAGGATTAAATACTCAGTTATCCTTTTGTCTCACGTAAGTTTTATCCATAAATCAAAGCCACCCATTTCCTTTATATATTAGTAATAAAATTAAGTGAATGTGTAAACTATGCTAGAGTGTAGAGTCAGCTTTACACGTTAACCTTGACCCTAACTGAAGGTAGACTGAAGAAAAAGTGAAGAACAAGCAAAAGCAACCTCAGACCTAAACAACACTTGCAATTCACAAAATGTAATGCCATTGTGCAAAGTGTACGATATGAAGGCTGGGGCTAGAGCAAAATTCCTTTATGGTTGGATCCCATAGAAAAGTAAACTCCAAAAAAAACTCACTTAAAAAGAAAAGAATGAACAATAATAACTAGAAAAAGAAAATTTACTGCATCCACTTACATGTCTCTCAGCTAGATCCCTTTGCACTTGAAGGTCACGTTGATTTTTCTCAGCCAGTGCTTTTGCCTGGATATGCAAACTGAGTATGTAAACCAAGCCTAGCAAGCAGTTTATAACTGGAAAGAAGAGCGAAGACAAATGAAATCATGTAAAACAGAATACATACCGCACGCTCTTGCATTCGTTGGTGGCGTTCCAACCTGGCTCTTCGCCTTTCTTCAGTTTCCCCTTCAACCTCTTGGAACTCTCCAGATGAAGATGCAGCAGCTTTAGAAAGAAAAGTAGTTTAGCCAGTTACCAACTATGGAGAAGAACAAACATGATATTAAAAATTAACAAAGAAAATTTCATCTCAAATTTGAAAGTACCTCCAAAAATAGAAGTGAGATCATCAACAGTTGAAGAAGCTTTCCTCATGCTAGACGAGGATCCAACAGATGTTCTCCTAGCCACTTCAGGCCCTCCCTTGTTTTGTCCATCGAACAGGGGATCCTGCATGAGCAAAACGTCAGGTTAGTAACCAGACAGGCGGACACTACAGCGTAAATCAGAATATGAATACGGTATGACATCCTTAGATTCTTACCGAAGAGTTAGCTCTTGGCCTTGGTGCACTGCTTGGTCGAGAATCCATACTAAAAAAGGATTCAAGATCATTGTCATTCTTTTGCTGGCTTGCCCTTGCAGTAGCAGCTGCCCTTTCTCGAGCCTCTGCAGCCACCCTCTCCATAGCAGCTCTTTCTGCTCTAAGCCTTGCTTCAGCTCCAACTTTTGCTGTTGCAGTTCTCTCCTGTGCTTCCCTTTCTCTCACTTCTGCAGCAGCTCTTTCTGATCTTTCTCTTGCCTCAACTGCTGCCCTTTCACGAGCTTCAGCTTGTGCTCTCTGCACTGCAGCCCTTTCTGCACGTTCTCGAGCTTCAGCAGCTGCCTTTTCAACAGCAGCCCTTTCAGCTCTTGCACGAGATTCAGTTGCTGCTCTTTCACGTGCTTCTCTGGTAGCCCTTTCAACAGCTTGTCTGGCCCTTTCCCTCTCCATCTCCCTAACTCGCTCCCTCTCTTTCTCAAGCCTTTTTTCTTCTCTCTCCTTCTCCCTTTCCCTCTCCAATTCACGTCTCTTTTGCTCTCTCTTTTCCTCCTCCCTTTCCCTCTCCAATTTACGTCTCCTTTGCTCTATCTCTTCCTCCTCCCTTTCCCTTTGTTGCCTCTCACGCTCCAGTCTCTCTTGCTTTTCTCTAACTTCTCTATCCAAAGCATCTTGCATAGCTCTCTCATCCTTATCCATTTGACCAGCTTCTTTATTTCTAGCAGCCTTTAAATTCTCTCTGTCCCTCATATCCTTAGCATGCCTAAATTTAGTCTCTGCTCTATCCATTGCCTCTTTCATGGCAGCAGCAGAAGCAGCGGCAACATAGTTCGTCTCAAAATCATTATCAGGAACTTCAGCCTGTTTAACATTATTTCGGGCCCTACCCATTGCAAAATCCTCAAGTTCATCAATTTGAAATGTAGCGTAGCTTCTTGCTGCAGCACGAGCTGACTGAGGGCTGTGTGAGTACTGAGTTGAATTTGGGAAAGAGGAAAAACCATTGACCTTCTTTTTTGCATTTGTGGAAGAAAATGAGCCTGTCTCTGACTTTGAAACTCGTGGTGGTCTTGGAGGCGGGGGTCTTGAAGGGGGTGGAGCGCAAGTAGGTTGGGTAAAGAGAGGAATCTCTGATACAGTGAGCCACACATCATCAGATGTGTCAAAGTTCTCCTCAGATCTTGGAGTCGTATTTACCTGGGACCTAGTCTCATTAGAACTAACATTCGAGTAAGGAGGAGGACTAGTAGTTCGACCAACAGAGCTACGAAAATCAGTTGACATACTAGGCATGTCAAACACAGTTTGATGAGATTCCAGAAAATTGTCCATAGAAGGCATCCCCTTCTTTGTATAGTGCTCATAATCTTTATCACTTGACTCTTTACTAGCAGGAGCTTGTGGTCTACTTGCAGTTCTTAAAGGGCTCCTATCCTTCCCTCTCTTATTGACCTCAGATGACACAGGAGGTACAGATTTTCCAAGACCATCAAGAGGATCTATATCATCAAATACTCCCCCAATTCCAGATGAACTCTCCACTCTTGACTTCCCAGATCCATTAAGTTTACTTATTTCTTCCGAGGGGTCTGTAAACAACCCTGAGGATGAATCTGCAGGATCTGATGTTGATTCTAAGACAACAAAAGGGTCCTCCATCAAATTGGAGCCAGTCTTGCTTGAATTTGAGGCTGCTTTCTGGGACTGACCAGCCTCTGAAGTTGACCTGTCCAAAGGATGCGCAAGATATCAGCTAATATTTACATGGTATAGCTAAGTATTATAAGAACAAGAGGCAAATAAGACTTCATAGGAAAAATATGGAACTGAAAAGAAAGATACATCATCACAAGCTTCGAACAAAGTGTTTAGAATCCAAATGTACCATAAACATACGTAGTCCTTTTAGT
Source organism: Fremontodendron californicum (assembly GCA_030761205.1). Lineage (NCBI taxonomy): Eukaryota > Viridiplantae > Streptophyta > Magnoliopsida > Malvales > Malvaceae > Fremontodendron > Fremontodendron californicum. The sequence goes on from JAULJL010000029.1 coordinate 16,807,460, forward strand.
GCCCTTTCTTCACACTTACTCAAGCAGTAATGTGAACTAAGAGTTTCCAATTAAACATAATCACAAATCACAATAGTAACAACAATATGTTTTTATATCTTTGGTCTATTTAGCTCTGCCATGTTTGACTAAAATATTTACAAGTAAAAAGACTGTATGATAATATTGACCTTTACTAAGGTTTAAAGTAAAAGCCACGTCCATATTTCTAACTATCAAATGATTTCCAAACTTAAAAAAAAAGCTTATCTTATAAGAAAATCTCAAAGTTTCTGGCAGCACCAATCACCCTATCTTCCTAATTTAATTCCAACAACATTGGATAACCAACAGACTGATACCTATCCAATCCAACCTAACCATTGAATTTAATCTAGGAAATTGCCACCTTAAACGAGAAAATAGAAATAAACAGAGGATAACAAGCATTCCTTGACCAACAAAAGAGATCACAGAGGCAGTAGATGACCAAAAGAGGATTAATAAAGCTACATTTGTATTTATGTGATATCTCTCATAAAACATCATATTCATGCAAGTATGAGCCTGATTTGGCACACAGTTGGTATCAACTCAAGTTACTTTAAAACTCCTTAAATCTGATTAGTTACCATACTCCATAAAATACAACTAATTTGGTATTAGTAAATATCAAGATTGAGTCATCTGGAGAAGCTATGGCTTGATGACTTTGATATGTTAATTACCAACTTTGAGACTATGTCATAGGTACAAAATGAGTATAAACCCTCACAAGGGTGTTGAAGGAAAGCGTACACTTCTCATTTGGCAACTAAATACCCAGCAACAAAAGTACAACTATAAGCAATCAGAACCCTAAACTAATATTCCACAACAGAATAAGAACTTATTTCCTTAATTTTCTTTTCATTGGTGGGGCTGGGGGTGGCCAGGAGAGATGAGTTCAATGTATCCATTCCATATGCATGTGAAGTGTATTGTAATTATAAATCCCAAAACACGGGTCTTAGGCTAGCCCTCCTGATCCTAAATGTAGGTTTCTATGGTGGTTGCTGCTCCAAATGGAAGCTCCCTCAAATGTGCAACTGAATCGATGTGAATATCTTCCCCAGTGGGAAAAAAATAGAAAAAATTCACATATTATTAGTTTCAAGTCCATTGAGTATAGCAACATTTTATAGCACAGTAAACTCTATGAGATCAACATTCAGATCAGATCATTCATGTTGTTGATAAACTCCAGCAAAGTGTTGCTTCAATTGAACTAAATATCAGGAGGAAAAAAAACCTATGGCTATGCAGTTGAGAAACCACACAATAAAGAGACATTAATTGATAAATATGTCTAGAATCTCCAAGTCATCTAAGTAAATTTTTGCAAGTAAATTGCCTTTTTTTAGTCATTTACCTGAAAATGCAACAACTAAATCACTTAAAACTACCTAGCATAGAACATTTTTGGGCAAACGATTAACTTGTCAATATTCAGAACACATAAAACCAGTAAAAGTTTAAAACATAACCTTGATTAAAGTCTTACAGAAAACAAGCACTAATCTTAACCACGTCCACCTACAATAACCTGTATTTAAATATACTTATTTCATTGAATACATTGCCCCATTTGTATGCTATAAATACCGAAACCTAAGCTGCCAAAACCAAGCACATTTAAGCATTTATGCAAATCGGCAATGCTCTTTTACATGAAATGCCAGCACGAATACCTAAATTGAAGTGTCCGCAAAACAATGCAAGTTCAATAAAACATAACATAAAAAATAGTATAATATTCATTTATTTCAAAATCAAAGCCTAATAACCCGAAATACCTCGCAGGTGCAGGAGAGCTACTCCGACCGAAACCAGGAAGCAAATCATCAAAAAGAGGTGCATCTTTCTCCACTTTCACTCTCTCGCTCTTCGCCTTCGTCTCGGTCTCCTTCCTCCCTAGATTCCCAAGCAGATCATCAAACGGCGAGCTATTCAGCGACTTATGCTTAGGAGGAGGCCGAGACCCCGAGAGCGAAAAAACGTCGTCGTACTTAGCGGCCGATGTCGCGGAAGAGCTCTTGATCCCAGGCAATCCATCGAAAAGACCTTCATCGTAAATAGGCTTGTCAAAAAACGGCGGCTTCGGGTCCTTGAAAAGGGAGTCGTAATCGAACGACGATGCTTGCGAGGTTGTGGCTCGAGACTCGGAAGAGTATTTGGGGGGTCCACCGTAAACATTGTTGAACATGAGCCCATCGCGATCTTGATCGTCGAAAATGGAATTGGATGACGATTTGGCGTTGCCGAATGAGGATCCGGTAAAATCGGATCGGAACCCGCAATTCGGACCCGAAGAAGGGTTTCTAGGAGGTGCCAATGGGGCCGACTTGCCTTGGGGTTTGATCCCAAAATCTTTGACGAATAAACCCGGAAAATCATCCATTTCAAATCGGATTCTTGAATCGGACCGGCGGTTTCTATTGCTAACTTCGTCGCGGATTTGCCGAAACGATTTCGCCGCTAAATTTCTGAGAAAGTTTAGATCTAAGGAGACATGAAGGAAAAGTAACAAGAAGAAAAACAAAATGGAGGGTGAGGAGTCAAATATCAAATAATCTTGAGCAAAAAAATAAAAAGAGAATAATAATAACTTTTATTATTATTTTGGATTTGAACAAAAATCAAAACAAAAGGGAGAAAAAGAAAACAAGAAAATGCGTTTTGGCTACTTTTAGCTGCTTTTTTTATGCTTTTGCTTTCTCCTTCTCTTTGTCTTCCCACTCTCTTCTCTTTGATTCCCAGACCGGTTTTTGTTTGGTGTTTTTTTAAATGCTTTCTACACAAACCCGCATTCAAGTTTGCATGAACATGAAAACCTCTCAAATTTCAAACATTGCTTAAGCTTTGATAAAAGAATTTATCAACAAAAATTCCAAATTTTCAAAAATTATATAATTTGCTCAAGTATTTATTATTGATTATTTTTAATTGCATAAAATAATATGTTTTTACACCCCTGGCCCTTACTTACTAACCCTTTAAATTTTAAATTCACACCCGTTAATCATAATAAAAAAATTAGAAGAAAGTAAGAAAGAATTTTAAAAAATAAAAAATAATAATAAAAACAAAGTTTTCTCCAAGGAGACAGATAATGATGTGGCCTGTCAAGGATCTAGACATATGATATAAAAAATAATTAAAATATAATATAAAAAATAATATAAATATAACACGAATATATTAATGTATTAAAATTTATACAATATAAATTATTAACATGTTAAAATTTATATAAATATATAATATTCTAAATACGATTATAACATAAAAAAATAAACACTATATAAATATATAAATTAATTTTACTGATTTTGAAATTTGAATCATTCCTCCCACTGGCAAAGTTTGTCAATGCGCAAGACTCTTTCTTAACGTTTGGTGGTTTAGCTTATATAGTTATCTATGTTCGAACATGTATGGAATACAATTATCAAATATGAGTACTTTTAAAAAATAAAAAAAAAATCCGGATAACATAAGTTGGCTTGGAAATTGAAAAACTCTTATGCATTTCGGACTATATCAATCTTAACAGCCAAAACTGCTGTCCCATACATATAAATTTGACGAAAGCATTTGTTGATGAAGTAGAGTGCTGAACACTTAAGTCCAACTATGGAAGTTTTTAATTCTTAAGAACTTCAAATATAAATAAAAAAAATCCACCTAATTCTTTTTAGTCCAAGCTCAAGTCATAGGTTATTCAATTCTTGTTCCTCAGTTCCTTTGGCTCTCTTTATTATTTTGATTCCTTCTAAACCCTTTATTCTCTCGATGCTATATATGCAAAGTTAAGCCATGATTTCATCCTCAGAGTAAGTCTTTCTTTTAACAGTATATATCACAAACTTTTGTTACTGTAATCATATACAATTTGGGAGAATTAGTATATTAATCTTTGTAATTCTACATGTTAAAAACATTTTGCAGTAATTTATATATTCTGTCGGACACATTGGGGTGATTACATCTTCTCCAGACTTGCTATGGCTGAACACCGTGACAAAGGGTCCATTTGGAATGCACTGAACCTCCAGTTCAGTGCGTTACAAATTATTTTTGGTCCAATCGCATCATTTATTGGTGTTTGGATAACACTTTAATAGTGTGATTGGGCCACCGGGCCACGTTTTTTTTACTGGTGACAAGAGCGTTCAGTGACCAACAAATTTTTTAATTTTTATCCATAAACATTTATTTTATTTTCTAAAATACCATTTGTCACACAACATCTTCTCCTTTTCCTAGCCCCTTCCTCTTTTTGTTTTTTCCACTTTCACCTCCGATTTTTTTTCATTTAATATAATAAATATTTTTTTATTAATTATATAATAATTAATTAATTAAAATGTTTAAATAAATATATAAAATAATATTATTAAATGTTAAATGTTAAATATTATTAAAGTATATATACAAAAATAATTTATCAATACACTCTTAAATTAATGTAAATAATTATTTAAATAAAACATAAATAACTACATCAATAATAAAGAAAATAAAGACAAAAATATTACTATATATATTACTATCATTTTATTAATAAATTATTATTTAACATAAATATAATTTAATAATTTTGAATAATTTATTAATTTTATAAATATCAAATAATTTAAATTTTTCATTATATACAATTTTTAATCTAATGTCTTTAATGATTATTTTATCTTTTCACTACATTTCACCTCACCATCACCTCTGCGTTTGCATCCAAACACATATCTTACTACTGATTTTAATCTCACCTTTACAATATCCAATTTCACCGCCACCGTTGTTTTTAATCTCACCGGAGCGAATCTCACCGCCCATCCAAATGGAGCATTTCCATCCCTCAATTATATTAAAAATTATCAAAATCATATCGAAAGTTACCAAAATTATATTAAAGAATACAAAAAATAATTTTAAAAGTTACCAAAATAATTACAAAGATTATCAAAATTATATTAAAAATTATCAAAACTATACCAAAAATTATCAAAATTATTACAAAAGTTATCGAATTGATACTAAAGAATATAAAATTATATTAAAAGTTACTAAAATTATATCAAAAGGTTACTACAATTATATCAATGGTTATCAAAACTATATCGAAAGTTACCAAAATTATATCAAATATTACCAAAACCAAAATTATACTAAAGGTTAATAAAATTATATTAAATGTTATCAGAATTGTATCAAAGGTTACCAAAATTACATCAAAGGTTATCAAAACCATATCAAAAACTATCAAAATAATATCGAAGGTTATCAAAATTATTTCAAAGCTAACCAAAAGTATATCCAAGGTTACCAAAATTATATGAAAGGTTATCAAAATCATATCAAATACTATTAAAATTATATCAAATATTATCAAAATCATTTAAAAGATTAACAAAATTATATCCAAACTTATCAAAATTATATCAAAAGTTACCAAAATTATATTATATGCTTTAATAATTATATCTAACATTATTAAAATTATATCAAAAGTGACCAAAATTATATCAAATATTACCAAAAGGTTATCAAAATTATATCAAAAATTACCAAAACCAAAATTTTTATCAAAGGTTAACAAAATCATATCAAAAGTTATATAAAAAATTATGTTTAAAAAAAATTGATTAGATGGTAATTTTTTAGATGAAAAAATACATAATTATTTCTAAGTTTATATCATTGTTAGTATATATTTTTTAATTTTTTAAATAATTTTTTTTAATTAAATGATATATGATTAACTGGTGACACTAATTCAATAAATTCATTTAATATAATATAAATACACTAAAAGTCTAAAAGTATTGGCAATTGTTCATAATTGAATATGTCCAAAGACCAAGACCAAAAGAGTCTCCATCTACCTTCTAAACTTGTCTCTTTCCGTTGGTGTGCTACTTCAAAATTTTACGGCTACCACCAACCCATTTCCCCCCCTTTTTACCAAATTCCCAACTTTATATATAAAACATAAATTAATATGAAAAAAGAAAAGTTCAAAAGAGATTGTCTTAAGGAAAAATAGAAAATATATAATTGATCTTCTAATATAATTAGATGTTCAAATTTTGAGAATACAACTTAAGAAACATCCATCAAAGAACTTGATATTTGCTTCTCAAGTTTTTAATACAAAATTTAATCAACTATCAAAGAACTTGCTAGATGAAGGAAAAAAATAGTTGAATACTTGTAATTAGATATATAATTAAGAGTTTATTTTTGATGCATTGAAGATGAAATTTTTTAATTTTATAAATAGATTAAAAATTTATCACATATCTCATTTTTAAAATTTTTTTTATATACTCTAAAAGATATTTTCACTTTATTAATTTTGCTCGTAAAATTTAAAAATAACAATGAATCAAATAATTTTTTTATAATTAAATTAAATTAATCCTCAATATTCTCGTGTCATTTTAACTACGATGTAAGCAATCACCACCACATTCCTTCAACTCAAAAAAAATTCTTTCTTTCTTCCAATATGAACATGAATACTATATTTGTCTTAATTATGATTATCAAAATAAATTTATTTATTTGTTTATTTGTTTTCCCAATTTGAACATGAATACTATATTTGTCTTAATTATGATGATCAAAATAAACCAATATTAATAAGTCTCTCAACCACCGATGCTGTGACCAAATTTTTATAAAATAAAATTTCAACTAACGTTTCATAATACAAACAAAAATAGAAGAAAAAAAATATTTTACAAAGTTTCTCTTACTCCGATAATCCAACTAACACGTCCATTGCTGGCGGATGAAACCCCTTATAAGACAAAACCATTGACTGCCTTACCCTGCTCACTACATCAAAAGAAATATACCCTTTTTTTCCTCCTTCTTCTTCTTCTCCCCGGAAACTAGTTATGTCAAGCCAATATCCCGACCGTGGTGATCCAAATGGGTGGTTTGGTGATAACAGCGGTGGCGGGGGTGGCGGCGGCGTCTCTTCCACAACCATTATTTGGATCGTGGTAGGCATATTGATAGCTATTCTAGTGCTGGGAGTGGCTTATTATATGGCAAAGAAAGGCAAATGTTTTTGCTTCACCTGCAAGATTGAATTTGGCCGCAGCCACCAGTGTCAGTCCAAGTGTTGATATTTATTTCTCAACCCTGCCTTTTACCCAAAATATTGTTAGAAAAATAATAATGATTTACAGCATCTAATGTTTCTCAAGTGTTGTTTGTCTGATATATATATATATATATATATATCTTTGTTATTGCTTTTTCATTTCCTTTTTTTATATAAAAAATTGTAATTTAGGGTTATAAATATTGAGATTCGAATATCAAATCTGTTGAATGTCCCATTCTTAAAAATGATTATATAAACTAATTATTAAATTAAACTCTGAATTCTTTTCATTTCAATTTCATTTAAGGTTTTATTCTGAAACTATATATCATCTCTAATTATTTTAAAACCCCTTCATCTTTAATACATAAATTAAAATTTTAGTATGTTACCAATAAATATTTAGATTATGCAGGGTGTTTGATTAAGTTGACTTTTGTACATGTTTGACATGTCAATTCACCTTCTGGCTCTGCTGTGAAATTTGTCAATTCACCCTGCAAATATAATGTTAAATAAATAGGTTAAATTTTTTAAATCTAATTAGTTATTTAATTAAAGAAAACAAAAGGCAAAAAAAAACTGGTTTTTACCAAATGAGTATATTTTTCAAATTATAGTTTTTTTTTTTTTTAATCTATAAAAGATGAGAGCGTTTCTGTATGTTTGGACTTTGGACTATCCAATGAATTAAAATTTGACGTTGGATATAGTGTTTATTTTCCCAGCCACTAATATATAAAATAAACTAAGTCTCGTTGCCTAAAATTAATTAATTTACAATTCATTTGGATGAATATGATAGGAGTTTTTTTATCCTAGCATCCTATCATTTTAAAATTGAACCTTTAGATAAATCTAGTAATTTTAGATATTATATGAAAATACAATACGGATATAACATATTTAATAAATATAAAAATAACATAATAAATATGATACGAATTATGACACGTTTAATTATGATAACATTATTAACACGATACATTTAATACATGTATCATATTCGTATTTAAAATTTTGACATATTTAATAATTTTTATTATGTTTATATTTACATGATTGACTTAAAAAAAAAAAAAATATATTACCAAATCTATCCTTAAAAATTCAATGACAAAAATGATAACTTCAACGCAGTTAAAAAAAAAAAAAACTCCCATCACGCATTGAAATGCATCTTAATAAGTGAGAAAAGGATTGAGCATTTTATTTAAAAAAGAAAAAAGAGTGAGCATTGTACAATTAGATATCATCCATTTTATAAATCATCAACATAGAACAAAGGATCCGAATAATGGATGAAAAAAAACAATACTGCATGTGCATGCCGCCCAACTCTTAAATTGTGCCTTTTCTTTTTCGGCCTTTTGGGACTTTCTTCCTCATCTGAACCCTAATGGCTAAAAAGCAACTCGAATTTTAATTATTTAATTGGAAGAAACACTCTAACAAGTCGATTTCTTGAAGTTTCAACGTCACGTCAGGAACAACTAGCAATTTTTTTTTAATTCACACAATTTAATTAATCTAGTTGGTAAACTGAAAAACCTAAACGATCCTTTTTCAACTCTCGTAAAGCGTAGAACTTTGCGTAACGGAAACGCTCCTTTGGTAAAGAAAAGAATCTCTTTTTTTAAAATGCAATCCGAAAGTAAAATTATAAATACATTAAATAAATATATATAAAAAAAATGCACTTATACATGCTTAATTCCCCAGTCTTTTAATTTATGCTAATGGGTCGAATTGTACAAAGTTATATTGGCTCATATAGTCGAAACCCACAAAGTCTATATAGCTATAACAGCCAAGGGTAGTTGGGTCTTTTTCTTCTCTTTCTGTTATGTTGGATTTGTGCAGAGACTAGCATAAAAAGTGTGTATGTGCATCAGTGAACTGATTATGAAATGAATCATTAATTTTCTCTTGCTCTCTTTCTCTCTTCTTCTTTTCTTTTATTCTTGAATATCCTTCTCTCCCTCGACTTTGTTCTTCTTTCTTCTTCTCTCTTTGTGACAGTCTCGGCAGGAATTTAAATTACGGTCGCGGACGCGTTTTTGGTAGCTTTGTATTTATCGCGGTTGCGGACGTAATGAATGTTATCGCGATCAATTGCGGTAAATATCGATCGCGAATATCGACGGCAAAAAAAGCTGCAACTGCTAAATAACGGTCGTAACATCGCGTTGCGGCCGCTATTTGATTAAGCACGTATCATGCACTCTTAGAATCATTCAAAGAAAAAACTACTGTATTACTTAAAAAGAACAAGAAGAGCAATTGAGGGCCGAGTTTTTACGTCAAAACTCAAAACAGCATAGAAATTTTGGAGACAAAGCTCAGTCTCCATCGGAAGTGTTTAGGACGGATCAACCCGTCAACTTATTATGCAATAATTTCCAAGTTATATATAGCACGAACCGAACCAAGAATTGAATTGAAATGTCGACAGTTTCCTCGCAATGAGAATGTGATTGAATTGACATTAAAACCTTGGGAAAATTCTGTTGCTGCAGCTGATCTCAAAGCAGAATGTAAGAAATATTGTGTATTTGAATTAAATTGAAGCAGAAATGAGTGGTAGCTTTGTTGAGTTGAGCTGGAAAATAAATGAATCTCTACTTGAATGAGATACTATTTACATTTTACACCCACCTTAGAGATGCAATCTCTTTCGATATATACCACATGTTCTTTGCTTCAACATCTATCTACAACAAACCAAGTCATGATCTCCTCGCAGAATTTGGGTTTCTGGTTAATTAATTTTATGCCATTGTTTATTAAGGGCAATTAGGTGTTTAGCTATTGTGTGTGAGATATTTGAGTCTTTTAATTGTGTTTAACGCCAATGGCGGTCAATTGTGGGGGCTCCCCAAAATTTTTGAAATCTTTTTAGTATGAATATGTATTTCTATTAAATACATTTAAATTGCCCCTTCAAATTAAAATTATTTTTTTAAAATTTTATCATCTTATGCATTGATTAAATAAACTAAAATAACATTGTTATTTATGTATTTATTGAATCTATCGATCATTATTTATAAACATTTAAAATTAATAAACTTGTCACAAATATTAAGTCATAATCATATAAACTTAAGAAAAACCAAATTGACGTTGTAGCTTTCTCGACATAACTTCTCTTCTTATATATTTCAATCTATTTTATATTTTTGTGATTGTTTTCAATGTATTTTGCTTAATCATTTGAGTTACCACTTGTCAATCGCCTTTACAAAGTTAAAATTATTGTTAAGAGTTTTTTTTAAAATATATTTTTACATTCATATGAATAATCTTAAATTTTTTGTGTTTTGTCAAAAAAATAGGAATATTCTTTATTAATTTTTGTTATATTGTTATATAAATTGACTTGTCTTAATCGCTTATGAAAAATTCTTCTTTTATAAAGCTTGATACTTCTACTTATTGAGATTTTATTATGAAAATTAAATTTATAATAGATTTTTAAATTTAGACCTGACAATATTAGACACTACACGATTACACGATAGGAATACGACACTAAAAAATAATTAAAACAAGACATAAAACACGACACGACACGAAAAAATAACAAGAACACTACACGAATATACTAATATCTCAAAATCTATTTAATACAAATTATTAACGTATCAAAATATTTATAAATATAAAATAACTTAAACACGATTATGACACGATAAAATATATGAACACGATACGGATACATAAATTATCAAATCAATGTAAATTTATGAATCGTTAAAATTTATATATTTTATGAGATTTTTATTAGTATATTGTTTGCATATATCTTTTATATTAAAAAATTATTGAAAAATACCTCAAATGAAAATAAAAAAATATATAACTTTAATTGACCTCTCAAAATCAAATGTCAAGATCCGTTATTTTTTAACGGGTACTTAATTAATTTAGCTATTGGGACATAATTTGGAGTTAAGTGGGTTTAAGGGGTTGCTTAGAATTTAACGGTAGGATTTTTTTATTTTTTTAGCCGAAAGCGATTTTTTCTTTTCTTTTTCATCAGCTGTTTTCTTTTTTGCCTTTCTTTCTGTTTTTTTTTTTCCCTTCTAAGTTTCGTTTTTTGGGTTTCATTTGATTTGGCAATTTTAACAAGGATAGAGAGGGTTTTTTTTTTTATTATTTAGAAATGAGGAATTTGAAGTTTGAATAAAATGAATTTAGTTTGATTATTTAAGAAATTTATCTTTTTTTTATATCTTTTTATGATAATAATTACAAATAACATCTTTCTGTCCAAAATTCTTAAAAAAGTAGTTTATTTTTTATACGTCTGAACAAAGGTAATTTATGTATGAATGTTGTGTTTTTTTTTTTTAGTAAATATAAACATAATTAAATTATTAAATATATCAAAATTTTAAATACAAATAGAATATTTATATTAAACGTATCATATCATATTTATTATATTATTTTTATATTTATTAAATGTATAGTATGTGAAATTTTAAATTTGTTCATAAAGAAACCATCTTATGAATTTAGCCCAAATTACCAAGAATGGGATTTGGGCTTAATTAGAGCCCGAAAACAAGCTAAGAAAACAAAACCTTGCTCTTCTTCCTCTCGGTTCACGACTCTGGTTGTTTGCTTTGGGTAAAAAAAGAAAAAAGAAAAGAAAGAAAAATGATTCGAAGTCGGTTGCTCTGGTTCACCTTGGGGTTTTCGGTGACAGCAGCTTCAATCTCTCAATTCATCTATAAAGACCTCTGGACTGATCGTTACGCCCTTAAATCTGATGTACTAACATTTATTCTTTTTGGAATTTGGAATTTGGATTCTCTCTAGGAGTATTTGGTAATTGTATTAGTACAATCTGATTTTATTTTATTTGTTTCTTTTTTAAAAATATTTTTTGCAGATGAAGCAGAAATTTGATGCTTTAGAAACTAGGGTTTCGAATCTGGAATCGCTCCCTACGGAGAACCCAAATCCAGCTCAGGTACTTCTATTTTTCTTTTTTAATTAAGAACGTTAAATTTTGTGGATTTTAATTTCATAATTGATAAATAGTTAAATTTGATGTTTTGTTTAATATTATTTATTTATTTATACTTTTTAGCATATCTAGGTTTACTTGTGTATTAGCATTAATTTTGCAAAAATATGTAAGTGTTACATTTGTGGAACGAATTTGGAATATAAAGAAGTGAAATTTTGGCAAAATTGCAGTAGAATTTCATCTTTTTGTTGGTTTGGATTTGAAATACCGATGATTTGATCAAGACGAGCTCGCTGAAGGGAAATTTTCAAAGCACATGATATAGAATAGATGCAAGAATGTTTCACTTGTATCGACTTATCATGTTGATACTTAATTTTTTTTTGGTATCTGGGGATTATTATACATAATATACTTTCGTTTCTGTAGCTCAAAACTCAACGAGCTTCGTTATATCCTAAAAGTAAAAAAGATGTTATGGATTCCACGAATTGCTAGCGATAAGGAGTATTTCTGCTGTTTCTGCTCCTGTCGTGGAAAAAATATTATGTTGTATGGTTTAGCGCTACTAACGATGGACAAGTGCCATGAATCTTGCATGGAGCTCTCTCTAAGCTGGGAATTTGGAAGCTTGAGTCTCATCAGTGTCTAAATTTCGGATTAGGGGTCACTCTACCTTTTCTTTTCTCTTTTGTTCTTCTGTTATTGATGGTCCTCTGGCTGGGCAAAACAAGTTTTGGCTGTGAAAAGCTTTTAGTAGTTAGGGTTACAGCCAGTAGGCCTATTCTGGTATCTGGGGATTATTATACGTAATGTACTTCCGTTTGTGTAGCTCAAAACTCAACGAGCTTCGTTATATACTAAAAATAAAAAGGATGTTATGGATTCCCGAATTGCAAGCGGCAAGGAGTATTTCTGCTGTATCTGCTCTTGTCGTGGAAAAAAAATTATGTTGTATGGTTTAGCGCTACAAACAATGGACAAGTTCCATGTATCTTGCATGGAGCTCTCTCTAAGCTGGGAATTTGGAAGCTTGAGTCTCATCAGTGTCTACATTTGGGATTAGGGTTCACTCTACCTTTTCTTTTCACTTTTTCTTTTGTTCTTCTGCTATTGGTGGTCCTCTGGCTGGGCAAAACAAGTTTTGGCTGTGAAAGGCTTTTAGTAGTTAGGGTTGCAGTCAGTAGGCATATTCTGGGTAAGAACTTCCTCTTTAGCTTATGAATTGGGAAAGAATTTGTATCTAAGCCATGATAAATTGGGAACAATTTTCTCCTGAAAAGGTTGCAAGGAATTTGATCTGGCTAATGTGGGATGGTTATTCTTATACACTATGATACACCTATGTTGCTCCGATTCTTCATTTTTCTTGAAGTATCCGTGTCCTATGCATATCCGGACATGGGTATGGGAATATGATCCTCCAAATACATGAAAAAACTTAGAAAAAATTAAACATACTCGTGACGGACACATACCCGTATCTGACACTCACACCCAAGTCCGAGTAACATAGTCTTTATACATTGCTTCTTTCATTAACCCTTTATGATCCAGTTAATTTAACATGCCTTTAGGACTTTATGATCCAGCTACTTCAGGAGAAAAACTTCTATTTCCCGAATTAATTTAGTTCGTTTTGCTAGTTCGGCATGATAGAGAATGAACAGTTCTTTTGGAACTGTTTTCTTCAATTCTCTTTTTGATTCATTGATGTATGTCTGTAAGCTATTTAATCCCATCTTGTTTTCTTTTTGGCAGGTTGATGGCTAGATTTTATGTGGAGTTCACATAGCTTTTATGGTATGAATGTATTTGATTTTGAAACAATGAGTGGAGAAAGAAACAAGCATTTAGTTACCTTTAATATGACATTTTTAGGAATGTTGTATGGTGATAGTTACTTTTTGCACTTATATGATATAGTATCTCCAAACCATCCAATTTTCTTAACAATCTTAGGTTTTATCAATTATCATAGCATTTTGATAAGTAACATTTTGAGTCTAAAAGCTTATTTTCATGGGATTAATCATCTGTGGTTTCATTTCCAAAAGCAACAACCATCAACTTCAAATAGAGTGAAGTCCAAAAAAGTGAGATAAGTAACATTTTGAGTAGAAGTGTTCATGGCCGGGTCAGGTTCGTATGGTATCAACACCATACATATTTCTTCAAGTCCGGCTCGGCCCGAAATATGGGTTTTAAGTTTTGTCTAGGTCCGTCCATATTTGTAAATGGATAATCCAAGTCCGTTTAGGTCCGTTCATATTTTTTTTTTAATAAAAAAAATATTTTATTTTGATTTAATTTTTAGTAATTTTATATATTTTTCTTTTATTAAGTTCTTAAACATAGATAATTTAACATATTTTTTAATGTTTACATTATAATATTATATATATTAAATTTTTATATGATATAAATTAAATAATATATATATAAATAAAAATAAAATATTATATTATATTATATAATTGAAAAACAGGTCGGGTCGAGCTTGGTTCGGGTTTTGAATGTTGGAGTTAAGGTTTAGCTCATTTTTTAAACGTGTTTTTTTTATTTATTATTATTCAAGTTCATTTTTCGGATTTAATATTTTTGTCCAAATTTTTTCAAATATTGGGCGAGCTTTTGGATTTTGGGCAAGTAACTCGATCCTTGGACAATTTTAATTTTGAGTCTTAAAATTTATTTTCATGGGAGCATTTTACCTACAATTTTACAAATGTTCAATCACAACACAGAATTATGTAAAAAATTCATCACTTATAAATGTGAGTATCATTCTGGACTGGACTTTATACGATTCTGATTTGTGATTGGTTAATTGTAGTGCAATAAGCTCCCATTTTCATCTCGATCATTTGAGCCATGCCAAGCATGCAATCATGGACAATTTATTGATTGATAACGAGCTTCATACATTTCTTACCATATCAGTAGCAAAGTTTACTGGTACACAAGGTTCCGACTAGACCTGTTCATGGGCCGGGTTGCAACTCGGTTTTTTTCAATTTCTTTGTCCAGGTTCGGCCCTAGGTCGGGCAAGGCTGGCCCGGTAAGTTCGAATTTACTGTTCATCAGATTAAAAAAAATGTTATTTTTTTTTATATTTTTATAATTAAAATTAAGTAAAAAAATATTATTATAATAAAAAATATTGTTCCGAGCCGGTCCGAAACAAAAAAATTTGTCCAAGCCCGACCCAATACGAGCCGGGCCGAGCGGGCTGCCTGAGCAGGTCTAGTTCCGACCAAGCTGATGCAAGCACATTTTGGGGTGATGTGATCTGTTACACATACTCTTTAATAGTGGTTATTGTATCTATGTCCAACACTTCATCGGTTGAATAAGATACATATTATGTATCCAACACTTCATCACAAAAGTTAGCCAAAATTTTGATGTGATTGGGATAGGAAAAATCCATAAAAATTTCTATATTATATTGATATCATAGTTTAACATCCAATAAAAACTCAAGAGACTTATTATCTAGATATAACCATTACAAACTTTGCACAAACATGATCTACTTGGAAAGAAAGAACTTCAAGTGATATTTGTAATATAGCTACATGCAATAATTTCCTACCAAAAATAATTTGAGGGTGAACAAAAAAAAAAAGAGAAAAGAAAAGAACTTACAAAAACTTGAGAGTAAGACCAGCGCAGAAATCGAAGAAGCTTTTTGCTAGACAACTATTAAGAAAAAACCAATTCGAGATAATCAAAATTGAATACAATAATTGAAAAGATCCCTCTTATGTGCAATGTAGTTAAGGATATCAACCAACGAAAGAATCCCTATTAATTTCCTCAAAAAAATGAATCTAAAGCCAAAAGTAATGTATGCATTTGATTTTTTTTTTATTTTTTTTCAGTTTCAATGAATTGTTATCTATGATGATAAATCTGGAAGCTATATATGTAAAATATATTGATTATCTTTTTTCAGTAATTTTAAAATTTATCATTTTATATATTTAATTATTTTAAATTTAAATTGATTAAAACAAATGTGGATAACCTACAATTAACAAATAAAAACTTAAAAATAAGATTTGTTGTAAAAAAGAATCACTTAAAAAGATATAATTCAAAATATAACTAACACTTGCTATTAAAAATAATAAAGATTTGATAATGTTAAATTTTTTTTTTTTTTTTTTTTGAAATTTGATGAGTGATAGGTGGGATATAAGATATTATAATCTTATTTAGGATTGTCCTACATATCAGTAAAAGATGATGTCCATATAAGCGTCCATGTCAACAAACTTGTTCATGTAAGCATGTACCATTTTATATTATATGTATATATATGATTGCTCTATGTCCAATTACAATGTGCTTATATTATTCCCAGGTTCGAAGAACAAGTTCACAGGCAAGATAGGCCACAGGCAACCGATATATATATATATATATATATATATATATATATATATGCAATAGGAAGTGTCTTAGGCCTCGTTTAGCATTGCTTCTGGCACAGCTTTTGAGGTCAAAAGTTGCTTTTCACCGCAAACGCAATACTAAACAGATAAAAAAAATTGGCTTCTGCTGTTAAAACCATGATTTGAAAAACCAAACCAAAAAAGTCAAAAAATATAACTTTTGGGCTTTAAAAGCTAACTTTTGGATAAAATGACTTTATTATCCTCATATATCTACACTTTTATTATTTTAAACATATCCTTTTTTGACATTTAAATCCCCTACAACACTTTCTCACAGCAATGCTATACACTTAAAAGTTTTTAAACCACACTTTTTCACCACACTTTTTTCAACTCTAGCTTTTTCCAACCCAAGCTTTTTCCAACAGCAATGCTAAACTAGCCCTTAATCAGTGGCGGGGCGTGGTGGGAGCTGGGAAGAATTTTGAAAAGTTTTTAGTATATATATATATTTATGTATTTATATATTAAATTAAATTAATCCTCTCAAAATAAAATTTATATATTTTTTATTTTTGTTTACAATTTAATTTTATGCATTATAATTTTAAAAAGTTAAAATTACATTGTTATTTATTTTTTTATTTTATCCACCAATTATTATTCATAACTCTTCAAATTAATTGATTTGTTATAAATATTAAATCACAATCATGTGAACTTAAATTCACTTTCTAAATGTAAATTTTCTCAACAAGATTTCAACAAAATATTGTAAACTGTAAAGTCGGATTTTTCATTATATTATAAACTATAAAGTCAGATTTTTCCTTTTACTGCATGTTACCGTTACCCCTATAGCTTTTCTTCTTGTATTATTCAGCTCCAAATTCAATCAATTTTGTTTGTAACTTGGTGCTTGTCATTTGAGTCATCAAGTTTAAAAATTAAGATCATACTACAACTCCCAAAGATCTCTTTTTATTAGTTAGTAGTTATGCTAACTTTTATCTTTATTTTTTTAATTTTTATTTGGTTTTTCTGTCACTGTCAACTTTCTTACAAAGCAAAAATAACAACATTCTTGTTAAGATTGTTATTTTATTTTTTAAAATATATGTTTATATAATCTTGTTTTTATATGCATGGATAATGTTAAAAGTTTTGTGATTAGTCAAAAATTTGATATATATTTTTGTTAATTTTATTATAGTACAATATTATATTGATTTATTTTACCTATTTATGATATACAAAATATGTATAAATTTAGTATTTTAATTAGTTCTCCCAAAATCAAATGTCAAGATTCGCCACTGATCTTAATCCTTAAGACTTTAGAAAATGAAATTTCCGACTAATTATATATTAGCAGGCAACAATAATGAATACCTCCACAAATACAACCTATGTTATTCGGACTGGAGTGTGAGTGTCGCGGATACGGTATGTATCCGATATAGGTATGTCAATTTTTTAAAGTTTTTTCATGTATTTAGAGAGTTATTAGAGAGTCATATCTCTATACTCATGTTCAAAAATGTATCGAACATGGATACTTAAAAAAAAATAAAAAAATCGAAATAACATAAAATACAACTGCTTATTTCTTTATGCCAAGGTATATGCTCCAATCCACATGGAGGAAACATAATTGTTTTTAAAATTAGTCTCTCGCATGCAACAAACCAAAACAAATTTATATGTAGCAAGGAATTTCATTTATGTCATTTCCCTAAAAAATTCAGCCATTTGAAACAAATGGTGAACGTAATGGCTATTGCTCATGCAATTTGATTTTACATCCAGGAACTCCTTTCAAGTATTTGACTTTCCGGTAGCCCTTGAACCCAGGATCTTAATGACAATATTGACACATGCATCTAGCCATCAAGACCGAGGGAAGGCTAAGTATTTGACTCGATAATAAAATTTTACTTTCAGAATCTTCACATAAATCTCTTCATACATCAGTGGCTCATAATTAGACAGGTGATATAAATTTAACAGCTTACATGGTGAAAAAAACAAAAAGCTACTCCTTTAATGATGGGTAAATTTCATGAAGTGCATAATGAGGCAGTAATTTTCACAGTATAAAGCAAAGTAGCTACCAAAAAGATTCTCAGGAGCCAAAACTACCAACCATACCCTCAAACAGATAACTTGTCCGCATCGTTTACCTCGCCTTGACCAGTTCTAGGATTTTTTGTCTTCCTTATTTTCACTACAACTTTTTAACATGATTTTAGTTTGGGTTTTTTTTTACTACAATATAGCCACACAAAAAAATATCAAATTAGCGTTGGTTTTGGATTAATTCTCAAAATACGGTCTTTTTTTTCTAGCTGAGAAATCGCCATCCTTCATGGCGATTTCCCAACGTTAAAATTTGAAAATTTGTAAAAAACACCAAGGGAAATCGCCATGGGGGGTGGCGATTTCCCTTGGTGTATTTTGCAAATTTAACCAAGGGAAATCGCCACCCCCTATGGCGATTTTCTTTGGTTAAATTTGCAAAATTTGCAAATTTTATGAAGGGAAATCGCCATGGGGGGTGGCGATTTCCCTTCATGTATATATATATATATATATTTAATTAATAAACAAAAATTAAATTTAAACAAAAATTTAATTTAATTTGATAAATTTATTTTTTAATTTTAAAATTATAAATTAAATTAAAATATTTTTTTATAATTTTAAAAAAAAAATTCGTAAGGTATATTTTAGGTTTTTTTATAATTTAATATTTTAAAATTTGTTTTTTAAATTTTGTTAAAAACAAATTAGATAAAAAAAAAAATTAAATTTGAAAGGGGGGCAACGGTCATATGACCGTTGCCCCCTCCCCACGTCCCTCCTCCCCCACGTCCCCCCTCCCCCCACACCCCCCACACCCCCCACCCACTATTTTTATCTATAAATACCCCCCTCCTCTCTTTCAAATTTTCATTCTTCTTTCAACAATTTTTCATTCTTCTACCAAAAAAATTTCTTTCTACAACAAATTTTTTTTCTACAACAATATTTTGAAATGGCTTCACTATTGAGGTTACAAGAAAATCACATATCGGAGGTTATATTTAACGAGGTAAGTAAATTGTTATATTATTATTATTTTTTATATTATTATTGTTTTTTATATTATTATTGTT
This sequence comes from Fremontodendron californicum, assembly GCA_030761205.1. Lineage (NCBI taxonomy): Eukaryota > Viridiplantae > Streptophyta > Magnoliopsida > Malvales > Malvaceae > Fremontodendron > Fremontodendron californicum. Next base: position 16,827,149 of record JAULJL010000029.1, read on the forward strand.
TTTTATATTATTATTGTTTATATTATATTATATTATATTATTATTGTTTTTTATATTATTATTATTTTTTATATTATTATTGTTTTATATTATATTATATTATTATTGTTTTATATTATATTATATTATTATTGTTTTATATTATTTTATATTATTATTGTTTTATATTATATTATATTATATTATTATTATTTTGTTATTTTATAGTTTTATACTTTTATTTATTAATTTTTAATTGTTATAGTTTTATAATATATTAATTTTTATTATTATAACAGGAAACTCGTCGCGTGTTACGTGCGAGGAAATTTACATTGGAGGACTTGCATCCATCTATTATCGACCACTTAAGAAGAGCCGGATTTTATCACGCAAGTCAAATTCGACGACTTGTGATACAACCCGATTTAATCAGTGCGTTGGTCGAACGATGGAGACCCGAGACGCACACTTTTCATTTTTCATGTGGTGAATGCACGGTCACTCTCGAAGATGTTGCGCTGCAACTTGAACTTCCGATCCATGGCGATGCAGTTACAGGCAGAAGCCTGCTAGATTGGAATGAAGTGTGACAATATCTATTGGGTGAGGTACCTCCAGAAGAGTATGTATCTGGCTCAACGGTGAGACTAACTTGGTTGAAATCGTTTCAAAATCTTCCATTACATGCAACCGAACAACAAATATAATATGCTGCTAGAGCATATATTTTACGTTTGATTGGAGGATTACTGATGCCTGACAAATCGAGCAGTCGGGTACATTTAATGTATCTTCCATTGCTACGTGATTTAGAGCATGCGGCAAATTATAGTTGGGGTTCTGCGTGTTTGGCGGTTTTGTATAGAGAACTTTGCCGAGCTACAGTTCCAAAAATCCATGACATAGTGATAACTCGTATAATTATATAGTTTTTAGTTATGTTTTATTATTGTTTTGTGTCAAATACGAGTTATTATTGTTTAGTCTAATTGTGTTTATGATCTTTTATATTTTTATGTAATTTGGTGTTTTTCGCAAGTTTCTTTGAGTGATTTCAGATTACTAGAATTAAGGGCAAATCCAGTTCAGTTCCAGTTCCGACACCTTTTGGCATATCAGCTATATCTCGAGTTTCACTGAAGCAATAAGGCTGAACTTTGTATCCCTGCAAAGCTAAGAGGCATATCTATCTTTTTCATGTTTTACACTTCTTGAAACGGAGTCGTTTCCCTAGCGAAATCGACCATCAAGTTGGCTGATGTGCAATGACGTCTGTTCTGCACCGTTTTGGTATTTTGACCATATCTCCCGATCCACGTGCGCAAATGATCTGATTCCAACGGCTATGGATCCGTAACTGATAGGGGTATATTTTTCTAGAAGACCATTTTATCAGATCGAGCCTCCAACATTGACAAAATCGATCATCAAGCTGGCTGATCAGAATTGTCATACAATATGACGAAAATTGTTAGAAAAATGCACCCACCTATTATACCTACCTTTGAAATTTGTAAAGCTTGTCTCTTGTCATTTAGCCCTCCAAAATGTGTATAAATAGAGGGCCTTGGATGAGAATTGGGATACATGGATACATTGGTAGGATAGCCATTGTAATAAAATTCTCTAAGTTTTCTTTTTCTTTCCTTTCTCTAGTTTTCTTTTTCTTCTTACATTTCTTTTCATTTTATTCATATCTAGTATGTGTTTCTAATCATATTGTTGAGGTGATGAGGTGAAGCTCTTGGTAAATGCTAAGGTTAGTCTCTTAAACATGAGCTAAAATGAATCATCATTTATAAGCACTAGTATAGATAATATTTTCTTTTGGTTTAAAATCATACTTGCAAAGTAGAGATCTTGATTCATTATTGACAATGAAAATGGCACAGTAAATGCTTGGTTTCATAACCTTGATTTGTTGTAGACATATACTTTGGCATAAGGAATGCTTGGACTCTTTTTATGAGTTTTGAGGACACCAAATGAACATAATATCATATGCTATGGACGTTGGACAATTTGGACTGAATTGCTAAACCTTCCGATTGGAACCTCCCTTATGTGTGGATTTCAATTGTGTAATAAAACAAGATTAATCTTAGCATAACACCAAGAGTGGATTCTCTAACCTCAACATCCTTTCTTATTGTTTTTTATATTTTGTTTAATTTCTTTTATGTTATTTTATTTATTTTGTTCTCTAATATCTTGTTTATTTTGTTTTGTTGTTGATTCCCTAATATCTTGTTTACTTTCTTTTTCTTATATATTTATAAACTTATACTTACTAATACGCTTCCCTGTGGTTCGACCTCGGACACCCGAGAATTTATTACTTGAACATAACCTGCACTTGGGTTTACAACTCTTAATTGAGTTTCCATCAAGTTTTTGGCGCCGTTGCCGGGGAAGCAATACTAAGTATATAAGTTTATAAGTATATTTATTTTTTTTGGCTGGTTATACCGCCTAATTTGTTTATATTTATTTTTATTGGCTGGTTATACCGCCTAATTTTGTATATTAACTTTGTTTTATGCTTGTTTGGCGACGTGATTTTAGATCTCGTCGTTTAGTTAGATTTTATTGTGAAACTTTTTCAGGTAATCTTTCTAATACAACTCCTACCATGGCTGACAATGAAAGTGTTCATGCTGAAGATGAGAACAGACAAGTACGCACCATGCGTGACTACTTGCAACCAACTCGAAGCTCATCACCCTCTTGTTTTATTTTTCCTCTCAATGCAAACAACTTTCGTTTTAAACCAGGTATGATAGCTTTGCTTCCAAATTTCTATGGGTTGGAATCGGAAAGTGCTTACTCGTTTCTAAAAGACTTCGAAGATGTATGTGTCACCTTTAATGACCAACAATGTACAAATGAAATTGTCAAGCTAAAATTATTTCCTTTTTCTTTAAAAGATAAAGCAAAAATTTGGCTTCATAATTTAAAACCAAGGTCAATTGGCACATGGCAAGAATTACAAACTGAGTTTCTAAAGAAATTTTTCCCAGCACATAAAACTACTGCTTTGAAAAGACAGATTCAAAATTTCAATCAAAATCAAAATGAAGCATTTTTTCAGTGCTGGGATCGTTTTAAAGATTTGTTAAGTTCTTGTCCACATCATGGTTTTGAAAAATGGCGTCTTATTAGTTTCTTTTATGAAAGTTTAACTCCCGAAACTAAACAATTTGTTGAAACAATGTGTAACGGTGAGTTTCTAGAAAAAGAACCTGAAGAAGCCTTTGACTACTTAGACCATTTGGCAGATAACTCTCAAGCCTGGCACACAGATAATTCCTCTGAAAGTTCCAATAGATCTAATCTTGTTTCTAACAGAGGTAAATATCATTTTAGTCAAGAAGATGAGATAAAAGCTAAAGTAGCTAATTTGGCTAGAAAGATTGAAGCCATGGAACTTAGAGAAGTAAAAGAAGTCAAAACGGTTAAAAATGAAGAAAGTTGTGGAATTTGTGAAATCATGGGACACCCCACTTCTGAATGTCCAAACATTCCCATTCTTAAAGAAGCGTTGCATGATCAAGTAAATTCCATAAACACATTTAAAAAGCCTTTTCCTTCTCCTTACTCTGAAACGTATAACCCTGAATGGAGAAATCATCCCAACTTCAGTTGGCGGAATAATAATCATGTTCAGGTACCACAATCTCAAAAGCCGGGCAACACTTTTTCCTATCAACCTTCACGTGTACAAACCTTGGAAGAGACATTGCAAGCATTCATGCAAACACAAGCAAATGTGAATAGCCGGACTTCACAGGACATCAATGAGATCAAAAACACCTTGTCCACATTGACAGCTTCATTACGCACTCAAGAAAAAGGTAAGTTTCCTGCTCAACCTCAGCCTAACCCTTCTACTCAATGTCTTGTTTCTTGCTCCAATGAAACTCAACAGGAAAATGCCAGTTCTATCACAACTCTTCGAAGTGGAAAGGCAATTGACAAAAAGATTCCATCAAAAGACCAAGATCCTCTTTCCCCTCCGAAAAGTAATGGTAAGGATGATGGTAAGTCTGAACTTCTTGAAAATTTGGACAAAGAAAAAGGTATGCATCCTGCTCTTTTTCCTCAAAGGTTGCAAACAATAAAGAATTTGAATCAAAATGCAGAAATTTATGAACTTTTCAAACAAGTTAAGATTAACATTCCTTTATTGGATGCAATCAAAAAAGTTCCATCTTATGCTAAATTTTTGAAGGACATGTGCACAGTTAAAAGGAAACATAATGTACAAAAGAAAGCATTTTTGACGGAAAGTGTGAGCTCAATCATTCAGCACCTTACTCCACCAAAATTCAAAGATCCTGGATGTCCAACAATCTCATGCATCATTGGAAACACTAGAATAGAACGTGCATTGCTTGATCTTGGTGCTAGTGTTAATCTTTTGCCTTTTTCTGTTTATCAACAGTTAGGTTTAGGTGAACTCAAGGAAACACCTGTTACACTTCAACTAGCTGATCGTTCTGTAAAAATTCCTCGAGGGATAGTTGAAGATGTTTTGGTTCAAATTGATAATTTTTACTTCCCTGTTGATTTTATTGTTTTGGACACACATCCTGTTTCAAATCCAAATGTTCAAATTCCTGTTATATTAGGCCGTCCATTTCTTGCAACTTCTAATGCTCTGATAAATTGCAGGAATGGTATGTTGAACATTTCTTTTGGAAATATGACTTTAGAATTAAATGTGTTCAACACTTGCAAGCAACCTGGTGATGATTCAGAAGTACATGAAGTGGATTTCATTGAAGAACTTTTTCATGAACATCTCACCACTACCACATTCCATGATCCTTTAGAAGCTTATTTAATTGAATGTGAGTTTGATAATGCTTCAGAAATTTCACACACTGATTCTTTGTTAAATTCTTTTCAGGTTAAGCATTGTTGGAAACAAAAGTTTGAGGAACTCAGAAATGATGCATATGAGAATTCTAAAATTCATAAAGAAAGAACTAAAGCCTTTCATGACAAGTTAATTTCAAGAAAAACATTTGATGTTGGGCAAAAAAGTTCTACTTTATAATTCTAGACTTCACATATTTCCTGGTAAGTTGAGATCAAGATGGATTGGCCCATTTGTGGTTAAGCATGTGTATCATTATGGAGCAGTTGACATTGAGAATCCTCAAAATGGTAACGTATTCAAGGTAAATGTACAAAGACTCAAACTCTTTTTGGAAAATCATCTTACTCAAGAAGAGGTTGTTTTTCTTTCTGATCCTTGTTTTGAAAATAACTAGATGTAAATATAATTTTTACTAATCTTCAAAAAAAAAAAAAAAAAAAAAATTCATTTTTTTTCCCGGTTAAATGGCGGATAACGGTACTCCGTGATTATTTAAGTCGGTTCCATCAGCTACCCACAAAACTGATATTGTATATAAATTTCTCTTTCAATTTCTTTTTCATTTTTTTTCAGGATGGATGATATTCTCAAAAGATTGCAGAAACGATTTCCTCCTTTTCCTCGGAATATTTTACTGAAGCTTTACCAAGTTCGATTAGAAAGATTAAGAATGCTTATGAACAAAGGGATTCCTGAAGACATACGTTGGATAATTGAAGCCAAGGTACGTGAAGATGAATATCTTCCTGTTTTGCATTTACCAGGTACAGGTAGAAGCACTTTTGCAAAGAAGCGAAGAGCAAAGCGCATGAGTTCAAATTGCCACAAATGTGCACGATGGACGTGTAACGGTAAATGTCGTTCTATTGGGATTCCGTCCTCTAATCGAGATGATAAAATTGAATTCATTAAGGATGGACTGAGTAAGGAGAATTTGGGTAATATCCAACTTTCTCTTGAGACGCATCCTAGTGGAGACGTACAGAGAGAAATTCTTGATTTATGGCCGCAATTCCAAAGGGAATGGCAACATCTTGGGAATCTGATGTTAAAAGACCCTGTTTGCCAGCTTGTAAGAAAACTGGATGGGAAGCATATCCTCGACTCATAGAAGGCGTTTAAGCCGTTTCTGGACGTAAAACCAGAGGAAGATGTGAGCCACAATCACAACTACAATAAATGACTTCTCAGCTTTTGGTTTGATTTGCAATAATTTCATTTCGGTTTAATTTACGTGTTGTTCGATTTGTGTAATTATTCTCGTATTTTTTGCATTGGTCTTTTACGGTTGATTTTTCTTCTCTTTTTGATTTTCTTCCTGAAATCACGCAAAAATCTTTTGTTAGGTTAACATTTTCTTCTGACAGGTCAAATACACTTTCGGCGACATTATCTAACATTTTGTTTGTTGTGTCTCAGTTATAATAAGTAGTTAGCAACCTTTGCAGGTAATATCTCCTAAATTCTACCTTTAAAATTTGACATTGGGGACAATGTCATATTTTAGTAGGGGGTAAGGGACATATTTTGCTTTAAAAAAAAAAAAAAAAAAAAATTGTTGTGTTTTAAGACATTTAGAAGTATTCATTCTGAACGAGGTCTGAGTAAGGGAGACTTGAGACATACCTTGTCAGTTTGATTTAATCTTCTTCTTCAAAAAAACAAAAAAAAAACAAAAAACAAAAAAAAAAAAAAAAAAAAAAAGCATGTTTAGACTTAGTGTGTTTTTTTTAGTTACTTTCAATACTATAATGAGATATGAATTGCATAAGTCTAAAACAGATTTATTAGTGAGAAGATTTTCATGAGAATTGAGCTTGATATCAACCTTTTTATGAGCCAATGTTAATATGATATGTTGATTGAGAAAGAAGCATGTTTAGACTTAATCTGACTTGTATAATCATCCTTGTGAGTTTTTGAGCCTATAATGATTGATGCATTATACAAATCAATCTAATTTCTTTCTTGAGTGCTCTTATGATTACATGATTCTCTAGAACTTGCTTTAAACCGTTTGAGACTATATTGATACATGTGACAACATGAATATGATAGAGGCATTAGGATTATAACCAGAGCCAAACAGCCATCCCTTATTAATGTTCTAAGAGAACATCCCCACTAGTGAGCCAATTTGAGCCTACATTAAATATGCTGTTTTATTGGTAACCACAACTTACACCTAGCCTAAATATACTTATATCCTTACCCTTGTTCTAAAGATGGATTTTATATTTTGAGACATATTGCAAAAAAACAAGGGATATTTTTAGTTGAAAATTTGGGTTAGAAACAAAAGATAAGTGTGGGGGAAGAAAAGAAAAGAAAAAGTCAAGAGAAAAAGAAAGGGATCATTGTCAAATACATTCCCATATTAAAAAAAAAAAAAAAAAAAAAAAAAAAAAAAAAACTTCTCTTGAACTTCTAGAAAAAGATGTTACAAAGTTGGTTAGAATGATGCAAAGGCTCAACATGAATATTTAGCCTATGTTATTATGTGCTTTATAAGAGTTTTGAGAAGTTTTATTTGTATGATCTTATTATGTCTCTAAAATCTATGAACTCTTTGGAACCTTTGTGATATCTTTATCCTTTTGTTCTTTAACCACATTATAACCCTTTGGCCCCATTACAACCTTGAATAAAGACCTCTTGATTTATGAAGTTGTATGATCTAAATAGTGGAGAATAGGTGGACAAGCAAGCATATGGTAGAAGTGTTTTCATGAGATTGATTGAGTGTAAACACTTTACCACTACTTTAAAGAGTGAAAATCAAGAGAGTATCCCATGTGAGAAGTTGAGATTAAGTTTGAATATACACTATTTTGATTGAAATATGTTATGTTATTATTGGCTTAACTCATTTATTTACATTCAAGCAAAATTTTTGTGAAATTCTTTAAGCTATTGATTAGTTTTTAAGACTTGTCCAATGATTATCTCTAATTTATATTGGAAGGATTAGTTATAATTATTATTTTTAGTTTTTCTTATGTCTTCAATGTTTGTGGGTATCGTCCTAGTAAACCCTCACGAGACTAAACTCGTCCACTAGGGACACCTAGGGGTTTAAAGGCTTGTGTCACATGCTAAGTGCCACCGTGATTTCCTACGAAAATGGATTAGATTAGATTTTCTTATTTTATTTTTATTGAGTCGTTGCTAGGGACTAGCAACAATCTAAGTGTGGGGGTGTGATAACTCGTATAATTATATAGTTTTTAGTTATGTTTTATTATTGTTTTGTGTCAAATACGAGTTATTATTGTTTAGTCTAATTGTGTTTATGATCTTTTATATTTTTATGTAATTTGGTGTTTTTCGCAAGTTTCTTTGAGTGATTTCAGATTACTAGAATTAAGGGCAAATCCAGTTCAGTTCCAGTTCCGACACCTTTTGGCATATCAGCTATATCTCGAGTTTCACTGAAGCAATAAGGCTGAACTTTGTATCCCTGCAAAGCTAAGAGGCATATCTATCTTTTTCATGTTTTACACTTCTTGAAACGGAGTCGTTTTCCCTAGCGAAATCGACCATCAAGTTGGCTGATGTGCAATGACGTCTGTTCTGCACCGTTTTGGTATTTTGACCATATCTCCCGATCCACGTGCGCAAATGATCTGATTCCAACGGCTATGGATCCGTAACTGATAGGGGTATATTTTTCTAGAAGACCATTTTATCAGATCGAGCCTCCAACATTGACAAAATCGATCATCAAGCTGGCTGATCAGAATTGTCATACAATATGACGAAAATTGTTAGAAAAATGCACCCACCTATTATACCTACCTTTGAAATTTGTAAAGCTTGTCTCTTGTCATTTAGCCCTCCAAAATGTGTATAAATAGAGGGCCTTGGATGAGAATTGGGATACATGGATACATTGGTAGGATAGCCATTGTAATAAAATTCTCTAAGTTTTCTTTTTCTTTCCTTTCTCTAGTTTTCTTTTTCTTCTTACATTTCTTTTCATTTTATTCATATCTAGTATGTGTTTCTAATCATATTGTTGAGGTGATGAGGTGAAGCTCTTGGTAAATGCTAAGGTTAGTCTCTTAAACATGAGCTAAAATGAATCATCATTTATAAGCACTAGTATAGATAATATTTTCTTTTGGTTTAAAATCATACTTGCAAAGTAGAGATCTTGATTCATTATTGACAATGAAAATGGCACAGTAAATGCTTGGTTTCATAACCTTGATTTGTTGTAGACATATACTTTGGCATAAGGAATGCTTGGACTCTTTTTATGAGTTTTGAGGACACCAAATGAACATAATATCATATGCTATGGACGTTGGACAATTTGGACTGAATTGCTAAACCTTCCGATTGGAACCTCCCTTATGTGTGGATTTCAATTGTGTAATAAAACAAGATTAATCTTAGCATAACACCAAGAGTGGATTCTCTAACCTCAACATCCTTTCTTATTGTTTTTTATATTTTGTTTAATTTCTTTTATGTTATTTTATTTATTTTGTTCTCTAATATCTTGTTTATTTTGTTTTGTTGTTGATTCCCTAATATCTTGTTTACTTTCTTTTTCTTATATATTTATAAACTTATACTTACTAATACGCTTCCCTGTGGTTCGACCTCGGACACCCGAGAATTTATTACTTGAACATAACCTGCACTTGGGTTTACAACTCTTAATTGAGTTTCCATCACATAGGTGGATGTTTAGTGCTTCTACAATCATGGGCTTGGTATCGGCTACCATTTCTTACTCCGCGCGTGGATATTTCGGCTGTATACCCCCTTGCAAGCAGGTAATAATCTTTACTATTTTATTAATTTTGTACGAACTTGTATTTTAATAGGTCATTAAGATATTATATGCATTTTAATAGGTGGAGTAGGAGTACGAGTAGAGATTTTACAGAGACTCCGAGCAATCTTGCAAGTATAAGAGTACGACTAGATCGACTAGGATATGATAAGGTAAATATTTCGATTGTTACATTGAAGTTTTTTTTTTTTATTTAATCCATATGAAACTAATAATTTGTAATAATTATTCGCAGTTTCTGTGGATGCCATATTCCTCGCGTGAAATTATGGCATGCCTCCCATCGGATGCCTACAATAATTTCAATATATGGAAAGTAAACACAGCATTGATATGCTTTTCACAAGGTCGACATGCGTGGTCGTAATGATGAATTCTGGCCTGCGAAGCATGAACATTGGATCCAATGGTGGAACATACGTTTTCAACGAATTCCGACAGGTTACCTGATGGAGACTCAATTAAGAGTTGTAAACCCAAGTGCAGGTTATGTTCAAGTAATAAATTCTCGGGTGTCCGAGGTCGAACCACAGGGAAGCATATTAGTAAGTATAAGTTTATAAATATATAAGAAAAAGAAAGTAAACAAGATATTAGGGAATCAACAACAAAATAAGATAAACAAAATATTAGAGAACAAAATAAACAAAATATAAAAGAAATTAAACAAGATATAAAAAAAAACAATAAGAAAAGATGTTGAGGTTAGAGAATCCACTCTTGGTGTTATGCTAAGATTAATCTTGTTTTATTACACAATTGAAATCCACACATAAAGGAGGTTCCAATCGGAAGGTTTAGCAATTCAGTCAAAATTATCCAACGTCCATAGCATATGATATTATGTTCATTTGGTGTCCTCAAAACTCATAAAAAGAGTCCAAGCATTCCTTATGCCAAGGTATATGTCTACAACAAATCAAGGTTATGAAACCAAGCATTTACTGTGCCATTTTCCTTGTCAATAATGAATCAAGATCCCTACTTTGCAAGTATGATTTTAAACCAAAAGAAAATATTATCTATACTAGTGTTTATAAATGATAATTCATTTTAGCTCATGTTTAAGAGACTAACCTTAGCATTTACCAAAAGCTTCACCTCATCACCTCAACAATATGATTAGCAACACATACTAGATATGAATAAAATGAAAAGAAATATAAGAAGCATAAGTAAATAAAGAAAAAGAAAACTAGAGAAAGGAAAGAAGAAGAAAACTTAGAGAATTTTATTACAATGGCTAATATCCTACCAATGTATAATATTCCTCTTGCAATCATCCAAGGCCCTCTATTTATACACATTTTGGAGAGCTAAATGACAAGAGACAAGCTTTATAAATTTCAAATGTAGGTATAATAGGTGGGTGCATTTTTCTAACAATTTTCGTCATATTGTATGACAATTCTGATCAGCCAGCTTGATGGTCGATTTTGTCAATGTTGGAGGCTCGATCTGATCAAATGGTCTTCTAGAAAAATATACCCCTATCAGTTACGGATCCATAGCCGTTGGAATCAGATCATTTTCTCATGTGGATCAGAAGATATGGTCAAAATACCAAAACAGGTCAGCACAGACGTCATTGCACATCAGCCAACTTGATGGTCGATTTCGCTAGGGAAAAAGACTCCGTTTCAAGAAGTGTAAACATGAAAAAGATAGATATGCCTCTTAACTATGCACTGTAAAAATTCCAGCCTTAATGCTTCAGTGGAACTCCAGATATAGCTGATATGGCAAAAGGTGTCGGAACTGGAACTGAATTGGATTTGCCCTTAATTCTTGATTTAACCTAGTAATCTGAAATCACTCAAAGAAACTTGTGAAAAACACCAAATTACATAAAAATATAAAATATCATAAACACAATTAGACTAAGCAATAATAACTCGTATTTGACACAAAACAATAATAAAACATAACTAAGAACTATATAATTATACGAGTTATCACACCCCCACACTTAGATTGTTGCTAGTCCCTAGCAACGACTCAATAAAAAATAAAATAAGAAAATCTAATCTAATCCATTTTCGTTGGAAATCACGGTGGCACTTAGCATGTGACACAAGCCTTTAAACCCCTAGGTGTCCCTAGTGGACGAGTTTAGTCTCGTGAGGGTTTGCTAGAACGATACCCACAAACATTGAAAAACTAAAATATAAGTAAACTACATACACTAAAAATATTTACTCCTAATCCTTTCAATATAAATTAGAGACAATCTTTGAACAAGTCTTATAAACTAATCAATAGCTCAAAGAATTGCACAAAAATTCATGCTTGAATGTAAATAAATGAGTTAAGCCAATATTAACATAACATATTTCAATCAAAATAGTGCATATTCAACTTAATCTCAACTTCTCACTATACTCTCATGATTTTCACTCTTTAAAGTAGTGGTAAAGTGTTTACACTCAATCAATCTCATGAAAACAGTTCTACCATATGCTTGCTTGTCCACCTATTCTCCACTATTTAGATCATACAACTTCATAAATCAAGAGGTCTTTTTTCAAGGTTGTAATGGGGTCAAAGGGTTATAATGTGGTTAAAGAACAAAAGGATAAAGATATCACAAAGGTTCCAAAGAGTTCATAGAGTTTAGAGACATAATAAGATCATACGAATAAAACTTCTCAAAACTCTTATAAAGCACATAATAACATAGGCTAAATATTCATGTTGAGCCTTTGCTTCATTCTAACCAACTTTGTAACATCTTTTTCTTTACTTTAACTAGAAGTTCAAGAGAAGATTTTTTTTTTTTTAATATGGGAATGTATTTGACAATGATCCCTTTCTTTTTCTCTTGACTTTTGCCTCTCTCCTCCCCCACACTTATCTTTCGTTCTAACCCAAATTTTCAAAAAGTATCCCTTGTTTTTGCAATATGTCTCAAAATATATAGTCCATCTTTAGAACAAGGGTAAGGATATAAGTATATTTAGGCTAGGTGTAAGTTCGGGTTACCAATAAAATAGCATATTTAATGTAGGCTCAAATTGGCTCACTAGTGGGGATGTTCTCTTAGAACATTAATAATGGATGGCTGTTTGGCTCTGGTTATAATCCTAATGCCTCTATCATATTCATGTTGTCACATGTATCAATATAGTCTCAAACGGTTTAAAGCAAGTTCTAGAGAATCATGTAATCATAAGAGCACTCAAGAAAGAAATTAGATTGATTTGTATAATGCATCAATCATTATAGGCTCAAAAACTCACAAGAATGATTATACAAGTCAGATTAAGTCTAAACATGCTTCTTTCTCAATCAACATATCATATTAACATTGGCTCATAAAAAGGTTGACATCAAGCTCAATTCTCATGAAAATCTTCTCACTAATAAATCTGTTTTAGACTTATGCATTTCATATCTCATCATTGTATTAAAAAGGAACTAGAACATATTAAAAAATAATAATAATAATAAAGACTCATAAAAAAAAATAGTAGACAAAAATAAAAGAAATCCTAAATCGTTCCCCCCACACTTAATTCTTACATTGTCCTCAATGTAAGTCTATTAACCCAAATGAAAGAATCATGTGTAAGAGAAAAGAACTAATAACATAAGAATAGGAATAACTAAGACTCAAAACAAAACAAACTCATGCAGCCTAATTAATCCTAAAATACTAAACAAAAATTAACAAGTAAACATAAAAAGATTAAAATCAAACTGACAAGGTATGTCTCAAGTCTCCCTTACTCAGACCTTGTTCAGAATGAATACTTCTAAATTGCTTAAAACACAACAAACTTTTTTTTTTTTTTGAAAGAAGAAATCAAACTGACAAGGTATGTCTCAAGTCTCCCTTACTCAGACCTTGTTCAGAATGAATACTTCTAAATGGCTTAAAACACATCAAATTTTTTTTTTTTTTAAATTAGCAAAATATGTCCCTTACCCCCTACTAAAGGTAGAATTTAGGAGATATTACCTGCAGAGGTTGCTAACCACTTATTATAACTGAGACACAACAAACAAAATGTTAGATAATGTCACAAAGACAGAGTGCAATCCACTCCTTGCTCGTCCATATCTCTTTTTCTTTTTTCGAGCGTTTGCGAAATAACCGTAGCAGATAAATACTCATAAGCTTGGAGCTTTTTGAGTAAATCTTCAATGGTTGTAGCAGAAATTATGGTTCTCCTTGCCTCTGAAAACATGAATCCATTATCCACAGCATTATCTAAGTATGAAAGCAAATTACTAAAATAACCATTAATATTAAGCAAACCAATGGGTTTCTTATTTGTGACCAAAGATGACCAAGAAGCCACGCAAGCTATTTCTTCCAATGTACCCAGACCTCCTGGTAAAGCAATGAATGCATCGGCAGAATGGTACATGATTGTCATCCGTTCAGGGATACTCCAGACTTGTATTTCCTTACCCATGGTAGGTCCACAAAAACCTGTGAATAGTTGTGGCACGATTCCTAGAACTGGACTTCCTCCGGCGTGTGCTGATGTAGCGACTGCTCCCATTAAACCCGTACTACCGCCTCCATAAATCAACTGGATCTTTTGTTGGGCAAGTATTACTCCAACTCTTATGGCTTCATCAGCGAATATGTTATTTTTCCCTGGATAAGCACCTCCAAAGACACAAATTTTTTTAATGCGCTGGGACGAAGTACTTTCCATTTTTTTTTCAAGTGCCTGAAAGAGAATGAGTACATGGTGTAATATATAGAGGACTGAGTAATGAATCAGACAAGAGTAATAATGTCGCCGAAAGTGTATTTGACCTGTCAGAAGAAAATGTTAGCCTAACAAAAGATTTTTGCGTGATTTCAGGAAGAAAATCAAAAAGAGAAGAAAAATCAACCGTAAAAGACCAATGCAAAAAAAAAAACGAGAATAATTACACAAATCTAACAACACGTAAATTAAACCGAAATAAAGTTATTGCAAATCAAACCAAAAGCTGAGAAGTCATTTATTGTAGTTGTGATTGTGACTCACATCTTCCTCTGGTTTTACGTCCAGAAACGGCTTAAACGCCTTCTATGAGTCGAGGATATGCTTCCCATCCAGTTTTCTTACAAGCTGGCAAACAGGGTCTTTTAACATCAGATTCCCAAGATGTTGCCATTCCCTTTGGAATTGCGGCCATAAATCAAGAATTTCTCTTTGTACGTCTCCACTAGGATGCGTCTCAAGAGAAAGTTGGATATTACCCAAATTCTCCTTACTCAGTCCATCCTTAATGAATTCAATTTTATCATCTCGATTAGAGGACGGAATCCCAATAGAACGACATTTACCGTTACACGTCCATCGTGCACATTTGTGGCAATTTGAACTCATGCGCTTTGCTCTTCGCTTCTTTGCAAAAGTGCTTCTACCTGTACCTGGTAAATGCAAAACAGGAAGATATTCATCTTCACGTACCTTGGCTTCAATTATCCAACGTATGTCTTCAGGAATCCCTTTGTGCATAAGCATTCTTAATCTTTCAAATCGAACTTGGTAAAGCTTCAGTAAAATATTTCGAGGAAAAGGAGGAAATCGTTTCTGCAATCTTGTGAGAATATCATCCATCTTGAAAAAAAATGAAAAAGAAATTGAAAGAGAAATTTATATACAATATCAGTTTTGTGGGTAGCTGATGGAACCGACTTAAATAATCACGGAGTACCGTTATCCGCCATTTAACCGGGGTTAAAAAAAATGTATTTTTTTTTTTGTTTTTTTTTTTGAAGATTAGTAAAAATTATATTTACATCTAGTTATTTTCAAAACAAGGATCAGAAAGAAAAAACAACCTCTTCTTGAGTAACATGATTTTCCAAAAAGAGTTTGAGTCTTTGTCCATTTACCTTGAATACGTTACCATTTCTAGGATTCTCAATGTCAACTGCTCCATAATGATACACATGCTTAACCACAAATGGGCCAGTCTATCTTGATCTCAACTTACCAGGAAATATGTGAAGTCTAGAATTATAAAGTAGAACTTTTTGCCCAACATCAAATGTTTTTCTTGAAATTAACTTGTCATGAAAGGCTTTAGTTCTTTCTTTATGAATTTTAGAATTCTCATATGCATCATTTTTGAGTTCCTCAAACTTTTGTTTCCAACAATGCTTAACCTGAAAAGAATTTAACAAAGAATCAGTGTGTGAAATTTCTGAAGCATTATCAAACTCACATTCAATTAAATAAGCTTCTAAAGGATCATGGAATGTGGTAGTGGTGAGATGTTCATGAACAAGTTCTTCAATGAAATCCACTTCATGTACTTCTGAATCATCACCAGGTTGCTTGGAAGTGTTGAACACATTTAATTCTAAAGTCATATTTCCAAAAGAAATGTTCAACATACCATTCCTGCAATTTATCAGAGTATTAGAAGTTGCAAGAAATGGACGGCCTAATATAACAGGAATTTGAACATTTGGATTTGAAACAGGATGTGTGTCCAAAACAATAAAATCAACAGGGAAGTAAAAATTATCAATTTGAACCAAAACATCTTCAACTATCCCTCGAGGAATTTTTACAGAACGATCAACTAGTTGAAGTGTAACAGGTGTTTCCTTGAGTTCACCTAAACCTAACTGTTGATAAACAGAAAAAGGCAAAAGATTAACACTAGCACCAAGATCAAGCAATGCACGTTCTATTCTAGTGTTTCCAATGATGCATGGATTGTTGGACATCCAGGATCTTTGAATTTTGGTGGAGTAAGGTGCTGAATGATTGAGCTCACACTTTCCGTCAGAAATGCTTTCTTTTGTACATTATGTTTCCTTTTAACTGTGCACATGTCCTTCAAAAATTTAGCATAAGATGGAACTTGTTTGATTGCATCCAATAAAGGAATGTTAATCTTAACTTGTTTGAAAAGTTCATAAATTTCTGCATTTTGATTCAAATTCTTTATTGTTTGCAACCTTTGAGGAAAAGGAGCAGGATGCATACCTTTTTCTTTGTCCAAATTTTCAAGAAGTTCAGACTTACCATCATCCTTACCATTATTTTCGGAGGGGAAGGAGGATCTTGGTCTTTTGATGGAATGTTTTTGTCAATTGCCTTTCCACTTCGAAGAGTTGTGATAGAACTGGCATTTTCCTATTGAGTTTCATTGGAGCAAGAAACAAGACATTGAGTAGAAGGGTTAGGCTAAGGTTGAGCAGGAAACTTACCTTTTTCTTAAGTGCGTAATGAAGCTGTCAATGTGGACAAGGTGTTTTTGATCTCATTGATGTCCTGTGAAGTTTGGTTATTCACATTTGCTTGTGTTTGCATGAATGCTTGCAATGTCTCTTCCAAGGTTTGTACACGTGAAGGTTGATAGGAAAAAGTGTTGCCCGTCTTTTGAGATTGTGGTACCTGAACATGATTATTATTCCGCCAACTGAAGTTGGGATGATCTCTCCATTCAGGGTTATACGTTTCAGAGTAAGGAGAAGGAAAAGGCTTTTTAAATGTGTTTATGGAATTTACTTGATCATGCAACGCTTCTTTAAGAATGGGAATGTTTGGACATTCAGAAGTGGGGTGTCCCATGATTTCACAAATTCCACAACTTTCTTCATTTTTAACCGTTTTGACTTCTTTTACTTCTCTAAGTTCCATGGCTTCAATCTTTCTAGCCAAATTAGCTACTTTAGCTTTTATCTCATCTTCTTGACTAAAATGATATTTACCTCTGTTAGAAACAAGATTAGATCTATTGGAACTTTCAGAGGAATTATCTGTGTGCCAGGCTTGAGAGTTATCTGCCAAATGGTCTAGGTAGTCAAAGGCTTCTTCAGGTTCTTTTTCTAGAAACTCACCGTTACACATTGTTTCAACAAATTGTTTAGTTTCGGGAGTTAAACTTTCATAAAAGAAACTAATAAGACGCCATTTTTCAAAACCATGATGTGGACAAGAACTTAACAAATCTTTAAAACGCTCCCAGCACTGAAAAAATGCTTCATTTTGATTTTGATTGAAATTTTGAATCTGTCTTTTCAAAGCAGTAGTTTTATGTGCTGGGAAAAATTTCTTTAGAAACTCAGTTTGTAATTCTTGCCATGTGCCAATTGACCTTGGTTTTAAATTATGAAGCCAAATTTTTGCTTTATCTTTTAAAGAAAAAGGAAATAATTTTAGCTTGACAATTTCATTTGTACATTATTGGTCATTAAAGGTGACACATACATCCTCGAAGTCTTTTAGAAACGAGTAAGCACTTTCCGATTCTAACCCATGGAAATTTGGAAGCAAAGCTATCATACCTGGTTTAAAACGAAAGTTGTTTGCATTGAGAGGAAAAATAAAACAAGAGGGTGATGAGCTTCGAGTTGGTTGCAAGTAGTCACGCATGGTGCGTACTTGTCTGTTCTCATCTTCAGCATGAACACTTTCATTGTCAGCCATGGTAGGAGTTGTATTAAAAAGATTACCTGAAAAAGTTTCACAATAAAATCTAACTAAACGACGAGATCTAAAATCACGTCGCCAAACAAGCATAAAACAAAGTTAATATACAGATTAGGCGGTATAACCAGCCAATAAAAATAAAACAAAGTTAATATACAATATAAATATAAATATATAGAAAATTAGGCGGTATAACCAGCCAATAAAAATAAAAATAAATATACTTATAAACTTATATACTTATATACTTAGTATTGCCTCCCCGGCAACGGCGCCAAAAACTTGATGGAGACTCAATTAAGAGTTGTAAACCCAAGTGCAGGTTATGTTCAAGTAATAAATTCTCGGGTGTCCGAGGTCGAACCACAGGGAAGCATATTAGTAAGTATAAGTTTATAAATATATAAGAAAAAGAAAGTAAACAAGATATTAGGGAATCAACAACAAAATAAGATAAACAAGATATTAGAGAACAAAATAAACAAAATATAAAAGAAATTAAACAAGATATAAAAAAAACAATAAGAAAAGATGTTGAGGTTAGAGAATCCACTCTTGGTGTTATGCTAAGATTAATCTTGTTTTATTACACAATTGAAATCCACACATAAAGGAGGTTCCAATCGGAAGGTTTAGCAATTCAGTCCAAATTATCCAACGTCCATAGCATATGATATTATGTTCATTTGGTGTCCTCAAAACTCATAAAAAGAGTCCAAGCATTCCTTATGCCAAGGTATATGTCTACAACAAATCAAGGTTATGAAACCAAGCATTTACTGTGCCATTTTCCTTGTCAATAATGAATCAAGATCCCTACTTTGCAAGTATGATTTTAAACCAAAAGAAAATATTATCTATACTAGTGTTTATAAATGATGATTCATTTTAGCTCATGTTTAAGAGACTAACCTTAGCATTTACCAAAAGCTTCACCTCATCACCTCAACAATATGATTAGAAACACATACTAGATATGAATAAAATGAAAAGAAATATAAGAAGCATAAGTAAATAAAGAAAAAGAAAACTAGAGAAAGAAAAGAAGAAGAAAACTTAGAGAATTTTATTACAATGGCTAATATCCTACCAATGTATAATATTCCTCTTACAATCATCCAAGGCCCTCTATTTATACACATTTTGGAGAGCTAAATGACAAGAGACAAGCTTTATAAATTTCAAAGGTAGGTATAATAGGTGGGTGCATTTTTCTAACAATTTTCGTCATATTGTATGACAATTCTGATCAGCCAGCTTGATGGTCGATTTTGTCAATGTTGGAGGCTCGATCTGATCAAATGGTCTTCTAGAAAAATATACCCCTATCAGTTACGGATCCATAGCTGTTGGAATCAGATCATTTTCTCATGTGGATCGGAAGATATGGTCAAAATACCAAAACAGGTCAGCACAGACGTCATTGCACATCAGCCAACTTGATGGTCGATTTCGCTAGGGAAAACGACTCCGTTTCAAGAAGTGTAAAACATGAAAAAGATAGATATGCCTCTTAACTATGCACTGTAAAAATTTCAGCCTTAATGCTTCAGTGAAACTCCAGATATAGCTGATATGGCAAAAGGTGTCGGAACTGGAACTGAATTGGATTTGCCCTTAATTCTTGATTTAACCTAGTAATCTGAAATCACTCAAAGAAACTCGTGAAAAACACCAAATTACATAAAAATATAAAATATCATAAACACAATTAGACTAAGCAATAATAACTCGTATTTGACACAAAACAATAATAAAACATAACTAAGAACTATATAATTATACGAGTTATCATTACCCGATTGTTGGTAATAATTTCAACCCATCTGCTGATTACATAAGATGGTATAGAAATGAAGGTCGGCCTTTCGTTTGTCCACCGTCAATGTATGAGGATGTTAGGAGTATGCCATTTACCGGACAAACTTCAGCTCCAGTCCCTCCTACACAGGATATGGATGCTCCTAGACCTCGCCGACAACGTGGACGAACGCGTCAACCGACCTCATCGGAGTTCACAGCACCGAGGATGTCATTTGATCATCCTGAACCTGAACGGGATCATGGAGTACCATCCAGCCATCGTTATTCCGTAAGTCACCCCGGATATGACGTTGATGAGTGTTACCGACCATCACCGCCAAGAACGAAGTTAGATGACCAGCTCCCCATCCTAAGTCCAAGTTCAGCATATCTAACATCCATGTATCAGTTTGGAACCCTTTCGTCAGCATTTGATGCTACATCATTTTATGGGTGCATCTAGTAGTCAGGTTCCCGTTATGGGTGAACTAGGTGTTGGCTCATCCAGCAGTGGGTTTCAAAATTTTGATACGGATGAAAGGACTGATGACATACAACCGGAACCAGTGGCGGTTATAGCAAGAGGTCGTGGTGGACCGCGAATACGTGCCACTGACGAGGTTGAACGACGGGTGCAACCACCACGCACTAGAAGAGCTCGAGACTGTTGCTCTACACCACGCAATAATTAGAATAATTGTAATGTGTTTTAAATTTCTAATATAAATTTATATGTTTTGCATTTCATGTTATTTATTTTAAATTTGTTCGGAAATTAATTGTTATATTTTATTTTAATTTATATCTTAATGTTGTTATTTAATTTTAATATAATAATCCAAATTACATGATAAGTTGATTTTCTTTTTTTCATTTTAATTTAATTTTCTTTTTAAATTTTAATAAGAAATAAAATTTTAATCATAAATTAAATTAAAATTATTTTATCAAATATCCAGTTTTAAACTGTAACAATCTATACTATTATTAAAAACAATGATTAAATTGATGTCACGAGTTAATCGAATACCAACTCAAAAAAACTAATCAAATTAAAAAAATTATTTTACGATACCAACTTAAAAATAACTTCTTTATTTAAAAAAGTGACTCGATAAATTTCTTTAAAAAAAATTATTTACATTTTACATCATTAAATTATTTTTGATATAAATTAAATTTTCCTTTTTATAATATTACAAAATTATAAAAAATACAATTTTTGAATTAAAAATTTAATAAAAAATATAATCTTCTTTTTAAATTTTAATAAGAAATATATTTTTATTTTTTATAAAATTGTAATAATAAATTAAATTACATTTTTAATATATATTTTAAAAAAATAAATAACCAAACCTATAAAAAAATATTTTAATTTAATTTATAATTTTTAAAATTAAAAAATAAATTTATCAAATTAAATTAAATTTTTGTTTAAATTTAATTTTAGATTATTAATTAAAATATATATATATATATATATACATGAAGGAAAATCGCCATCCCCCATGGCGATTTCCCTTCATAAAATTTGCAAAATTTGCAAAGTACACCAAGGAAAATCGCCACCCCCATGGCGATTTCCCTTGGTGTTTTTTCTAAATTTTCAAATTTTAACGCTGGGAAATCGCCATGGGGGATGGCGATTTCCCAGCTAGACAAAAAATAACCGTATTTTGGGAATTAATCCGAAACCAACGATAATTTGGGAATTTTTTTTTGGCTATATCTTAATAAAAAAAAACCTTTAATTTGCTATTACAACATAATAAATACCCTCCCCCATAATATGAAGAGAAAACCTATGTTACTCGGATTCGAATGTGAGTGTTATTGTAAGTTTCGTGTCTGACACAAATATATTTGATTTATTTTAAGTTTTTTCATGTATTTAGAGGATTTTTAGGATCATATACTTATATTTATATTTAAATATGAATCGAATACGGATGTCGAATATAAATACTAAAAAAAAAAAAAAGTTAGAGCAATACCGGAGAAAATAAAGTCTTGCCAACCTAAGCTGCTTTTTCATGTTCATGATTTCCTATGATGGAAACTGATTAAGTTAACAGACCTGAAACCAAAATGATGATGACAGCAATAATAATATTAATAGTATTGCTGACAAGTAAATGACTCCATGATTGCCATAAATATACTGTTATACTGCACATGACAATGAACATTCATAAACTTGCAGTCATGCAATAAAAATGCAACCATGCCCAATGATATCCTCAAATTAGCATTAAAATAATGATGTTATTGACATGTATTATAATAACATATAAAGTAAAAATTTTAAATATCAAAATAGATATTTTTAAAATATAAATATCATATTAACAAATTTGATAAATTTCAATACTATTCATAATATTATTCCTAATTCAAATTAAAAAAGTGAATAAAAATCAAGAAGAGTATATTGACATCTTAAATACTTTTCACTCTAGTCTCTCCTATTTTTTTTTATAAATAATTCTGTTGGTAAATCTTAAACCAAACTTAAGGTGGTCTGCTCCAATGAATCACCTACTCAATACTTCAAGTTCTCTTAAAATTAAAGAAGGAATGGAATAGAAGAGGAATAGAATAGAGAAAGAATGAAATATAGGAAGAATGGAATAGAACTCTAATAAGTATTACATAGTTTGGTTGGTTGAATGGAATAGAGTATGAATCATATTACTTTGTTTGGTTGGTTAAAATGATGTTAAGGAATAAATAAAGAATAGACACAAAAAGATTATTTTATTCTTAACATAAATAATAATATTTTTATTTAATAAAAAGCAAAATTAATTTATTGATCTCTTAAAATTATATTAAATATATTAAAATATAAAATATTTTAATAATTATTTCATAATATATTAATATATTTTATAATATTTTTTATATTAATAATATTTAATAATATATTTAAAATGATTTAATAATATTATTTAATAATATATTAAAATATTTAATAATAAAATCTAATAATATATAAATAATATTTTAATAATATATTAATATATTTAACAATATTTAAATTATTTTAATAATAATATTTAATAATATAAAATATATTAATAATAATTTTTAATATTGATAATATTTAATATTTAATAATATATTAAAAATACTTTAATAATAATATTTATTAATATATTAAAATATTTTAATAATAATATCTAATAATATTTAAAAAATTATTTTAATAATAATATTTAATATATTTTAATAATATTATTTAATAAAATATGAAATATTTTAATAATAACATTTAATAATATTTTTAATATTAATAATATTTAATATATTTATTAATAACATTTAATAAATATATTAAAATATTTTAATAAATATTTTAATAATATTTAATAATATATATTTAATAATATTTAATAATATGTAATATATTTTAATAATAATATTTAATAAATATATTTTAAATTATGAATATTTTAATAATATTTAATAATATATTTGAAAATTATAATATTTTAATTATATATTTTGAAATATATATATTTTAATAATATTTAGTAATATATTTAAAAATAGTTATATTTTAATAGTATATTTGAAAATATAAATATTTTAATAATAATTTTAAATATTTTTTAATTTATTTAAAAATAATATTTTTCATTCTTAATAGCTGGATATATTTGGAATTTTCAAAATATGCAAGGGCAAATCTGATATAAAAATAATGATCTTATTCCATGAAGTTAAGAATAAAGAAAATTGTAAACTATTCTTGGATGTAAGTCAAGCATAGCTATTACAACATAATAAGTAATAAGGATGTAATAGTCTATTATAAGTAATAACCAAAACAATGAACCAAACTATTGAATTACTGTTCATTAAAGAATAATGGGGGAATAACATTCTTATTCCTCCAACCAAACATAGGATAAGCTTGATCAAATTTAATAAATAAACAAGAAGGAGAAATCAAATTGATTTGAAGGAAATCGCAAAAAAAATTTCAAAAAATCAAAGAATTTTATTAACGAATAGAATTTGCCACACCCATGATGTGGGTGAAATTTTTTTTTTCATTTTAAATATATATTTTGTGTTTTAAAAAATAATGATATGTAAAAAAATATGGATACTTTTTTAAGAAAAGAGTGAATAATTTTTTTTTTTTGAGATGAGAAGTTATACGAATAATAATAGATAATTTATTTAAGAGTTGAATAGTTTGTTTTAGCGGATAGTTTTTTTAAAATAAATAATTTTTTATATATAAAAATATTTAAAAATATAATTATTCCTATTTTATTTTAGATTTTATTATTTTTTTTATATTTTCACCAACTCAATCATTCTCGTTATATATAATATAAATATAAAATAATATTTTAACATAATATGTTAAAAATTATAATATTTAATAAAATAATATTTATTAAATAAAAAATATCATAATAATTTTTATAATAATATCAAACACTAAAAATCTCAAACAAATTTTTGCAATGAAATTTTTTAAAAATAAATAATGTTTTCATAATTCATTGAAATTTTTAAATTAAAATTATTGACATCAATTTATTATTATTATTATTTGCTCATTACTTGCAAATTTCAAGTGCTCAATTGAAAAAAAAAAAAGAACAAATAAAATAAATACCCATGACAATTAAAAAAAAATGTTTGAATGCCAAACGTGATAATAAAAAGAAGGGATAATGTCATGAATGGTCCCTAAAGTTTATTAAATTTATCAATGTAGTACTTGCACTTTAAAAATATATATTTTGGTACTTAAAGTTTATATTCCGTTTTCTATTGTAGTACCTGTCAGTAACACAGTTAAAAATTGATGACGTGGCTTTTGTATCCAATGAAAACTTGACACATGGCATCATATAACGATGCCACGTGTACTAACTAAAAAATTATTATTTTAATTTTAAAAATAAAAATAATATTATTTTAAAAATATAATGATGACACGTGTATAAATTTAAAAAAGAGAAAAATTTTTAAAAAAAATTAAAATTTTTAAAAAAATTTAAAATTTTAAAATTTTTTAAAATTTAAAAATTTTAAAAAATAATAAATATTTAATTTTTGTAATTTTTTAGTAAATATTTTTTTAAAAGAATTAAAATAATTTCATAATTTAATTTTTGTAATTTTCAAAAATAACTTTTTTAAAAATATATATTTTTTAAAAATTTAGATATTATAAATGATTTAATATTTAATTTAAAATATTTTATATTTTAAAAATAATGTTAGTTAAATATTTTTATTTTTTAAAATTTTGAATTTAAAAAATAGAATTTAAATTTAAATTTCATTATTATTTGAATATAATTTTTTTAAGTTTTTTAAAAAATTAGATATTAATTTAAAAAATTTTAATTTTTTTTTAAATTTTCTTCTTTTTATTTACAAAAATTAAGATATTAATTTCTAAAAAATCAGGTGCTGTCACGTGTCATCTGATTGATAAATACCACATCATCATCTGTATTTAACGGTGTTAAATCAAAATACCACATTAATATATAATTTAATAATACAGATATTACATTAAATATTTTTAAAATATAAATATCACATCATCGATTTGATAAATTTAAAAGATTATTCGTAACATTCCCAGTAAAAAGAAAGAGAAAAAGAAGATAATGGCCTACAAATACAGAGTGACAAAACTAAAACGCGATAGTGGTCAGCTTTGACCAGAGCTTCTTCCCTTTAATTCATTTTTCTTTGTCCGAGACGAAGCCTCAGAGATAACGCGGTCCTCAAAATAAGTGATACACCCAGAAGCCATGGTCTCCGATTCCCAACAACCAGGTTTGTTTTTTTTGGTTTCTTTCTTCGAATAATTTTCCTTTTTCTTAAAAGAAGCTAGTAATTTTGTTAGGGTTTATCATCATGTTTTGATCGATTGATTGATTCAATGTAGAATTTTAGAATTTTTCATTTTTAGTGCTCTTTTGTTTAGCTGCTTCTTCTTGTTTGTGATTTTATTAAGGAAATTAAGGATCAATCAAGTTTATGTTCCTAAATTTGGGCCTTTTTTGTGTGGATTTTGTGTTTCTTTGGGGATTGTTTATGATAGAATTAGGTCCAGGAATTAAAGGATAATTAACTTGGATTGGGTGTTAAGATTTTTAAATATTTGAAATTGATTTCTTTTCCTTTTCCTTTTCCTTTCCTTTCCTTTCCATTTTTTTATTTTTATTTTTTATAATTTGGTTGTAATTGATATTCTGTAACTGCAGCTACTGGTGGCTCTCCTCCTAAACCATGGGAGCAAGCTGGGGGCTCGTCTGGTTCCGGACCCTTTAAGCCGCCATCACCTGGCAGCACTAGCAATGTGGTTGAGGCATCCGGAACAGCAAGACCGGGTGAAATTGTTTCAAATGCTGATAGAACGACGGCTGTGAATAGAAACGCTGTTGGTAGGCCTTTACCTAGCAGGCCTTGGGAGCAACAGAATTACGGGAGCGCTTATGGAGGTAGAGGTTTAATTCATCTATTACAATTCAAACAGTTACTTATTGTGGAGCTTGCCTAAGTTTGGTGTTTGATGCAGGATATGGTTCTGGTTTAAACTACAACTCTGGGTACGGTTCGGGAATGTATGGTTCATCATATGGTGGATTAGGGTCTTATGGTGGTGGATTGTATGGCAATGGCATGAACAGAGGAGGTTATGGTGGTCAATATGGGAACTCTGGAATGTACGGTGGTGGTTTTGGTGGCGGTCTCGGTGGCTTTGGGGGTCCAATGGGTGGTTATGGGATGGGCATGGGTCCATATGGTGAGCAAGATCCAAATAATCCATATGGTGCTCCATCATCCCCACCAGGCTTTTGGATTTCCTTCCTCCGCGTGGTAATTCCTTTCTCATCTTAGAATTGATCTAATTTTTATCTGATTACATGCAAACAATATCATCTGTTACTTAAAATGTCCAATATTTAGCTGTAATGGCAGCCCACCACATTAGCTATGGATGTGGTTATGAAGACCAGATAATTTTAATATCTTATAAGTGCAAGAGATAGCTTTTGTCCTGACTGAATGTTATAGTTGATAAGAAGGAACTTTGAATCTTCCTTTTTGTCCTTTGCTCTAGTTCTTGAGCTCATAGTATGCTCTACACTCTACAGGAAATATTCCTGTATTTTATATTTTTACTGTCCATCTCCAAAGTACTAAAACATGATTTCTTCTTGGGTTTTGGGGCGGCTTGGGTTTGTTTTATGGGGGTTGCTTAGGAGTTTGCATGTCCAAGTTGACTTGTTCTTTTAACTGTAAAATGTCAGAAACACTTGGTGAGCTGTTATTTAACCCTAAATTTTTTTCCTAGACCATATAGATCGTTGCTAAGGAGCTAGATTACTGCAAGTTGATTACATCTTATTTGGGTAGAAGGAAGTGTCCATACTAAAAAAGAAGACAATATATCCTTTCAGATTTCGGAGCTAGTTGTTGCATGACATAGTTTTATGACTCTATCCCTTTGTGTAAATTTTGCTCTCTTCAAGCTGCATTCTTTCACTGTGTCATAGTGAAAATTGCTTCCTTCACTGATTGCAGATGCAAGGTGTTGTTAATTGCTTTGGCCGGATATCTATTCTGGTAGACCAGAATACACAGGCGGTTCACATGTTTATGTCTGCTCTTCTTCAGGTGCTGCTTTCTTTATTTTTAACTTCCCATTTACCCAAATTTGATATGGAACCATTAAATTGTAATTTCTTTTCATTAAGTAATAGTCAGTGTTGTCAAAACGTGTGCTTAGACGCATCTACGCCATGCGCCTTAGTGCTAGTTAACAAAAGCACCTCAAACCTTTTCGGGCGAGGCGTATGCCTGGGGCGCCTAGGCATGCTTTTTTATAAGGTGATAAGTGTAAAAAAACCCTGTCTGATTGAAGTTCTCTTTAATTTTTTTTATTTTAACTTTTTTTATTAGATGTACCTTTACTAGTAACAAAGGAGATAGTATCAAACTCTCTACTTCTCAATATTTGAGTATTCAACAATAGACATGGAACCATAAGGAAACCATTCATATTGGCCAACAAAAAAATTTACATGTTTCGTAGATAAACTAGACCACTCTTTAGAGTTTATTATCACAATTATATATCTTAAGCTTATTATATATATATATATATACACACACACATACAAAAACACTCACATATACATATTGTGTCTTACTTCACTCAGGCGAGCGCCTTTTTTGCGCGTGAGTTAATATAAGGATTCTAGTGCCTAGAGTGCGCCTTACGTCTTTGACAACATTGGTAATAGTTTAATCGAGGAATACCGTCCTTTTTGAGTGAAATTCATAACATGTTGACTCATGTCATCATTATTTGCAGCTATTCGATCGCACAGTTTAATCGAGGAATACCGTCTTTTTTGAGTGAAATTCATAACATTTTGACTCATGTCATCATTATTTGCAGCTATTCGATCGCACAGGATTATTGTATGGAGAACTAGCTAGATTTGTGTTAAGACTGCTGGGAATCAAAACAAAACCCGGAAAGATCAATCAACCGGGACCCGATGGACTCCCAGGACGCCAGAACCCTCGTGGGAATCCAAACTATATTGAGGGGTCGAAGGCTGCTCCAAGTGGTGCATGGGACAATGTATGGGGAGAAAATGCTAGCAGTTAGTTTGGTACCTCAAATGATTTATCCTAACAGTTACCGGTAAATTGACCAGAAATCAGAAAAGGCTTGTCGGAGCAGAGAGGAGACAAATACTTGCACCTGTTGATGAAGGCTAGGTAGGTGGTGCTCATCTGAAGAATGTTTGTGGCCAAAGTTTTTCTGCATGGTTTGAATGTATAAACTACTCCCATAGTGTTAAAAAGAGGAGACGTAATAATAGCCATTAAATGTGCTTATAGGCTTCTTGATATTAAGGAAAGGAAAACATGATGCTTGAATGTTAAGTCGTAGTGATTTATTTTTCAAAATGAATAAATTTGTTTACTGTTTTTGATTATCCTTATCTTTTTAATAAAATTGAGAAGCTATATATATTTGGTTTTTGCAACCTGTAATGCTAAAAAAAAAAAAGGAGGAATCTCGTCATCCCAAAATATCATGCTACCAACGAAAAAACTTGTTGCAAAAGTTCCATTTACTCCATCACATGTTGTCACTAAGAGGGGTGTAATTGAGCCAAACGGAGTCGAGTTTAAGCAGTAAGAAGCTCAAACTCAACTCGACAGTTCAAAATTTGATTTGAGATAGTAATCGAACTACTCTAACTCGCTCGATTAGGTTCATTTACTTAGTAAAAAATAGTTCGATTCTCATGCTTGACTTCAAACTCGATTATTTGTGTTCGAGTTCGAATTAAGTTTTTTTCAATATTAATTAAAAAATGATAAAATATATATTAAAAATAAAAAAATTTGATTAGACGTGTGAGCTACTCGAGCTGAATATTAGGATACTCGAACTCGACGAGCTCAATAACTCGAGCTCGACAATAACCGAGCCAAAATCGAGTTTTTTTCGAGCCGAATCCGAGTATCTTGTGAACACAAGTATTTTGTTTACACCTCTAGTCACTATCTGCCCTCAAATCTACCTGAGAAAGACTTCAACCTTGGTGCAAGAATGACATTCCCTAGGGCCACCCCACAATCCGCAGTATTCTGTCATTTGCAACACCTTTCAATGACTTAAAAAAGTATATACATATGTTCTAGACAACAACTTGGTCATCCACTCCCTCGTGGGCCTCCTCCCACAGAGTATTGACTATCAAGATAGATCGATTAAAAAGAAAATGAATAGAATAAGCAAACACAATCTTGCAAAATCCACATAAATTGCAGGGCATACAATGCTACAGAATAGATCGAACAAAACAATTGCGAAAATGAAAGTGCAGCAGTCTCTTTGGCCAAGAAAAAAAGTAAGGTATCATAAACTTAACTAAATGAGAGATTGCAATTCCAATAATAGTTATAAAAGGTAAGAAAAGTCTCATGCTGTATGAAAACCTTACATCATTTTGAAGTTCATACTGTCTAATAAGCAAATATATTTATCAATGCAACTAACTAAATAACTTATGTTAGAGGTGACCTTATCAATCAAGACTAAAAAGTTGCCTCAAGTTGACTGGTACACATGAATCAACAGCTTTTGGTGCCAAATAAGATGGTCAATCTCTTACTCATATTCCCAACCAGGTCCTATAGACATTACTTGTTCACCCTTGATTCAATTTGATATCCTACAATTTCGATTCATGTACAAAACAGAGTGCCGTTTGCAGCGATCTCTCAGAGCCTGCAACCCTCGATCACATAAATTTCGGCAACGATTCACACAAAGTTTATCTGAATTGTGGCAATTAAACCCAATGGAAGCCCAGCCTGAAAACCTAACCTCATGACACAATGCCAGGTTCCACTCTTGAAGTTGTGGATACCCCTTTGCAATTGCAACAATAGAAGCATCAGCAACCGTTCTAGACTAAGGATTTTAAGCCTCGCCGCAAATCCATTCCCAATTGCTGCCAATCTATCTCTGAAGTTCAAGCAACTTAAACCAGCAATGTTTAAAAACTTAAGCCCACCTCCACTAAGAATTGCCATTATTCCCTCCGTTTCAAGATTACAAAATTCAGTATCTATGTAAACCAGAGTTGATGAACAACCTCTTAAGCCAACACCACTTACACCCCTGCAATTGGATATCTTAATTGCTCCAAGCTGACAGCATCCTTGCAAAGGTGCTCTCAACCCAGAGTCTAAAATACGTGGGCAATAAGCAAGATTCTCATGCCTCAAAGCCGAGCAAGTGTTGGCTAAAGCTTCTAGCCCAGCATCAATAAGGTTGCATCGATAAAGACTAATGATAGTCAAGGAAGGACGACTATTACCAACCAGGGAAAGCCAATAATCAGTGATTCCAAAACAACAATCTAGGCATAGGGTTTGCAATCTTGAACCATAGGATTTCAAGTAGGTTAGGACTGAATAAGGTAGCTCTACGCAACCAGAAAGGGATAAATACTCTAAATGCTGAAAACGGGTGAGAATCCTGTAAAGATGGAATGAGTTGATGTCAATACAGCTCTGAGATAACGAGGAAGGGCCAATAATACCAAAAGAACATGGAAATTGTAAGGATCGACGATTCAAGTTTTGAATATTAAGCCAGCGGCGGCAAGTTAGGCCAAATGATTCACGGTCAGCCCTACAGTCAATATAATTGAAAATAAAAGAGAGGCAATCATCAGGTAGCATGATGGAAGTAACACCATCCATTAAAGGCTCTCCTATGTCAACCTTGTTAGCACTCTTCTGAAGACTGTAGAGCTCGGATCTTTATAGCAAACTTTTCATAAGCAGCACTAGATGAGTTGGGAGAGTCAAAACCACAAAGAACAGGTGCATCTCCATATCCATAGCCTATATGAACCCCACATTTACGACAAAGGAGTTTAGTTTTTGAACGGTAACGGCAACAACTGACAGGAAAGCAATGTACCTCATCGACCTGTGTGAATTTACTAAGATCAACAGAAAGAAAGGAGATAAAACCTTTCTTTACGGATTTGCGATATTCAGAGCCTATGCCAGAGGTGATTCGATTGGAAGATGTCAAGTTCAAAGGGTATCCACAAGACCCACAACTGCAAGAAATAACCATGAAATACATCAGGAGAGAAAGATCAATAAATTATGCTATAAAGCATTGCCAAAATGACGGGGAAAGGGTCAATATTATCGACCTCGATCTCAAATGATGATGTGCAAAGTCTTTTAATCATGTAACGAGATTTAGCTATCTTCATTTAAGCCTACCACACAGGAGCAAGCAACATCCCAGGAGGGGAAAACAATTGTTTGATGAATAAACTTGTATAAATAAAACTATCACAATTTTGCATTGACTCTAGACTCCAATTACTTCACTTCATACTTTGTTTAAAAAAAATGCTTCAGCCTCACAATAACCAAACACTACTTAAACATCACAGAATTCTTGAAGATCATAAAACAACATTCAAAAGCAAGAAAGAACATACTTGTGCTTGATAAAATGCCATGATTTCTAGATTTTTAGCTGAAAACCCAGATGACCCAGAAACAAAACATTGGAATTGAGCAATAAGAAGAAGAGTAGAAAAGGATTTGAAAAGGGCAAATACCTGTAAGAGACGTCAGCTTGGGACATCTTCTTTGAAGATCAGGGAAATGAAAAGGATCCCATTTTACTAAAGATAGATTGTGCAATGGCAGAATCGTTAATAAGTCGTAGGAAAAATTGGTCGGAGGCCAATCAGATCTGTAAGATTGTGGTTTGCTACAGATTACAGATATAGAGAGAGTTTGGCTTTGTCTTTTTCAACTTTGGAGAAGCAGTTTTCAGAATTCAGTTAAGTGTCGACTATTGATTATTAATTAGTCTATTTCTTTCATGTTAAAAAAATAAAATCGAAGAAAAAACCATTTTCATATGTTAATTTGTGAATGCCAATCGTGTTTTTTTTTTCTTTTTTTTTTTTTTGTGTTTTAATTATGTAAATATAAACAATTATAAATTATTAAAATGTTTCATTCACATTAATGTAAAATTATATTAGTTTTACACACTTTCATAATATTTTATACAATTTATATTTTAATAAACCGATCATTGGATTTAACAATATAATTGTGCTCATCGTGCACGTTAAGTTTTGAATCGATCCGATATATCTATCATATCGATCGGAAATACTGTTTTTTTAATATATATTTAACGATTAAATTTTTTTTATATTGAACAAATAGTTAGTCATTTTTTATTTAGTCAAAACTCAACGTGCATGATTTATGTGAATAGAACATGAAATAAGACTGTCGGATTAAACAAATATAAATCATATAAAAAATTATAAAAGTGTGCAAAATTAAATTAGTTTTACACTAATATAAGTAAATCCCTCCTCAAACACGAATACGATACGTATATATTAAACTTGTCGTGTTAAACATGTTTAAACGTATCGTATCGTGTTTGTTACATTATTTTTATACTTATTAAATGTATCATGTTCGTATCATATTTAAAATTATTGAATCTATTTTATGGCAAAAAAGTTTCCTCATAGTTCATGAAAATTTTAAAATTTATAAATAAAATTTAAAAAATATTTTAAATATAATATATAATAAAAAGACTGCATACATAGTTGAGAGAAGTGTCCATGGGCCGAGCCAGTCCTATGTATGGTATCAACATTATATATGTTTATCCAAGCCCGGTCCAGTCCGAAATATGAGCTTCAAAATTTGTCCAAGCCCTCCCATATTTGTAAATGGACCTGTTTAGGCCCGTCCATATTTTTTTTTCTAATTTTTTTTAAAGAAACATATTATTTTTATTTAATTTTTAGTAATTTTATATATTTTTCTTTTATTAAGTTCTTAAACATAGACAATTTAATATATTTTTTATGTTTACATTATAATATTATATATATTTAATTTTTATATGATATAAATTACATAATATATATAAAAATAAAAATAATATATTATATTATTTAATTAGAAAACGGGCTGGGTTGGGCTCGAGCCTTAAATGTTGGAGCCAAGGCCCGGCCCATTTTTAAAATGGACCTAATTTTTTTTGTTCAATCTTATTTTCGGACCTAATATTTTTGTTTAAGCCGTTTCAAATATGAGCAAACATTTTAATTTGAACGAATAGCCCGACCTTTGGACATGTTAAGTTGAGATAGGCAATTAAGGAATTCTGAAATTTAATTAGAGGGTATTTTTGTCTTATTATTTATTTTTCATCTTAAGGTATTCAATTGGTATTTTTAAAAAATATCAAGTTGTTTTATCCAATTTTGTTTTGTAGTAAGGGCAAAAAAATAATTTCATTTAAATGGTTTTAAAAAATAAAGGAAAAGAGGGAGAGAAGGAGAAGAGGGGAGAGGAGAAGAGAGGCTGTTGAGGGGAGCCGGACAGTAACGGAGGAAGAGAGAGGAGGAGGAGAGAAAAGGAAAGAAAATGGAGGAGAGAAAAGGAAAGGGAGGAGGTGAGAGAGGAGGAGAATGCGCGGAGCGGCCAGCAACGAGGCAGGCAGTCGGTCCATCGGAGGAGGAGAAGAAAAAGAAAAAAAAATTGTTATTCTTGTTTTAATTTTTAATTTTTATTTTTATTAAAAAAATAATAAAATATATAAATAATTTTTTGATTTTTATGTACTAAAAAATTATAGATATATATATATATTTTTTATTGATTTATCACTTCGTATTTTTAAATTAAACAAAAATATATTAAAAATAAAAAATATTTTTTTTCTTTATTTTTATTTATTTTCATTTATTAAATAATTAAATAATATTATTTATATATATATTTAAAAAAAATTAATTCCCGCAACATGTGCGGGTATTTTTCTAGTTTGTTATTATTCCCCGGCTGCATGTTCATATAAAATTTGGTTTTTAAGAATTTCAAGTCTGATATAATGTCTTTCTGCACTACATTTGAACATTTTTAATTGGCTGGTTGTAAATAGATTCTGTTTAAGGAATTGCTTTTTTAGTTATTTGGTGTTTTTATTATTATGGATCCAATTAACTGGTGTTTATAATACTAATTAAGGGTTATTTAATTATTAATTTAAAAAAATATATATTTAATATATTATTTTTATTAAATTAAAAAATGCAATTATAATTTTTTTTAAATATTACTTTAATCAATATCATTAAACATCGATTAATATTTTTTCATTATTATATATAAGCACTATTTACCATGTCAAAATCTTCACTCCAATTACCTTTTAATAACTGTCGACAATTTAAAATGTTTGTTGGTTAGTTTATTTACCTTCTTCCGAGACTATGAACTATAGAAGATTGTTCTTTTTCCATCTAAAATGCTGGTTGAAATGGAGGATAACATATCGAGTTAAAGCTTTCACAGTTCAATACCCTTAATCTCTATAACTTTATAGTAATACTCGGCAATTAGTCTCTTTTATAACTTGGCCGTGGAAGTTGTCCAAAGTCTTAAGTCACCAAAACATGCGAAAAATATGAACCCATTAAAGAACTAGTAGTATGTGTTATTTAGACTCACCTACTCGAGATTGAGTGTCAAATACGGATATATGTTCGACACGAATATATATATTTTAAATTTTTTCATATATTTGAAGAATCATACTTTCGTACTATTGAAGAATATGAGTCGGATACATGTGTCGAATATAAATACTTTAAAAAAAATAAAAAACCCGGGTATAAGTTACTCCTAAAGTATACCCGCAGCTGTTAAGAAACATTGTTGCCCTCAGCGGTTGAGAAACCAAGTTCCCTTTCCTTTGTCATCAAGAAATAAAGTTGTGTAAATTCAAGATGAAAAAATATCAAACTTGCACAAGATATCTGGATTATGATGCATTCACAACACCAAGATAATTAGTTCAATACTTCATATCATCCAAATTCCAATTTTCAATCCATTTGCACATTCAAGACTACCCAAGACAAAAAGGTTCTCAGCTCAGTTTGCTAAAACATTCTCCTCCATCGTTTTTCGCAAAGTTATCTACATAGGGAAATTTGGAACATGGGTAATGTTGTTTTACAGCAACCAAGCATTAACAGGCCTACTCGTCATCATCTGGATCGAAATCTCTAATCTTCACATCAGCATCTTCACCGTACTGAATGCAGTTGTCAATTTGAGCCAATACATATTGTATGCTGTAAAAGCAGAACAGCCTACTATTTTCAATGATAAAACAACAAGAACGTAATTTGTTAAACAGAATAATCTAATCCCAGAAAGAGAGTCACAAGTGGTTCCTCAAGTATAAGTACTCCCAAAAACTTAGTGTTCTTTACAAATCATTATGGGTTCTAAGACATCAAACATACAAAAATATAGTTCTCAAAAGCAAAACCACCATCTTATCCTTTTAATTCTTTTTCATTTAAACTTAAATTTATTAATGTTAAGTGGTGTTATCCCTCGTCTATTAAGTCTTGGATTTCCCGCGATCCTATATTTAAGTTTGGTCCCTCCACTTATTTCCGATTGGTTCTAAGTTGGATGCTTAACATGGTATCAGAGCGTGTTCTGTTCTTCTTGCCTAACCCCATGTGAGGTTGTCCACGTGTAGGCCCTTGCTGAGCTACACGCGAGGGGGAATACTAAGTGGTGTTATCCCACATCTATTAACTCTTGGGTTTCATGTAGTCTTATATTCAAGTTGCGCTCCTCCACTTATTGCCAATTGGTTAAAGGTTGGATGCTTAACAATTAAGAACTAAGTAGCCTATTTACGACTCCACTCTAATATTTGATTCAAATCACGAAAGCTGAAGATTAAAGTGTTGCACCTAAGTGAGTGCAATCAGATCAAATCTCATGTACAGGAGTGTAATCCACCCACCCAATACCACAGACACACAAACAAACAGAGAGTGAGAATGAACCTGCTTTCCTTCCTCAAGTCAAGGGGAATAAAGCTCACCATGCTATATTGATCCACCTAACATGCAAAGAAACAATAATGTGACAAGTTATAACATGATATAACAAATTCAAGCAATTTTAAGACTTCATACGAGTCCTATGTAAAAGTAAAGAATACCAGGCAAAGAATGCAAATACATATAGATTCCATATCAAGGAACAGATCAAACAACCAAATGGTGAAGATACCCCTTAACTGAGACAATGAAACCTTGCTATGAAGAAAACTATGTTTGATATAGTCACTCAACTGGAACTAAATAATGCAACTTTATGGGCAATTACCAACAAAATAGGCACATCTATGGTATGATCATAGAATAATTGAAAAGAGAACCTTCTAAGCATTCCAAGAGACTATAAAATATTGTTGAACATAACAAAAAAAAACATAAAATTAAAATCAAATCCCCTTTCTTCTGAATTACTTGGCCAATATGAAAAAACAATTCATGCCCCCCCTCCCCCTCCTAAAAAACAGAAAAACTCCAAATAGCCAACGGAAAGTAGATATTGGATCTTGAATGACCAAGTATCTCACCAGTTCAATCAAAGATTTATTTAGCTTTTTAAACCGAGGAGCCATCCGATCATTCAACTCTGACAGTAGATGTTGAGGCTCCGGATCCAAGTAGCTATGAACAACAAAGACATTGGTTAAAGAAAATAAATGGACTGTAGATTGGAGAAGAGTTGAGTAAAAGATACAAACGCTCACTTTTCCACATCCCTCTTGTTTGTTACAAGGTCCATTTTGGAGAGGATATTAACATGTGGTAATTCAAGCTGGACCATTGCAGAAAGTGATGCCATGCATCCACTTATGTACTTAGTAACATCTGTGATAAACTGCCACAAATAAAAATTTAGAGATGGTAAATGTGCATAATCAATTATAAAGACATGCCAACTAAATTTGAATCGGAGACAGGCATGTTGTTGAAAGATGCAGAGCTTAGACAAACCTGGGAATCAAGCAAGTATACAGCACACACATTAAAATTCTTGCGCTTCAAGTGCTCCACAAAGTTATGGAGCACTGGTACATGTGAAAAGAGTTCTATTTGGCCTAAAAAATAATTGAAGGTTAGCAAAATTTATCCCCATTTGTAGTATAGTTCAACAGATAATATATCACAGCAGACAGCCTAATTCAGTAACATAATACCCAAAGTGTATACCTCTGCCAAGGTAAAAGGTAACAAACTTAAAAATAATTTTCCAGCTTTTACTGACAGAATACTAACATACACATCCAAGCAAGAATAGATACCCGGGCAATCAAACACCAGATAGTCATCATCCAAGTAATTGTCCAATTCTTCAGTCAGCCAATCATCCAGATTTTCTTCAAGATGTCTAGTTGGAGATTAAGGTTTACATTTTTACTCCCAAAATCTAACTAAGAAAGGAATAAAATGCAGCTCTTCATATGATAAAACACAAAGCTGAGAACATATGCAAGTGGAATAAATTAGTCAGCAAAAAACTCCACAAACATTCAGAGCATTTAAACACTTGAGCGCTAGCAATAATCCCTATTGATAGAACGATGTAACAGCATTCAGATAACCAGAATAATAGCAACAAAAGGCTTTTCCAGTAACAACAATCAAGATAATGGCAAAATGCAGAAAAATGAAAATTCCACTTATAGAGCAAGACAAGAATAAAGGAAAGGATACTCCATGCAGTACATAAGGCCACCGTTTGGACCCAATCCAAGCTCCTCCATAACATCATCCAAACTAATGAGCTCTCGTATATCTGCAAACAAACAAAAGTCAATTGCAACAAAACCAGAGAAAAGATAAAACCAATGAGAAACATTAAAGGAGAAGGTTTGATTACCCATGGCTACAGGATAGTTAAAATTTTCTGCAGCAGGATCTAAGTTCACAATATGTATTGAGCGTCCAAGAGTTTCACAATGCTGGTACAGGCTAGAGCAGTAGGTTGACTGATTCCAAAAACACAAAGTCACTTTACTATACATTGCAATGCAAATAAAAACTAATTGGCTAAGCAGACCGAAGACAGCAATAGTCATTTTTATTTTTTTCCCTTCTACAAAAGAAACCAGAAAACCAAGGGAAGATAGACCTCATTTCAAACCCCTGAATAGAATAGTTGATAGACTAACTCACCTTTCCACTGCCAGCAGGACCAATAACTAGTTGTGCATAGCCCATGATAGCTTTTCCCACTTCTCAAACTGCTTCACT
This sequence comes from Fremontodendron californicum, assembly GCA_030761205.1. Taxonomy (NCBI): domain Eukaryota; kingdom Viridiplantae; phylum Streptophyta; class Magnoliopsida; order Malvales; family Malvaceae; genus Fremontodendron; species Fremontodendron californicum. Next base: position 16,865,780 of record JAULJL010000029.1, read on the forward strand.
AACTCAGAATGAACAGAAGGAATTGACGATCCGCAACGATGCAAGAATTGCAACAGTAATATATGCAGTACACCACACACCGATAGCAAACAACAAAATCAAGAAATCAGAGAGGCCCATAAACAGTGGTGACAGAGAGACACAGCATTAGATAACCTGATTTATCAATATCAAAGAGAAAACTGGAATCACATTTTTAATTACATTACTCATTAAAGCAAAAGGAAAGCAATCCCACCAAGCAAACAGGAAAATCCCATCCTCAGCTTTAAATATTGATAAAAATGTAGATAAAACAATAAAAACATGAATTTTGGATAGAGGAATTAACATATTCCTTTACGGATACAAATGCTGCAATTGGTATTTTAAACCCTGAAGACTATAACAAATGAAACCAGCTTCATCCAGTTTATTATAGGTAGAAAATTTGTGTATTAACACTAAGCCAAAAAAAACCCATAAAAGAGAGTGTAGAATAAAAATCATTTGACAACCCACTAAGAAAGAAAAGCAGAAAAAATAGAGATTAACTGATTTTCTTCACATAAGAATTTTAATCATTGAAGAACAGCAACGTAATCGAAATAAGCAAGACATGCAAATAGTTTCCAAAAGGAACCAAAAAATATTATTAAGGTAATCGATTACCTGAAATCCTGAATGCTGATTTTCCGCTGAGAATGGGGATTGAAAGGGGAACCTTTTTTGTATAAAGTAAAGGAGAAGACTCTGAACTGAAGACCAGGCTTGAAACGCACTCAGGCTTTAGGGCTTTGCCTTCACTCGGTTGTTTAATGCTTAAAACGTCGAGGTTTTGGTCAAAACGACCAAAACTCTTTTCTTTTTTCTTTTCTTCTTTAAAACTTTTTTTTTTTCCTTTTACCCCCTAGTGTTATTTCTTGGAGACTATAAGCAAAAGCTAAATTTTCAGTTCCGGTGACTGAAAATTTTGATTAACTTGATAAAGGTTGATTTTTTATTTTCCTTTTAACTTTTTCCTATTTTTAACAGCTCTAAATTACTGGATAATGATAAGAATATCCTTTTAATTTGTGGCTTCTGTTCCAATTTCTTTTTAATAATAACTAGATAAATGCTCACGTTTCATTGTTGACATCTTATCAGATTTGAATTGATATTTTATAATAAATTTGAAAGATAAAAAAATAAAAGTAGTAAAAATAATTTAAAAAATTAATAATTTCTATCTTTATACAATACTTGATATAAAATTGAGAGTTATTTGAATATGATCAATTATATCCGAAAATTTCAGACACAACATAATTATACGATATAAACATAATATGAGAAAAATAATTAAAACACGACATGAAACAAAAAATAAAATGAACATGACACAAATACATGAATGTGTCAAAATCTACATAAAACGAATTATTAACGTGTCAAAATTTATATAAATATATAATACCTTCAATACGATTATGATAGAAAAAATAACATGAACATAATGACACGTGACATAAATTCGGGAGTTATTTGAATAGTATCAATTAGACTTGACAATTTCGAACACAACATGATTATACAACATGAAAAAAAATACGACACGAAAAATAACATGAACACGACAAAAATACATAAAATGAATTATTAACGTATAAAAAATTATATAAATTTATAATACTTTAAATACACGATAAAATAATACGAACATGATACGAACATATAATTTTTTCTCTAAATTTAATCATTATGACAAATTATGCAAAATATGGGATAAATTTGGGACACGACATGAACAAACACAATTTTCTCTAAATTGAATCACCATAACAAACTATGCAAACTATTTGGATGAATTGAAATATGACACGAACACATGAAAAAAATAATTAAAATACGACACGACACAAAAATAACATGAACACAACACAAATACACGAACGTGTCAAAATTCACATAAAATGAATTATTAATATGTAAAGATTTATATAAATTCATAATACTTTGAATATACGAAAAAATAACACGAACATGACACAAAAAATAATATGTTCACGAACGAATATCCGAACGTATCAAATTCTACATAAAATAAATTATTAACGTGTGAAAATTATATAAATGGGTTTTGCTAACGAGTGCCCTTAGGGCACTTGTTAAGGTTAGTTAATATACTATTTATAGTAATAATATTGTATTAAATGCAAAAGTTGACAACTTTATTCATCATTTTCGATGTATTGGATGGAGATATTACTATATATAGTAACCTTAACAAGTGCCCTAAGGGCACTTGTTAGCAAAATCCTATATAAATTTATAATATTTTGAACAGACGAAAAATTAACACGAACATGACACGAATAGGCGAATGTATCAAAATCTACATAAAATAAATTATTAACGTGTAAAAATTGTATAAATTTATAATATTTTGAACACAAAAAACAATACAAACACAAAAAACGACACGAACATATAATTTTTTTTCTTTTTTTTCTTTCTTTTCTTCTTAATAATTTTTTTTTTTTTTTTAAAAGTACTAAAACTAATCGTCCCAATTCCTTAATACCCGTACTTACTCGTCAACTACACAATCATCCAAAATCTTTAATTCTCCATTTTCATGCAGTCTAGGGATTACTTTTATAGTTAATAATAGATTTATAAAAATGGAAGAATTCGATTTGTATAAATAAATTTATAAAACTAATTCATCATTTCTCATAAATACGAAATGAATTATACAATTTGATCACAAAATTACTAAATTAGCAATCATATTAATTCAAAGAACAAATTATTTTTTGATATTATAAAATTTTAAAAATTAAGCGAAAAAATGTAAATTAAAAAGAAAAATATATATTTAGGGAGGGCAACGGATCAGATATCTGTCTTTTTTGTAATATCCGAATTCGGATTCAGAAATATGATTTAAAATTCGAATTCGTTTATTATCTGCATTAAATCCGAATATTACTATCCGAATCCAAATCTAAATTAAATAATATTATCCGTCGAATATCAGAATTATTTAAATATCGAATTCAATAAGTAAAAATATAAATCAAATAAAAATTAATTTTAAATAAACGGATAATAAATTTGGATATCCGAATTCGTTATCCGCATAAATAATGAAGATTCGAATAATAAATATCAAAAATTTCATATCCATATCCATTCTAAATCTATTACGAATAATAATTATAATATTCAAATTCACAAAAAATAAATCGAATAATTATAAATATTCAAACTTACACTATCATTATTTGATCCACTTTTTAGTTGGGATCCCGCGTCCGTACGAGTGCGAGTGCGAGTGCGAGTGCGAGACAAACATCGGCAAGGGCGTGGAATAACCCGACGCTCTTCGACTCCCCAAAAGAATTAAAAGAAACAAATAAATAAACACACCGAGCCGAGAACCAGAGAAGCTACGGATCCGAAGCCTGAGAGAGAGGTATAATTAGATTTCGTCGTTCGTCCCCTTCCAAACCCTAAAAAAGAACAACTTTCTTTCTTTGCCATGCTCTAGAACTTTCTCTGATCTACCGATTATACCCTTCCACTCTCTTCACTCCCTCTCCAATTCCCTTCAATTCCAACCTTTTTCGCTCCCTTCATTTCACTGTTCAATTTCTCCACCTTTCCCTTTGTTTTTCTTTATGTTTTAAAATTTTACGCTGTTTTGATTTTTGTTATTTTTTTTCGTAGGTTTAGTTTGCTGGTAGTGAAGCGTGAGGACTGCGTTGAATAGAGGAATAGCTTGAATTTTTGTGCTTTGCTTTCTCGTGATCTGAAAAAGCACCACAGCGAGCTTACGATTCCATGTTAGAGGTATTCTTGATTTCTTTTTATGTTTCTTGTGTTTCCTTGTTGAAGCTTTTTAATGATAAATTATGAAGGTTTTTTTCCCCTAATTTTTTCTTTGTTTATAGAATTAGTAATTGTTCCGGCAGTGTTCATTTTGTTCATTTTCGACTTTCTTGAAAATTTATATAACTATGAAGATTTTAGGGGAAATTTAGTGGAAATGAGAAATTGAGAATAAATTACGAACAAATTAATTTAAGTTTGTAATTTTGGTGTTTGTGACGTGTAGAATATTAGCTGGTTATGTGAAAATGAAGAAGCATCCATAGGGGATTCGTGTTTTTAGCCGTTAAAGTGAATTTACTAGCAAAGTTAGAGGTGACTAACTAAACCTTTTATAACTTAAAATAAGCTGAAACTGTGTGTAGGTAAAGTTTTCCATATGAGGCTAATTTCAATATCTTAGTGCAATGAAAAAGCCATTATTTGAAAACTTTTGTAACTTATGACCATTAACAAGGAATTGAGAATTTATTTTCAAAGTGAAATATGCTGTTAATTGGCTTACTTGGGAAATTAATACTAAGGTATTCTCGTAAAATTTAACTGGAGAAATATAGTTTTGAAGTTAGTGAGTCAGTTGCCTCCTACTACATCCACCCATGAACCAGTGCTTAGTTTTCTGTTTGAGGCAGTGGGTGCTTTGCTAGGTTTAATTTAACTAAATATTAATCCAGGTTTAGCAACCATTTTGCTTTTTGTTTTGAAATGAAAGGGTTATGTGGTTACCAAGTTGGCCTTTATCAGTTGTACTTGACATATCTTTTGCCCAACTGTGCATTATGTCAAGCATTAAGTTATTGAAATATGAGGAGGGTTTCAAAGGGGCAATGGATCTCCTTCTTTGTTAATTCACAAGACACTAGCTGTCTGGTAAAATGTTTCCTAGTTTTACCCAAACTGTGTCTATCTAAATAGGCTTGCCAAAGGCAGCCTTAGCCTTATGCTGACCAATTTGAAGATTCCTTTTCCTTAACAGCTCTATCCCACTCAGCTACCCTTAGAAATGCAGAATACATGTTTCCTTATTGATTTTGGTTGGAGTTGATGATTCTCTGCAGCAATCAATCTTGATCTTGCAAGCTTTATAGGAACTAGAGCTCTCTAATCTACATGCCACATTTTGAACCAAACTTTGGCTGCATATGTGATATGTGCTCTCTTCCTTGGATTTTCTTCCAATTAGATCTGTAACAGTTGAAGAAATGATGATTGAGAACGACATATATTCTGTAACAAAATCATTTTATCTTTTGGTACTAGTGATATAATTGTTTTGAATATAAACAAAATTGTAAGAAAGATGAGAGCAAAGAATTTAATTGCTACATTGGAGAAGTCATTTATTTGAGGTGAAACTCGGCTATAGAACTCAAAAATTTAAGGAGCTAGCCATATGCAACAAAAGGGAACAAATTGGAAAAGAAATGTACTTACTATAGTCATGTATGCATTTTCAATTTTACAATGTTAGAATTGGCCTTTGTACACTATATGACAGGCCTTTGATGATTATATTTAACTTACCTTTACAGATGTTTTTACTTGATGTTCATGGATGCTTTCCCTGACTTTGGCTAAAAATTGCAGTTTATGATGATACATGTTCATGAATCATTAACTCATGGATTCTGAAGGCAAGAAATTTGGAAGAGGTACTATATGTTTAGACTGTTGGTTTATTATTGTACTTTTTGGTTCTCATTGCATTTTTTTGGTTGCGATAGGGCTTTGAATTTGCTATTAGGTTTTTATCTATTACAATACTCTTCACTGGTGGATCATTTTTATCTTGATGGTTGTACTTATTTTTCTTCTAACTTTAGCCTGTCATATTGCCATAGAGCAGCAGATGCTAAAAAAGTTAGACCAACAGTCATCCTCCCTTCTACCTTAATGAGAAAACTGCAAATCGAAGAAAAGGAATTAAGAATCTTGAATGTTGTAGTTGATTATATCTGACCATGTTGAATTCTAACTGTGGTAGGTTAAAATTATCCTCCATGGTGCTATCACTAATTATACTTGCCTTAGCCACATTGTTCTGATGTAGTGTGGAAGCAGAAATAATCAAAAGAAAACCTGAACATAGGCTAAAGTTGATGTAAAATCGAAGCTGGAACAAAGAAACCAGGTTGGAGGGTTGTAGAACCTCTAACAATAATATCCAAGTATAATACGGTTGCTTGGAGGTGTCCATTGGCTGGGCCTGAATAGAAAAAATTTGCTTGCCCAGGCCGAAAGCCTGTTTTATTGTTTAAAATATGTTAAAAAAAAAAAAAAAATCAGTTTTATATTTCATAATTAAATTTAAATAAAAATATTTCATTATTTAAATAGTAATCTACACTGGACAGTCCCGGATTACCAAAACTTATCCCAAGCTCGGCCCAATTTGGGGCGGGCCTGCTGGGCAATTAGCCCGGCCTGTGTACAGGTCTACGGTTGCCTAATGTATCTAAAAGACTATTTATACTAGAGTTACTGCAGCTTTTAATCATCCCCTTGGATACACGTGAACCCCATCTAATACCTAGCCATTTAAAGTCATTAAGAGGTGACATACTATTCAAATAAAAATATAGTTACTAACGAATAACTAAAATAAAGCAGTAAACATAAAGAAAAACATATCGAGATAACCAATTTAGATAAATTTTAGAATGCTCCTGTATCATGTTGACTCTTTTTTCCGTCTTTTAAGCCCTAGTGAATAGTTACAAGATCTTCGTAATATGAGCATTTCCTCTGAAACTTGGATTGCCCAAATGGTTTTTTGGACCATTGTTTCTCTCATTATCTCTTACTTGATACATCCATATCTCTTTCATATTGAAGATTCCTAATTGTAAGAGAAAGTTTTGCTGCAACTTTATTTATCTCAATCTAATTAAGGAAAATAAGTGAATGATTAATAAATTTATTTTCCTTCCTTGGTAAGTTAAATTAAAAATAACTTTTTGTAAGGACAATAACCTTATGTTGTTTTATGAGCCTAATCTAAAATAAACAATTTTCAGAAATTTGTATTTTATTATTTAATATTTGAAACTCAAATAATGTTTTCAGACATACAAAAAGGTTCAAAATCTCCACCAAGCCATGTTGTAAAGAAACTTTGGAAAGAGTTAAACAGCTCTATGGGGCATAAAAGCATTTCGGTAAAGATACGTGCATTTGTTTATTAGCTTAGGCCTTAAGTCTGTTTTTCCTGTGATTCTACTTTTAATCCTTTAACTTTTCACCTTGTTTGTGTATATCTGTGGCTCAGATTATTCCAACTCTTCTGTAAGCTTAATCAAAGATATGATAAGTTGATTTTTTTTTTTGGGTACATAAAGATATGTTAAGTTTTGCTGAAAGTTTTGTGGACTATATGTTTTTTCCATAAGAGGAAAATAATTTAATGACATTGCTTTGGTATGTCAGTCATTATGATATGGCACCGTCATGCCCTATTCTATATTGTACCAGTCTAAAATATCTGAACTTCATGCAGGATGGTTATTTTGCTTGGTTGTATCATTTCATTGTCTTATATTTATACATAAAACCATATGTTATATATATATATGTATATATATATAGCTTGTAAACTGTCCTCATAAAAGAATACTAAAGTATTTCATTAATAACATCATTTCAGTTATCCAACTTACCTGATCAAATAATGACCTAATATCCACATAAGACCATCCACTATCTATTACTTGCTAACTAAGTTACTCAAATGATGCAAAAGTCACACATGTGCATACACAGTATTAGTAAACTGACACTTGATTCTGGTTCAGAATAACGTTTGAAAATTTTGATAGAAAATTTCAGATTCAGTTGACTGTAATTTCATGTAAAGTTATTTGGTGTTGGATTTATTATAATCGTTCTTTGATCTGACGAGAAACTGTTTATGTGAACAAATTTAGGACCAAGGGAACTTAGTGGTGCTGTTGATCTTATAAGTCACTATAAGTTGTTGTCTCACCATGACTTCTTCTGCAAGAGACCTCTTCCTTTGTCCATAGCAGACACACATTATCTTCATAATGCGGTGGGAGACACTGAAATTAGAAAAGGAGAAGGGATGCAGTTGGACCAGCTTATTCAGAATGCATCCCATAACAGAGACACTAATGCCCGCATACAGCCTTTTGACCTTCATATTCTTAAGGAGGCTTTCCAGCTGAGAGAAACCACTCCTGTTGAATTGCCAGCGGTAAGAAATTTACTGCTTTGAGATTAGCTTTATTTAAGATTCTCAAGCCAAATGGCAGTCCTAGACATTATGCTATTGTTTAGTAAACCCGTAAAAATTTAACAGTCATACAATGTCTACTTTTTATTGACAATTTTTTTTCAATAGTCGTCCTTCAGTTGGAGTTCTGAACCATTTGTTTATTTCGTAGAGTGAAAAAGGGATTCCTACTATTGATGGGAAATCAAAGAGTGTGGCCAAAGATAAAGAGAGGAAGCATAAAAAGCACAAAGACAGAGATAAGGTGAAGGATAAAGAGCATAAGAAGCACAAGCACCGTCGTAAAGATAAAGACAAGGAAAAAAAGGATAGAAGTGGGCATCATGATTCTGGTGCTGATCACTCAAAAAAACACCATGAAAAGGTTGGAAATTTGTTACCTCTTGCAGCTATTGCTTGATTACTCGTTTGGCCCTGAGTATAATGGAAGGATGGTTAAAGTCAGGGCTAGCATGGCTATGATGCTGTGCCCAAGGACACAAAAATCAATCAGCTAATATATCTGTTCTTTGTTCAGGAACGACATTGTTTCTTTTAAGCTATGCATGAGACATTTTCTTTTGACCGTCAAAAATAAGCAATTTTTCTGATGCCAGGAATAAAACCACTGTTGTCTGTGTCCCTGTTCAAGTTTGCCTTTTGATCTGTCATCAGAATGCTTATAAAAAAATAGTCCCCGTTATTTGAAATTAGTTTTTAAATGGAATTCCATATAAAATTCTTTGTAATTCATATAATTTCAGATAAGGAAGCATGATGGAGACGAAGATCTTAATGATGTTCACAGGCCCAAAAAAAGTAAGGTAATGCATAAAATTCTGGACTTTGCTCTATTTTGTTGCATTATGTGGATTATCTTTTATAATTGTGATATGTATAGCATTAAGCCATTAACTCTCCATTTCTTTCAGGAGTAGTGCCTATATACCTTTTCTTCTAAATACTTTCTCTTCTCTCTAATCAAACTACATAATTAATTTGTTGCAGCATAAAAGCTCAAAAATTGATGAAGTTGGTGCAATTAAAGTAGCAGGCTGAAATGGCGGCATTCTATAGTTCATTTGTTTTCTCAGATGGTTGTCAGAGTGTGGAAGGGTTTGCTTGAGGTGAATGCCCATATCTGCTGTTCTCTACATTGTGTTTTTCTTGTTCCTGGAAATAATATCCAGTTAACCCACTGCTGAGCAATTATTGAAATACAAAGTTAACTGAAACTTATATATGAATATACCCAGATCTACAATAATGTTCTTCACCTCCCTATTTCGATCAAACATTGTGTGCTTCATTCTTCTCTCACTCAGGCAATCAAGGTACAATGAAGAAATAATCGCGATCACAAAATATTTCGTTGTATTAATGGTGGATTAGAACTGGACTGTTTGCAGCATACATTTTTTAGTACAGTTTTTAAAAAATGTCTAAACATAGAACTTCCAGAAATAATTTTATACATGTAGCCGAGCAACTGGTTTTTATAGAATGTTGTTCGTGCTTTTTCTCAGTCAAACCTATGTGGCAAGGGCGGTTATGTAGTGGATCTGCTAAATTAGTATTTTTGGATGCTGCCAGACAATCCTGTGGTTGAAAAGGTTGTGGAATGGGCATTCTTTTTGACTTCTGTTTAGAAGATGTTACATAGTTAATCAGTTATACATTTCAAGTATTTACAATTCTAGTTTTGGGGACAAAGATTGCAATGAGAAGGAGAAAAGTAGTTGTATTATCAAAACAAATGTTTTCTTCTTCTTGCTCTTGAATTGATATAAACATGGCCTATTCTCTGCATAGGATTGAATTGGGATCCTCTTCCCACTATTCATAATGTGACCTGTTATTATTTATTTTTAAGGCAGGGTTTTATTATTAATTATTATTATTATTATTTTGGGCTTGGGGTTGAGGCAAGGGTGTTTGAATGCCAGTTAGGTTTTAAAGGTTCTCACTCACTTTTGCTCTCTCTCGTTTTGTGCAGGGGTAGCTTGTAACTGACTAAAGAATGTGTAGAAGGGGAATTCACCATTGATGGATATTTCATGCAAGGTATAAGCTGCTGAAAATGGACTTTTTGTATCATAAGATTGGGCTAATAAAATTGCTGGTTGAATGCAAAACTTTGATCTTCTTTCTTTTTATAGTTTTGTCTATGTTACTCGGACTCAGGTGTGAGTGTGGGACACAGGTATGTTCAACTTTTTTTAAGATTTTCATATATTTGGAGGGTTCTTGGAGGATCATATCCTCATAACCATGTCCGGATATGCGTTGGACACGAGTACTTTAAGAAAATTGAAGAGTCTGAGCAACATAGGTTTTTGTAGCACGCCGGATGACTCTGCATGTACACATTGTTGCAGTCTTCTGTCATTTTAGAAGTTTAAAAGCCTAATTCTAAAATTGGTTTGATTTAGGGTTTGCAGCTTTTGTTTGTAGAAAGAATAGGCATAGAGGGGTGTTGTATTATCTGCTGTCTAGTTTCTTTCTTTTCTTTCTAATTGAGAATGTTCTTCTTCTTTTTGGGTAAGTTCATTGGAAGACCCAAATAATTAGGTCATTAAAGAAATCACTTAGTTCTGTTAGCTAACATCACAAAAACATGAAGGGTCGCCCTGCTACCTGCCGGATTTTTTTCGTCTGTTATCGTGACAAGCATTTTCTGGTTAAATTTACTAGTCATTATTCCCTTTGTCTGCTCAAGCATATTGCTTATTTGGACTTTGGAATCTTTTTTCATGTTTGTACTTATTTCCAATTGGCGCAGAAAATCTCTCTTACTCTTCTCTATTGGCACTAAGGCTTTGTTTGGTAGGGTGGAAAAAAAATTGGAAAGATGAAAAATTGGTGGAGGAGAAAAGTGAAAGGATGGAAAACATATTTTTTCTTTCCATTTGTGTGCTTGGTAGGAAAGATGGAAAAGTGAAAAGAAAATATAATTTTCTTTCCATCTATTGCTTTGTAGAGTTGAAAAATGAAAGGAGAGAAAATGAAAAGTATATTGTTTTAGCATTATACTTATTGTAAGTTAAGATGACTCATCCCACTCTCATTTTCTTTTCTCTTTTCTTTCCAATTTGGAGTGATTTGTTTTTGTTAATAGGTGTGAAAAATGTTAATCTTTTCTTCTTTTTTTTTCCTCTCATTTTTCTTTCCTACCAAGCACACTCAAAATTCATTTTCTTTTCACTTTTTCACATTTCTTTTTTTCATCTTTTTCACTTTTTCACTCTATAAAGCACAACCTAAGTGTGTGTTTGTTGTGTAAATGGATAGAAATAGTTGTAACAAGAGATTATTTTTAAGTCTTATCCTTTTATTTTTGACAGTTTGTACACTGTTTTAGATAAATTTTACCTGTAATAAAGGAAAAGTAAGTCTTAAATTTTGTTAGATAAGCCTTAAATTTTAGTTAGGTAAGCTTTGAGTTTTTTATTTTGGTCTTTTGTTCTCTTATCTCTATATAAGAGAAGGAATTAGTAATATGGAGACATCGGTTTTATGTATATAAAATTTTCTGCTACATTTGTAATATTCTCTAAAAACTGTCTTCCCTTTTGTAAGTTTTTTACTAGTTGTGTCTCCCTTTTTTTACTAATTGCTATCAGAGCTTGTGAATAAAGATTTATTTTCTCATCTTTTGTTGTTAACTATTTTTGTAAGTATTTTATCTGAATCTTTACATTTTATTTTCTTTTATCTACAGTTTATCTAAAGCCCATATACTTGTGTGAATTGTATTCCTATTTGTGTTAGCTTTTTTTAAGTTTTTGTAAGCTGTTTTCTGCTAACTTTGAAGGAATAAATTGTAGCACAAGAGGTTTTGGGTACTAGGATAAACATGGAGATGGAAAAAATAGAATGTTTAGATAAAGGTAAAAGCATTTGTGAACATAGTATACACATAAAAGAAAAAGATAGTAATAATCTTAGATGTATAAGTAGTACTATAAATAACTTTATAGATGCAACTAGTAATTATTTTATAAAAGTATTTAAAAAATTAGATCTACTTGAAACTAAGATAGAAAATATAAAAATAAAAAGAAAAATGAAGAAAAATGAAGAAAAAATAGATTTAGAAAAACTAAAGAATTTTTTTATTAAAGGTAAAATTTATCTAAAACAGTGTGCAAATTGTCAAAAATAAAATGATAAGATTTAAAATACTCTTGTTAAGATTATTATCTTGATATTTTTTTGTCGTGTGTTGGATAATGTTGTAGTCAGTTGTTGGAAATGTCAGAGTTAATTTATCACCCTTACATAATGTTATCCAAATTTAATACTTCTTCATCTTCTAGAATATAAGGCTTTGGGTTTTTCGAGTTGCAATTGATATTGCTCTTATCCTTTTTGGATTTGGAATAGTGTAAATTCAGAAAAATCAAGATCATTTAAATTTTTTATTTTTTCAAGAGGAGTAATAGCATCTAATTGGGAACTTTCATGTATTTCTTGTTTTGATTTAGTGAAGAATTGTCTTTCAAATATCCTTCTATTATTAGTTTTTAAAAGATAGAATTCAATATTGGTCAAAATATATGTAGCCTTTTTTATCATATTTAAACTTGTACTAAAAGCATAAATCCTGACTTAGAATCAAATTTACTATAGTATATATCATGTTTTGCTATTGATCCGAAAAAAATAAAATTATCATGTTTTGCTAAATTTATTAGGATGTCTTTTTTAGGAATAAACTATCCATCAAATTCAAGATTTTAATTAAGTCTTTTATATATGACCATTCTTGTCTTTCCTCTTTTATTTTCAGCATTATTATTTACTAAAAAAGCTGGGCTAGAATGTGGGCTTCTTGTTTCTTTAATCAAGTTTTTTCTAGAAGTTCTTTGATTTGTTTATTAAATTTTTTATATCAAATTTTGTATAGACCATAGGGGTTACTCTTATAATTCTATTTGAATTTACCAATTTTAGACTACAATATGTGGGGGTTTTTTTAATCATAGTTTTAATATATCTTTACTAAAATTGTTCTAATAAGAATTAAAGTCTATGTTTTTCATTTATTACTTTTATAATTGTTTTTTTTTTCCTAAAAGTTTTGGTTTAAATTTTTTGTCACAAATATATTTATGATGATCTTTTAATTTAGGTGTTTTAATTTTTTCTTTTGATATATGAATAACTTGTTCATCTACTATAAAAGGTAAATGTTTATATATAAAGTTATTTCTTAATAACATATGTCCATGCATATATTGAAAACCTAATATTTTAGGGATAATAAATTTATGATTATTAAGTCATACTGGTATATTTTTTTGTTTTAAGCCCTACTTATATATTCAGATTAAACCATGAACCTTTTAATATAACAAGTATCGAACAGGGTTTTGTTTTTTTGGACAAATAACTGTTCAAAATCTTTCTTTTAATTTATTAAAAGATTTTCATGCATTTATCGAATCTATGATTTATAACATGATAAATAATGATTCTTATTTTATATATCTACATATAGAAATAACAAGTTTTGCAAAAATACATGAAAAAGAAAGAAATTTTCAACCATATCATATATGGATTGTAGATAAAATAATTTGCAACTAGCATAAACTAATGAAGAAGAGCTCAAAAATGCTCTACCTTTATACAAACCTTATCTTTATGTGCTTTTAGTACAAGTTTAAATATGGTAGAAAAAATTACAAATATTTTGGTCAATATTAAATTCTATCTTCTAAAAATCAATAGTAGATGGATATTTGTAAGACAATTCTCTACTAAATCAGAAAGAGAACTACATGAAAGTTCTCAGTTAAAGGTCATTACCTTTTTTGAAAAAATAAAAAATTTAAATGGTCTTGATCTTCCTAAATTTACATTATTTCAAATCTAAGAAGGATGGGAGCAATATCAGTTGGAGCTCGAGGAACACACTCCAGAACCTTATATTCTAGAAGATGAAGAAGCATTAAATTTGGACAACATTATGAAAGGATGATAAATTAACTCTGACATTTTCAACAACCGACTACAATATTATCTAGCACACGACAGGAAAATGTCAAGATAATAATCTTAACAATAGATTATTTTTAAGTCTTATCTTTTTATTTTTGTCAGTTTGTACACTGTTTTAAATAAACTTTACGTGTAATAAAAAAAAAAAGCTTTAAATATAGAAAATAAATTTTATCTCTGCTAGAGGTAAGTTTTAATTTTGTTAGGTTTCTTAAATTTTATCTCTACTAGAGGTAAGTCTTAAATTTTGTTAGAGAAGCTTTCTACTAGTTGTGTCTCCCTTTTTACAAATGTAGTAGGAAATTTTACATTCATAAAACCGATAAGAAGATTTTACATTCATAAAACCGATGCCTCTATATTACTAATTCATTCTCTTATATAGAGATAGGAAAACAAAAGACAAAAATAAAAATTTAAAGCTTTCTATTGTTTGCAGAAAGAATAGGCACACGGGGCTGTTGTATTATCTGTTGTTTAGTTTCTTTGTTTTCTTTTTTAATTGAAAATATATTTTTTTCTTTTTGGGTAAGTTCATTGGAAGACACAAATAATTAGGTCATCAAAGAAATCGCTAGTTCTGTTAGCTAAACATCACAAAAATATGAAGGGTCGCCCTGATACCTGCAGGATTTTTTTCGTCTGTTATCGTGTCAAGCATTTTCTGGTTAAATTTACTAGTCATTATTCCCTTTGTCTGCTGAAGCATATTGCATGTTTGGACTTTGGAATCTTTTTTTCTTGTTAGTACGGTTATAAATGAACCGAGCTTGAACGAACAACCTTTTGTTCGTATTCGTTTATTTATTTTTGAGTTTGTTCGTGTTCGGTTTCTGTTCGTTAAGAATTTTTAAATTGTGTTCAAGCTCTGTTCGTTTAAAATTGAGTGTGTTCGTGTTCGTTCATTTAATATTCACAAACAAGTTCATTTAATTATTATTAAATATAAAATAATCAAACATGTTCGCGAACAATAAAAAATATATTCATGAACAATAAACAAACAAACAAATATAAAACAATTCAATTTTAAATTATTATTAAATATAAAATAATAAAATACAAATATAATTAAATTTAGTTTATTACTAAATTATTAAATTTAAGTTATTAAATAATATTAATTATATTATAAATAAATAAAATTCAAATACAAATAATAATAATAATAATATTATTAATTATATTATAAACGAACATAAACGATTTTTAAACAAACTAATAAACGAGCTTGAAACGAACCATAAACGAGCTTGTTCATGAACATAAACGAATCGAACACACATCTGTTTGAATTCGGTTCGTTTAATAAACGAATATTAAAATTGTGTTCATAATCGTTTATTTAGCTTAATAAACGAACATAAACGAACAGAAATCGAACTGTTCACGAACGGTTCGTCGAACGCTCTGTTCGTTTACAGCTCTACTTGTTAGTACTTATTTCCATTTGCCGCATAAAATCTCTCTTACTATTCTGATTCTCTCTATTGGCACTTAAGTACTATGTTACTCGGAATATGAGTGTCAGACACGGGTATATTTGATTTATTTTAAGTTTCTTCAAGTATTTGGAGGGTCTTTGGGGAATCATATTTTCATACTCATGTTCGAATATACGTCGGACACGGATACTTCAAGAAAAATGTAGAATCGGAGCAACATAACTTAAGTGTGGTTTTGTTGTGTAAATGGACGGAGATAGTTGTATCATAGTTATGTGCATAACAAAAAAAAAAATTAAATTAAATTTGATTTGATCATTGTTGAATTGAGTTTGAGTTTAGTTCGAGTTCATATTTTTGAATATTCTAATGTCCAATTCAAGTAGTTCGCTAATTTAATCAAATTTTTTTAGTTTTAATATAGATTTTTATTATTTTTTATAATATATGTATTATTATTTTTAATTACTTATTTATAACTTTACTCTTTATATATAACTAAAAAACAATCCTAATTCTTTTGACTCACGCAACTTTCATCTTTGAAACTCCCTCTGTCATCTCTCTTTACCTTCAATTTCAAAGTTCATAGAACAAATCTCATCTTTTCAATCCGTACTCTCAACTCTCAACAAATCTCATTGATGTTTGTGAAATTTTTGTGTGCTATGTTTAGAAACATGAATATGAAAATTTGGATTTAGATTTTATTTGTTATATAAATTGTGATAATGAAATGCATACATTATACATAAATTAATTAAAATTCAATATGATTATATATTGAAAGGTATAAAAACATGAATTTTAAATTTACAAATATTTACAAATATTTTAAATTTATCACTAAATATATATCTAACAAATTCATAAATTTGAAAAATAATCATCTCATCTACGTTACAGTTACACATATTTTATTATACAATTTACACTATTTTTAAAATCAAAATTTCCAAAAACAATTTTGGGTTCTCTCTTAAATCACACTTCCCAGCTTCCATTTTTGGGTTTTCATCTTTTCAGTGTCCATTTTCAAAAATTGCAACAATTTTGTGAAAGGGGTAAGGCTTTTTTTTTTTATTTGTTTATCTTTACTCTTTTAAGCTCTCGTTCCTTTATGATTCTTGTTAGGGATGGAAGCGGATTGGATATCTATCAATTTTTATATTATCCGAATTAGAATTCGTAAATCCGCTTTAAAATTCGAATCAGTTTATTATCACTCTACCTTGAGCTCTAATTCTTGTTTAGGGATAGAAGCGGGTAGGATATTTGTCATTTTCACTATTTAGGTTCGATTCAGTTTGATTACACCCTACCTTGAGCCCTAATTTGTATAAAAAAAAAAAATCCCGAACTAGTAATTGGACTTTGGAATTAAAAGTAGTTTATAGTTTATATAGCAGAAGCACTAAAATGGGCCATCGAATAATATCTACAAGAGAAAGGTGCTCATTACCAAGCCCAAGAAAAGTTCAGAATTTCTAATCAGCTATGGCCCATAGCAACTGGCTTTTAGTTGTGTTCCAATCAACTAGATAGCTTATCACCTTTGCTCTCCCTTGGTGCCATTGATTTTATTTCCATCAATTAATTTTCAATACATCTATATCATCATTTTTCATTTAATCATGAATTTGTGAAACTCGTACATTTGAAATGGCGATGAAAGTTATATAAAAAAGTAATAGATAAAAA
The DNA here is from genome assembly GCA_030761205.1 of Fremontodendron californicum. NCBI lineage: Eukaryota > Viridiplantae > Streptophyta > Magnoliopsida > Malvales > Malvaceae > Fremontodendron > Fremontodendron californicum. The sequence goes on from JAULJL010000029.1 coordinate 16,883,021, forward strand.
AATAAGCCTGTTTAATAATCGTGTGATATGATAAAATATCGAATTTTTATTTTCTATGATTAATATTCAAATTTTGACAATATCAAGTACGTAGAAAAAAAAACTTTCAACCAAAAACAAAGGTAAATAAACAGTGTTACCAAGTGATTCTAATTTTTGCTTTTACTAGTATGAAATTTAAAAAATAGAAAGAAAAAAAAAAAGCCTTTGGTTATGTCTAGAGGTGTTCATGGATCGGATCGGGCTTAAATATGATATCAATATCATATATACTTGTTCAAGTCTGATCTGGCTTGAAATATGAATTTCGAATTCTGTCTAAATCTGTTCATATTTATAAATGAAAAGTCAAAACCCGTTTAAACCCACTCATATTTATAAATAAAAAAAAATTAAACAAATATGTTATTTTTATTCAATTTTTAATAATTTCATCTCTTTTTTCTTTTATTAAGTTCTAAAATATAGATAATTTAACATATTTTTAAATGTTTGCTTTATAATATTATATATTTTTATTTTTTATATGATATAAATTATACAGTATATATGAATATAAAATTAATATATTATATAAAAAAAAGATCGAGTTTGAACCCTGATTATTGTAGTCAAGATCTAACTCATTTTTTAAACGAATTTTATTTTTTTTTTGTCTAAACTCATATTTCAAACCTAATATTTTTGTCAAAATTCATTTAAATATCAAATAAACCTTTAAATTTGGACGAATAATCTGATTCTTAAATATGTCTGACCATGCGTATGAAGCAACTTACACTCCCTTGGAAAACTAGTGTTGTGTGTTTGTTATATTGTACAATACTAGAGCTTTTTTGAGGTTCACTGATCATTAGTAAAGACACATCCAAGAATCGAAAGTTCTTCAGAGCCTAAAAATGATGTTAGTCCCCGAAAAATAATTATTAGTATTTTTTTTTAAAATTATTATTTGGGGATGTGCAATCAAAACTATAATGAAACCATATAACGACAAACAAAATATGGAATCCGAACACATTATTATTACTATTATATAAAAGAAGTTTAGTTGTTTGACGTTGTAATTCTTGTATTGTATCATAATCGTGTTTAAGGTATTTTATATTTATATAAATATTGATATATTAATAATTCGTATTATATAGATTTTGAGATATTCGTTTATTTATTTCATGTTCATATTATTTTTTCGTGTCGTATTTGTGTCGTGTTCAATATTGACAATCTTTATTTTCCTTGTGAAATGAATTTAGGCCATGGAGGTGCTTCTCCCACCATCATAAACATCAATAGTGGTGAAATAAAATGGTCAAGAAATCATCGTTGGAACAAGTTCAATGGGTCCGGTCGTGGACAAGAGTTTGAATCAGTGTTATCGGTATCGATATCGATCATATCAGTTGGTATCTATCATTTTTCAGGTAAATTGAAACGGTGCCAATCTCGTACCGTTTCGATTTTTGTATCAGTCCATACCGGCCTGTACCGGTCTATACCGGTCGATATCCGTACATACCAGTCCATACTGGTTGATACAAAATTTTATTTTTTATTTTTTTAAATCACTTATTTGATTTTTTAAACCAATCTTAATATTTTTTTGTGTCATGATCATTTTTATTTTTTTTCATAATTACATTTAAAAATAAAATATGTTCATTAAAATAGGCTATTGAACATAATTAATAATAATTTACAATATTTTTTTAATATTTTAATATTTATTTTACTTGTTTGATGTTTAAAAATTTTAGATATTAAATATTTATATTTTATATTTGCATAAAAACATATATATGCATATAATGAGTGTATATTTGCATGTGTATATAATATATATTTTATTAAGAAACTTGAAAATAGGCTATACATATAGATATATGAAAAAATATTTAAAAAATACCGATAAATTCTAAACGGTACGTCGAAACACACCGATATCAGTACGTATCAGTACCAGAAAAAAACGATACGCCCACCTAGGGCTGTAATCGAGCCGAGCTCGAATACTGAGAAGCTCGAGCTCGATTCGAAACTCGAGGCTCGAAGCTCGGTTCGAGCTCGATCGAGTATCAATTTTTTAAGCTCGAGCTCGGCTCGAGATAAAATCGAACTATTCGAGCTCGACTCGATTAGGCTCGTTTATATACTCGAGCTCGAGCTCGAGCTCGAATTAAGGATTTTTAAGTATGTATATATATATTAAGGGTAAAATAGTAAATTAATAATAAAAATATTATAAATAAAAAAAGCTCGATTAGGCTCGCGAGCTGCTCGAATCGGATATTAAGATACTCGAACTCGGCTCGCTCGATAGCTCGAGCTGCTCGAGGTCGGCTCGATAATGACCGAATCGAATTCGAGTTTTTTTCGAGTCGAACTCAAGTAGCTTGCGAGCACAGGTGTCTCGTTTACACCCCTACGCCCACCGATACGGTACTAACTACCTTGGTTTGATCTTTAGATTCAACCCGGTTCAAATATTATTTAATAAATAAAACATTTTTATTTAATTTTAATTTTTAAAAAAAAATGGATCCAATAAACTTAATGAATTAGGACGAACATTCCGTACGAGTTTTCAAAGACCAACCAGACCTGGCCCGGCCGTCCCATATTCATAGACTCAAAGCTGGCTAGGTTTGTAGTTTACCCAAACTTTTATTTGCTGAAAATGTTAATTAAAGTTGCAAATAACAGTCTTGAAAAGGTGTTCATGACCGGGCCGAGTTTATATATTTGTTCAAGTTTGGTTCGCTTCAAAATATGAGTTTTAAATTTTGTTTATATTTGTAAATAAATAGTCTAAATCCGTTTAAATTCGTCTATATTTATAAATAAAAAAATTAAATAAATATTTTTTATTATTTAATTTTTAATAATTTAAAATTTTTTTATTAAATTTTAAAATATGGACAATTTAACATATTTTTAAATGTTTACATTATAATATTATATATTTTTTTCATATAATATAAATCATGTAATATATAAAATATAAAAATAAAATATTATATTATATTATATAAATAAAAATGAGCCGGGTTCGGATCTTGATTATTGAAGTCAAGGCCCGACCCATTTTCTAAATGGACCTTATTTTTTTGCCCAAACCCATATTTTGAGTCTAATATTTTTGTCAAAACCCTAAAAAATATGAACAGACTTTTGAGTTTGAACAGATAAGCCAATTCTTGAACAGGTTTAATCTTGATACTATTTTGCAAAAGCAGAATATATCTACCCTAGCTAGCTACTTGATCTTGAATATTCCATTGCTTTATAATTTGATCTAATTTCTTCGTGCTCCTAAGAATCACCATCAACTTTCCCTTTTTTTCCCCTTTGTTTTTCATTCCACTTTCATTTTCATTTGCTTTTCTTTCCTTTGTTTTTTGACAGCATGTGAATATTGCTCCTTATCCCTACAAGAACTTCATTCCATTTGCTCTTTTTTTTTTGTCTTTCTTCTTTAGTAAGCATCCTATAAAGTTTGTGCCTAAAAAATCGCTTGCCATGGAAAAACCTAAGATGCTTGTTTTAGCCTAAATGACCTCTTATTCACTGAAGGAAATATATTCCAAACACTAAAGCTTGAAGATATTGCCAGAAAGTATCATCTCTGAATTACTTCATACAGTCCTTTTCCTATGTTGTTGTGCATCTGTATTATTTCTTTTGAAGATGACAAACTCTTTATCAATATTTATACCATCTCGAATGATCTATGTTACTTAAATCTAAGATAACGCAATAGTATGCGTCCGACACGAGCACAAAATATTTTTGACAATTTTTTACATTAAATTTTTGAGAATCCAAGTATATCATATATATCGGTATGAATTTCTAGGGTCCAAGAAGTGCCGAAAATAAATATATTAAGATAAAGTGAAGATTTCATGTAACATAGCATAAGATACGAATAAATTTAACTTAATTTTTTTGTTTAATTTTGTTTCTTGCTTTGGGGCATGAAAGCTGAATTAGGAACCAACAAAGTTGGTCCGGCTATACTGCAGTGTGACTTTTTGTTATCTATTACTTGGAGAAAATCTTGATATATAAAAGAACTGACAAAATGTGTTAGGTAGCGGCCATGTTCAAACATATATATATATATATATATATATATATATATAAAATAATGCATGCATCAAGACTAGACCAGTCGTCTAGAGTTTCTGAAAAAATTTCAAACAGCAGCTAAAATACAAATACATGTCAATTTTAGTCTGCCCTAGCTCTTATTAGAAAATAACAAATATTATTTATTCTGAGAAAATATTTTATGAAATAGTTATTTTACGTCAGTATATATATTTTTTATTCAAATCATGTCACATAATCAAATTTTTTAAAAAAAAGTCAATTATTTATTATCAAATCATTAATGAATTATTGAAATAAATACTTATCATTTAATTATTACATATAATATATATTAAATAATTAAAATTTTCAAAAATTAATTATGTTACATAATTTAAATATAAAATATATATTAATTTAAAATAACCGTTTCACTCAAACCTTTATTTGTTTACCCTTGCTTAGGTGAGTATATATATATATATATATATATATATATATATATATTTGCTCTTCTTTAGAAGGGTGGCTGTGTTGATTTTTTGTTCAAATTTTGGCAGGTTTTCAGCTCTAGGTTTTGCCTATTAAGTATTTGATTAATTACCCCAAAGAAAAGATAGTATATATGTGGAATTTTTTTAATAAAAATGGTTTGATATGACACCGTAAAGATGAGGGGGGGAAAAATCTTTGCCATGCATGCTCTAATGACTTTTGAAAATCTAATTTTAACTTTTGTTAGGGGAAGAGAAGACACACTTTCAAAAGCTTTTGGTATATATATTAATTTAAAAAAGTCCAAAAGAAAGAGGAGAAAGTCACTAAGATTTGAAAAATCAATGCTAGAAAAGCTAAGGTGGGCTCAAAAGGGTTTTTCGAAATCATCTAATCTAATAATGAACAAGAAAAAAATCATCTATCTTATCATGATTCGGTGAATATAGGATATAAATATGTGACTCATATAAGTACGTTTAATTTTTTTTAAAATTTTTCGTATATTTGAAACATCATATATTCATATTTATATTTAAATATGTGTATGAATACTTTAAAATAAAAAAAAATCAATTAACATGAAAAAACACTATATTATTGTAAAAGGTTAATATGTAAATTGGTCCCTAAACTATATCTATTTTCACAGTTTGATACTTAAAGAAAAAAAAAATTCACGATTAGGTATTTTAACTTATATTCCATCAATCAAATTACTTCAAGTGCCTAACACCTTTACATAAATGTGGACAATTACATAAATGTTGACGTGTCCAGCACGACCAAATAGTAAGTTGCTACGTGTCAAAATCAATACCATGTCAGCATTTTCACATCAACAATTCATTTTTTTCATTTTTAAAATAAAACATTGAAAAATTTGGAAAAAAAATAAAGAGAAGGAAGAGAGCGGATGGGCCGATCGAACGTTGGTCTGTCTCGGACCAACGAGATCGATGGCAGGCCAAGAAAGAGAAAAAGGAAATCTGAAAAAGAAAAAAGGAAAAAAGGAAGAGAAGGAAGAGAGAGGAAAGAGCGACAGGAGGGGCGACAGGGGCAAGGGTCGGTCGGCCTTCAAACTGCCTCGAGCCAGTCGGTCAGCGTCCCCCTTCCCTTCTCTCCCTAATTTCCTCCTCTCTCTCTCTTTTTCTTTTTTTTCATTTTTTTCAGATTTAAAAAAAATCCAAAAAATAAATATTTTAATCCAAAAAATATATTATTATTTTTAAGTAAAAAAGTAAATTAAAAATACATTTAAAAATGATTTTTTTTTTAAATGCTGAAGTGACATTGTTGATGTGTAAAAGTTATCACGAGTCGTATTTTTATTGGTAAAAAAATGACATGTCATCAAACCGTTAAATCTTAGACTAATTACGTGGGTGACGAAAGTAAAGTTTGAATATCTAATTGTGATTTTTTTTTTAAGTATCAAACGTGAAAAAAGTATATTTCAGGAGTCAATTTACATATTAATCATATTGTAAATTTTTGGCAAATATCTATTATACCTTTGATAGTATAATTGTGAGGATTAATGGGATCCTAAAAGCTTTTATTTTATAGTTTTATGCTAGATATCAATAGGTATAAGATATGGTTTTTTTGAGTAAATTAATAATGCGCTAGTTAAAGCATATATATAGTTTGTTGAATCCAACCTGTTAAATGGCTAATCTTAATAGCCTTTATTTATGATGGCATATAATGGGGATTGAATTGACTGCTTTTCACAACTTTTGTCTGATAACTTTTGAAAATCCTACCCTTCTTTTGCTTTGCATATGCAAAAAGAAAACAAAGTATTTTAGAGTAAGAGTGATATTATTTCATGCAAATTTGTCGATTTCGAGAATACAGTTTCGCTTGTGAGTCATTCAACACAATGAAAAAAATGTAAATCATATATATATATATATATATATATATCATGTGGTTAGTAGAGTTGTTTGTGGGTAGACTCAGATCAGGTTTGGATAATAAATTTTTTTAATTATCCAAGACTCAATTTGTCGATTTCGAAAAATCTATTTTATTATTTAAAAAATATTTTTATATTAATATTTATGTATTTTAATAATTAAATTTAAATAAAAAATTTTATTAATTAAATAATAATTCGAGTCTATACTAATTGAAAAAAAAATCCTATTCCAATTGAGTTCAATTCAAATCAAACCTGCTAAATCGGATGAGTAATTTAACCATTGAACAGGTCTAATTATTATTGACTATAAATAAATTTATTCCCTGAAATCTAAAAACTGACATTTTTTTCGCAATGTGAATTTTTTTTTTTTCTTTTTCAAGTTAACATTACTAAACGAAAAGTGACATATATAACACTATTATAAGAGACAGAGAGAGAGAGAGAGAGGAGCTAAAAAATCAAGGGGGAAAAAAACTGTTTTAGCTTCAAAATTAACAACAAAAAAAATCTGAAATGAATTAATTCATTTTTTAAACCTTCAGGATATATTTATTCCGCTGATCTTTTAATTAATCTTAGGATTATTTTTTTGTAATTTATACCAAAATAAAAACTCTGCAATCATTTCTTCATGGAATTCTTATTTCTTTAATTATACACCACTTTGCGTATATATATTAGCATATAAATAAATGAATGAAACTATAATATTGCCTCAAAATTTAGTTAGAGTTAGCACTTAGCACCATCATTTTCTACATTATTAACATCTAAAAGAAGATCCTTTTCCTAAAGTTTTAATAAAAGTTAACAAGAGATGTCAATAATATTCGAATTCAAAATCATTTAGCGTCGAGCGAATTTATCAAAGTATCAATTTAAGGATAAGAAAAGATGTTATAAATGTTGAATTTTGAATCAAATTTATTAGATGTCATTTTTTAAGAGTAATTATATGAATCAATTGAATTAAATTTTGATTTATTTAATAAATATTTTTAATGTTCTTTTGCATTTACAATTTCTTAAGCTCACCTAGTAAATGGTAAACATTAAACAATAACGAGTCAATGCAAAAACTGACTGAAATAGTTTAACTTAACAAAACAAGATATATAGCTTATATTAATTACTGAGTTTTGCTAACGAGTGTTCTTAGAGTATTATTTAAAATTATTTAATATTATATTAAATGCAATAATTAATAATTTTATTTATCATTTTCAATATATTGAATGAAAACATTATTATATATGATAATTTTAAAGAGTGACCTAAAAACACTCGTTAATAAAATCTTAATTACTCTAGCAATCACATGTTTTAATTTGTTTTTATATAAAGAGATCGCAATCTAAAATATTCAAAATTTAAATTTATTAAATGTTATATTTTAAAAATGGTTTTATAAATTAATTTGATTAAATTTTTATTTTGTATTATTATTTTTTTTTTATCATTGATGTCGGCTCGATGGTGCTGCTAGGCTAGTAGCATCAGGCAAAACAACCTCAGGTAATCAACTTCCAATTATTGTTTAATTAATAATGTTTATGGGTATAAACAGAAGAATGAGGATCGTTAGGTCAGATCCATGAATATTTTATTTTATTATTAGTTAAATAATAATAATAAAAAATAAAACAGCAAGGGGCAAAATGCCCTTAAGTTGTCTCAAACTCCTAAGTGACAGGAATAAAAAAGGGTCGTACAAACCAGGGATTTTCTTTTTTTTTTTTTTTAGTATTAGGAAATTGAAACTCAAAGTGTCGGTGCAGTTGTAAAACAGGAAGTCCTTTCACACATGTGCTTTTTGAAGGTTTCTATTTTGTTTTCTTTTCATTTTCTGCATTTCCCCATAAATTCTTTTTTGTTTTTTTTGGAATCCAAGTTTTATAGTACTACTATATTTTGCATTCCTGTTATTATGTAATGAAAATGATTTGAATTCGTAATTTGTATTCAATTGATTTATATAATAATTTTTAAAAGATAATATTCAATAAATTTGATATTTAAATTTAAGTATTTATAATTTTTTTTTTATTTTCAAAATTACGATATCTTTTATATGTATATATAAGAAAAAAGAAAATGAGTTGCTAATCAAGTGCCATGCTCAAAATAAGAATTATAATCCTCACAAAAACCTTGGTTATTTAAGGGCTAAACCTAATATAGATTGAGAATTATATATATATATATATACATATTTATGAGTCTATTTTTATTAATTTTCACAAATAAAATTAATGAATTTTTTTTATTATATTAATTTTTTAAAATATTTTTATTATACCCTATAAGAACATATGTCACCCATCAGATAAATTTTTATATACACATTCCTTTCAATTTACTTGATTATAAAGTTGGCACAGTTTTTATCCAAAATTGGAGGTGTGATGTCGAGCTAGGATTGTAAACGAATAGAGCGATCGACGAATTGTTCGTGAACAGTTCGATTTCTGTTCGTTTATGTTCGTTTATTAAACTAAATAAACGATTATGAATACAATTTTAATGTTCGTTTATTAAACGAATCAAGTTCGAACAGATGTGTGTTCGGTTCGTTTATGTTCATGAACAAGCTCGTTTATGGTTCGTTTCAAGCTCGTTTATTAGTTTGTTTAAAGCTCGTTTATGTTCGTTTATTGTTCGTTTATAATATAATTAATATTATTATTATTATTATTATTTGTATTTTATTTTATTTATTTATAATATAATTAATATTATTATTATTATTATTTGTATTTTATTTTATTTTATTTATAATATAATTAATATTATTTAATAACTTAAATTTAATAATTTAGTAATAAATTAAATTATATTTGTATTTTATTATTTTATATTTAATAATAATTTAAAATTGACTTGTTTTATATTTGTTTGTTTGTTTATTGTTCATGAACATATTTTTAATTGTTCGCGAACATATTCGATTATATGTTCATGAACATGTTCATTTAATGTTCACGAACAAGTTTATTTAATTTAAATGAACATGTTCGTGAACATTAAATGAACAAATACAAACACACTCAATTTTAAATGAACAGAGCTTGAACACAATTTGAAAATCCTTAACGAACACGAACCGAACACGAACAAGCTCAAAAATAAATAAACGAACACAAACAAAGACTTGTTCGTTCAAGCTCGATTCAATTACAGCCCTATGTCGAGCTAAGCTCAATCAAGTTAAACTTTAACAAATTCAAGCTTGCCTTTCCTACATATTAATCAAAGTTCATTCTAGTTTACCAGAGCTTATTTAAAACTTGAAGCTTTTCGGTTTAACTATTTAAGCTTAGTTTTTAACATAATTTTCTTTACTAACTCGACCCTTATATAAAGTAAGACTCAACTTTTGAAAAGATATAGTAATACTTATTTACAAAATAGTATTTCTCTATTTTTTTGTTCTAATCCTAGGATGTTTCTCTCATTCTTATTTTATGGTTGATGAAAAATTAATCTTTGTCAGACCGAGAGTGTAATGATAAAGCCTTCCCAATATGATGACTCTCAAGATTCGAACTTTGATTCTCATATTGGAAGTTAGAGACATTTTACCACTTCAACCAACCAAATGTTGGTAAATAGTATTTCTCATTTCATAAACAATACTTTTTAATCTCTCAATGTAAGATTTAAATTTGAGATTTTTAGAATTAGAATCTTAAATTTTAATAATTGAGATCCTTTTTTAGAAATCAAATTTAATTTGTTTAGCTTAACAAAAGAATTCCAATGAGATAAACCAAACATGCAAACAACAACTCCATGAAGATGATGCAATTTTTTTATTTGAAGGGGAGATTCAAACCCTAATTTTTAGATAAGGGATCATGCATTGGTCAACTAAGACAAATGTTTGAATACTTGTATGAATAGGTTCCTTTTAGTTTTGAATTTTTGACAAAGATACAAAGTTATAATTAATTAAATAAACTTTTATTTATTTTTATTATTCCTGTTTGTCTAACATGGATTCCATCAATGGGTAAAAAGTATCTTGTTTTGGGAATTAAGTTTAAAATTACCTTAATTTAATAAATAAGATTTGTGAGTGGTTAGGAAAAAAAAATTTAAAAAAAAAAATGTGGGTGAGCGACGGGTGAGTGAATTTATCAGAACCCAAGTGCCAAAAATGGTTGATGGGAGTGAAAAACCGTTTAAATTGAGGCAAAAATCGCTGGGCGTGATTGTCGGTAAACCAAATCCAACTGTATGAATTTCCAGTTCCCGCCTTTCTACTTCCACACGCTACAAATTTGTCAATCACAACATTTATTATTTACTACTTTTTTTTTTTATCATTTTATTTGTCATATTTCAACAATTTTTTTTTTCTTTTTTGTACTTTGAGTATTTTTCTGTTTTTTATACTCACTCATTGACATGATGATAATTTGATTTCACGTTTTTCTTATGTTTATTATTATTATTATTTTTCATGAACCCAAAAATAATTTTACCTTATTAGTTTTTTTTTTTTTCCTTTCATTTTATAGGTACTTTATATGGAAATTAGACATTATATTAGAAGATGATATATGAGTAATTTACATTCATCTGATTTAAAAGACATTCTTTTCAGATTTTTAAAAAAATCTAATAAACATTTTTAATTAATACTAAGAAATAGCTTATATAGCAACTCACCGGTATTACTAATATATAACTTGACACTTATAACATATATATATATATATATATATATTAAATGTTTAGACAACTTTATAATTTTGAATTATATTACACGAACACGTTACAAAAATAATAATTAAAATATGACATAAAACATGACACAATATAAAAAATAACATAACACGAATACACAAATATATTAAAATTTATATAACACAAATTATTAAAGTATCAAATTTTATATAAATATATAACATTGTAAACATAATTCTGATATAAAAAATAACACAAACATGATATAAATCTATAAATTATCAAATCTATTAATCACAAACTACGAATAACTAGTATTTTCCAAGAAATAAAAAAAAATGACAAAAAATAAGTTTAGAAGTACTCAAATTGTCTCAATAAAATTGTCCTTTTATTGATTTTAAATATGTATTTGTAAAATTCAATTAATTAAAAATATCTATATAGAACGAAGTAATTTTAGTCTTTAGGTTTTGTTTGGTGCACGACTCCAGTACTATATGAATTCATTTTCATTGCACTAACGTCTATAGCCCACGTTTGATCTTATCAATGTTATTTTAGTGTCAATAATGCGACGAGAATGGATTCTCTTAGAATTGGTAATAATAGATTAAATATGATTATACGATATAAATACAATATAAATATATAAATATTTTAAAATTTATATAATATAAATTATTAATATATTAAAATTTATATAAATATAAAATATTTTAAACACGATTATAATAAAATAAAATAAACAAATACAATACGGTTAGACGAATTATCCAATCTACTCATCGTATTGAAATTATTGACCGAAGATGCATTTAACTTTTGAATTGTTGCATTTGAGTCTCTAATGTTTAAAAATAATTTCTTTAACATTGTAACTTACGTGAATATTCACTTGGCATGTTAATGTGAACATTTTTCAATTATTAATATAAAAATGTAATGAAAAGACCAAAATAAAATAAATCAAAAATTAAAAACGGAAATGAAACCAAACAAAAATTTACAAATAAAAACATCCCTTTCGCCCGACTGAATATTAATTCAATTTAATTATCCAAAAAAAATATTAATTCAAATAATGCTATGTATGTTGAATAAAATTTTAAAAATTATGAATTTTAAAAAAAATAATTATGTTATATTTTTTTTAGATGAGTAAATTAAGTAAATAAAGATGGAGATTAAAGGATTTTAACAGTTAAAAAAAAAAAACACAGTCCTTCCCACTAAACCTTTCAGATTTAATATGATAATTCGTGTATTTTTATTGTGTTTGTCTATTTTTATATATCATAATTATATTTAAATTATTATATATTAATAATTTAATTTATATAATTTTAATATATTTATATTTTTTTCGTATTATATTATATTTTAATTATTTTTTGGTATTATATAATTGTATAAGGTTCAAAATGATTAGGTCTATCTGAGGCGTCAACGGCGGCAGCACCAGCAGAATCTTAGCTGGATGCACCACCTCCCACAGCTTTCTACTCCTAGTTCTACTACCGCTACTACGCTCTGAATCTGATCCATCCATCCTTTTTCTTCCCTTTTCCTCTCACTTTCACAAAAAGAAAAAGAAAGAAAATAGTCCCCACAAATCTCACACCATTAACTCCATTTCCTTCTCTGTCTCCCTCCCCCCCCCTAGACCTGCAATAACACCATGCTTTCCTCTTTCTTCTCCTTCTTCTTCTTCTTCTTCTTCTTCTTCGTGTGGTTGTTGTTTTTATCATGTGAATCACTTCACATTCCTAGCCGTAGGATCCTCCATGAACCTTATTCTATCCTTCCATCTGAACTTCCTTCTTCTTCTCCTCCTCCTCCTCCTCCGCCTCCTTCCCCTCCCACTCCCAAATACCCTTTCTCTTCTTCCACTTCTACCCCTCCCGGTTCCCCCTTTTTCCCTTCCCTCCCTTCCGCTCCCCCTCCTCCCTCTCCTTCCACTTTCGCTTCCTTCCCTGCCAACATCTCCTCCCTTATCCTCCCTCACACTCCCGCACCCAAGCATAATTCACAAAATCTCCTCATCCTCGCTATCGCCGCCATCATATCTGCCTCCATTATCCCCGGCATTCTCGTCTTTTTCTACTGCCGACGACTTAGGCAGAAACGTAATTTCTTTGACGATAACAAGACCTTAACATCGGACAACAGCAGCAGATTAAACCCAAACAACAATGTTGATGTTCGTAAGCTGAGAACAACTTCCACGACCAGTTCCGAATTCCTTTATTTGGGCACCTTGGTGAATTCACGAGGCGGATTCGACGACGGTTCCAATAATTCGCGAGGCAATGCCCGGTTGGATCCGAGAAAAATGGACTCTCCGGAGCTCCAGCCGTTACCGCCTTTGTCTCGACAGAACACGGGTCGGAACTTTCGAGACAGTGAAGCGGAGTCGGTTACAGAAGAAGAAGAAGAGGAGTTTTATTCTCCGAGAGGTTCGTTGGGCGGTCGAGAGAGTTCTAGTGGAACCGGATCCGGGTCAAGAAGAGTATTTGCGGCAATTGCTGTGAAAAGCATTGAGTCTAGTAGTACTTGTTCGTGTTCATCTTCGAGTTCGGGTTCACCCGCCAGGTCTCAATCCCTTAGTATTTCTCCGCCGATTAGTTTGAGTCCCCGAAGATCCAACCCGAAATCTCCGGAACTCGTGCGAGTTCAACTTCAACCTTCTTTGTCTCCAGAGAGGATTTTAGCTGATTCACCAAGAGTTTCGAATGCGTCCAATGCAAACATACGATCTCCCTCGCTGTCTTCAACTTCTACATCACCAGACAGAGTGCTTGTAAAAGAATCAGATGATCGAAGGGTGCAATCTCCTTCATTGTCTCCAATGTTGGTCGAGAACCCAGATTCATTTGCTGTTTCCAATCGAAATATGGGGTCACCTTCGCTGTCTTCGGCTGCTACTTCGCCAAACAGAGTGTTGATAGAGAAGCTAGATGCATCGATTAGAAATTTCAAGGATTTGGTTCAAAATATGAGGACTCCTTTGATTTTAACTTCAGCTGGTACTAGTTCACCAGCTAAAGACTCTCCAATTAATGATCTTGACCGAAACGAGACAAGGTCTCCTTCAGTTTGTTCAGCTTCTACTTCACCTGGCAGAAACTTGGTAAACAATCTGCTTGAATTTCCTAGAATGCTTAATGATATGGATCGAATTTCCAGGTCTCCTTCACTATCATCAGCCTCTACAGCCCCTGACACAGCTTTGAATGAGGATAAGCAGTCTCCTTTACTATCATCGGCTTCATCATCACCAGACAGAGCTTTCGAGAAAAGCCCAGAGATGTCTCCGTTGATGGTTGGTTTTTCGGATTACAATAAGGCTTCTTCTTTGTCATCTTCAGCTTCTTCATCACCAGGAAAAGATTTGGAGAGAAGTCCTGATGCATCTCCAGTAAGACTTAGCAAGGCCTTAGAGAAGCCTATCTTGACTCCACCGCCTCCGCCGCCACCTCCGCCACCTCCAAAACAACGACGGCTCTGGGAAACACCATTTTCATCAATATCTTTTGCACAACAGATATCGAAGCCGCCTTCTCTTATGCCCTCTTCGATGCCGTTTATGACACAAAACCCAGTTAAGATTTCTCCACTCGAGTTGCCAACGAGGTCTGAGTCTGAGGCAGTGGAGGAGGCGGAGGAGGCTTCAAAACCCAAGTTAAAGCCGTTACATTGGGATAAAGTGCGAGCCAGCTCTGATCGTGAAATGGTGTGGGATCACCTCAGATCAAGCTCATTTAAGTACGATTGGAACCTTTCCTTAACTGTGGAGTTCTTGTTTAGTTCTTTTATTTTAGTTGAATTAAGTTCTTTCATGCGGTTCTACTTCTTTCTTGAATAACTTGCAAGAGTTTGGTTTCTGCAGGTTGAATGAGGAGATGATTGAAACACTATTCGTTGTAAACACGCCGAATTCTAAACCAAAGCAAACAACGCCAAGCTCTGTTCTTCCATCACCAAACCAAGAGAATAGAGTGCTGGATCCCAAGAAGGCACAGAACATTGCAATTTTGTTAAGGGCACTCAATGTGACTGTGGAGGAAGTTTCTGAAGCCCTTTTAGAAGGTAAAATTGCCATTTATAACATATCACATATGACTTTTTGGTTCATTGGTTGCAAACTTGCAATTTTTGTTGATTTAAAGAGATAAAGGTCCATAACTCGCACAAAGGTCATTAAGCTGGTCTGTTCGATTTGGTATTTATTTGTCCTTATGTTCCTTGAGCTTTACTTTATGAATTTTTTCTGCTGAATTTAGTGGTTTTGGCATAACTTTCGACTGGTCTTTAATGGTTAATGGTGCAAGTTATTAAATGAAAGCTATTAGTGTAGTCAAAGTTTGGATGCTAGTTCAGAAGCTTATTCCCTTTAAAATATATATATGATTTGCATTTCTAGCATTGTTGTTATGCAAACTACCGAAGATTGCATTGTATGTCTTAATACGATTGATGGCTTTAATTTTCAAATGGTTTTCTATAATTTGCATCATTTTGTTTCCCGAATTAAATGGTCGACTGTTTGGAATGAAGCCAGTTTTGAGAGTAACTTATGAAATAGTTGGCTTTCAGGATTTTAAAGAAATATTCCCACTAGATGCTTATTTGGAACCAATACTCTTTGAGTTTGCATTGCTTTTAAATGATATTAGTTGAGCTTTATATCCTTGCCATGACCAACCATATGGTTTCCTACCCCTGGAATTATTATGTATATCACTAAAAATCACATCTACGATGATACAGGTAATGCAGATGCACTTGGCGCTGAACTTCTTGAAAGTTTATTGAAAATGGCTCCAACAAAGGAAGAAGAACGTAAGTTGAAGGATTACAAAGATGATTCACCAGTCAAGCTTGGTCCTGCTGAGAAATTTTTGAAAACAGTTCTTGATATACCCTTTGCATTTAAAAGGGTGGATGCAATGCTGTACATAGCCAACTTCGAGTCTGAAGTTGAATACCTCAAAAAGTCTTTCGAAACTCTAGAGGTAATTCAACTCAATCCATCGTCTGTTTTGCACATTTTCTTGCTTTCTTCCTCCCTCTTATTTTCTGCTTTTCTTTTGGTTGCTTGTTTCTGCTTGCATTAAAATGTGAATACTCATCCAACTAACATATCCATCATTGTGGTTTAGAAATTTTCAACACCAAACACTACAGCTATCTATTTGACTATTCAAAACTTTTATCACATGATTCTCTCCAAAGTACAATATGAATGACTAATTGTAGGTGCCTTGACTTTAGGTTAGTTCTTACCTGACTGCCTGATTAGTCCTTAAGCTTGCATTAGCATTTGATCAAGAAGAATATTAAGATGCAACTCGTATTTTTTCTCTTTGTATGTTTACTACATTGACCATTGCAATAGTCTAAAAAGACATTGTGCATGTGTGTATGTTCCCTCACCTGAGCATGCAAGCAATGCTTCTTTCAACGGAATACTGTCAATGCAAAATCCCATTATTTAATGATAGACTAACAAAACCTGTGTTGTTGCTTGATCATCAATTATCTTCAGCTGTATCTCATTGGTTTTTCCTTTTCACAGTCTGCTTGCGAGGAATTGAGAAACAGTAGGATGTTTTTGAAGCTTCTAGAGGCTGTGCTCAAGACTGGGAACCGCATGAATGTTGGGACAAACCGTGGCGATGCCCATGCCTTTAAACTTGATACACTCCATAAGCTTGTTGATGTCAAGGGTGCGGATGGGAAGACCACACTCTTGCATTTTGTTGTACAAGAAATCATAAGAACTGAGGGTGCTCGTCTTTCAAATACCAACCAAACACCAAGCTCCACTTTAAGTGAAGATGCACGGTGTAGGAAGCTTGGTTTACAAGTTGTTTCTGGTCTCAGTTCAGAGCTCACCAATGTTAAAAAAGCTGCTGCAATGGATTCTGAGGTACTTAGTGGTGATGTCTCTAAGCTTTCTAGAGGCCTTGAAAACATCAGTGTGGTTCTAAGACTATTAAATGAAACAATGGCGTCAGATGGGAGCAAAGAGAAATTTTCAGAATCAATGAACAGGTTTATGAAAATGGCCGAGGAGGAGATTATAAGGATTCAAGCCCATGAAAGTGTGGCAGTATCTCTAGTGAAGGAGATTACAGAATACTTCCATGGTAACTCAGCAAAGGAAGAAGCCCACCCATTTAGAATCTTTTTGGTGGTAAGGGATTTCCTTACAGTCCTTGATCGGGTCTGCAAGGAAGTTGGCATGATAAATGAACGAACTATTGTTAGTTCTGCCCATAAATTCCCAGTTCCAGTGAATCCAATGATGCAACAAGTTTTCCCAGTTCCTGTGAACCCAATGCTGCCGCAAGCTTTTCCTGGATTTCATGGGAAGCCACAGTTTGGTTCTGATAATGAAACTGCATCACCTTAGTTCTTTGCAGCTTGTAACAGGTTAAAACTTTAGGTAGAAGCTGCCAAATTTTGGGTGGTTTTGGTTTTGGAGTTTGTATGGCCTGGCCAGCAAGGTCTTTGTAATTTATTTATTTATTTTTTCTTATTGTTCAAATCTGTATAGATCCATGTACAATATTTTTGGAACGTTTATATTATATAGATAATATACGATAGGATATTTTCTTGGGAAAGAACTAAGGCAGCCTGCTGAATTAGTTGGATATCTTGCAAGCCAATCAGCCACTTTATAATTCAGATGCTATTTAGTTATAGGAGAGAATACTACAGCAAATTTTCTGTTATATGGATTCTATATTGAACATTATTTTTTATTTTTTTTTTACAGCACAATGACAATTATAGACTTATTTAAAAATCGGGTTACTCGTCCAAATTTGAAAGTCTGTTCGATATTTGACGAGTTCGGACAAAAATTAAATCCAAAATATGGACTTGGGCAAAAAAAAAAAAAAATGAGACCTGTTTATAAAAAATGAGTTGAGTCTTTACTTTAACAATCAAAATTCGAATCCAACTTAACTTGTTTTTCATTTATATAGTATATTGCTTTTACATTTAAATTTATATGTTAAGTTATCCAAGTTTTAGAATTTAAAAAAAAAAAATTAAATTATTAAAAATTAAATAAAAAAATAATATATTTGTTTAAATTTTTTTAGAAAAAAAAATATGAACAGATAAAGAAATTTTTTAGAAAAAAATAATATGAACGGATCAAACGGGTTTTGACTATCCATTTATAAATATGAACGGATTTCGACAGAATGTGAAACTTATATTTCGGATCAAGCTGGACCCATTTATAAATATGGACGGATTTCGACAGAATTTGAAATTCATATTTCGGATCAGGCCGGACTTTGACAAGTATATTTGATGTTAATACTATACTTAAGCTCAAACCAAACCCAACTCGACCCAATCCATGAACACCTCTAGATAACTAGAAGTTTTCGTGAATTTGGGTTTGAATTAACTCTGGCTTCTTAGAAATGACTAACATCTTGATCCAAGCAGCTTGTCAATCAGGAAGAAATCAGAAAAGATTGGAACGACGTTTAACTTTAGATGACAAGTCCCAACACCCAAGCAGTAGAGGTACCTGATAAATTTAAGAAATATAGTTATTTTATTATATTTTGTGCATTTAAATCAATTAAATCTTTAAATTTTTATTCAGAATTAATTATTTTAAATTATTTTTTAGATTATTTTTATTTATTTATTTTATATTTAAATTAGTTATTAATTAAGTATTTTTGTATTTTTTAGGTCCAAAACAAGAAGGAGCTTGGGGATGCGAAAAGACGAAAAAAGGTCCAAAGCGAAGCATAAACAGATTTGACCTTCGAAACTTGTTGCTAGAAAAATATGATCTTAAAGTTTTTATTCAAGAAAACTTCCTCATTGACTTTTGAAACGGATTCAAAGAGCTTTCCAACGATATATCATTTGTACAAATCGCATAAGTTTTGCCCATCTAAATCAGCTGACAAAGTGCGAGAAGACGACAGAGTTGACATGCAGTAACCAGCAAGGCTGGCGCCACGACGCCAACCGTTACAAAAAATAAAAAAATAATAATAGCTTCTTGTTTCTTGTGCGGGAAGTTTTTGCCTTTAGAGTTTTAAAACTCTATAAATAAGATCTTTTGAGGTTTAAAATAAGCACCAATCAATAACCTAGTTTTCTTAAGAGGAGAACAGTTATCAAAGATTTGAAAAGGATTTTGAGAGATTGAAGATTTGATAACTCTTAGTTTTCTCTTTTCCCGTATTCTTCTTTATGTTTCTTGTAATATTTATGATTGTGAAACTTCTTCGTTTTATATTTTTATTAATTTGCATGAACTAATTTATTTTTCTAGAATTGCAATGGAACTCAACATGTAATTTGAATTATTTTACTCTCTTTCTTGATTTTAATGATATTTGAGTTGTTTATTTAATCTTGTGCTTAATGGTTCTAATTGCTTAGCTACCAATTAGATTGATTTGGTAATCTAGATACAACTTGAAAAAATGAGTTTAGTGTTAGACATGAATTGAATAACATGTGTTTCAGATTCATTTATTAGGATGAATTGAGTTGCATGTAGGGTAAGAATACATTTACGTGTCATGTGTAATCAATTTTAGAGTCTAAACTTAATGAATTTTTCTTTAATTCAATTATCATAGAGATATAACTAATTGGTTAAATAAGATATTTTTATAAGACCATCGGGAAATATTTATAAATATATTAGAACTCTAGGTTAACAAATCAATATCATTAAAAGAGTAGAAGAAGCTCATATAAAGTTTTGAGAAAAATTATAATCTTAGGTTTTTCTCAATTGATTTAATCTCAATTTTAATTTGCTTTATTTGTTTTATTATTTTCTTTGATTTAGTTTTTAATTTATAATTTTAATCGTTTGTTTGAATAAAATAAAATTGTTATAGTTTTAGTACTTAAAGAATTTAGTGACAATTTCTCGTGAGATCGACACTCTACTTTTCACTCTATTAGTTGTTACGATACGTGCACTTGCGTGGTTAAATCCGACGACAGAACCCAAGTTTTTTTTTTTTTTTTTCTTCTTTTTATTTTGTTACAATGACAAAGGGTTGAAGTCTGAACTGGATTTCAGACATCATAGCTGAGAATTTTTGCATGCTTCATGTAATAGCATGAATTAATTTATGTTCTTAACATTTTACCTCAACTTTTGACTAATAGCATCAATTGCTGATTTTAGAAAATGTGTTGATCTGCTCCTGCTTCACTGATTTTGTTGTGTCGGCATCTCAGCATCCATGCGCTCTAGAATCCGACGTGCTTCTTCATCTGTTGCCGGAACTACATTTCGAATCTTAAATCCATTTTTCGTGGCCTTTGCCTCCGGCCGTACAGTGAATGTGAAATAAAATGTATTTGATACCTGCTTAATTGATACATAGACAAAAAGAGATAATATGTGACTATATAAGCTATGAAATTAGTGAATGTGGATTCAAGAACATAGTAGCCTATTGTTTTTTAATAGTGCAGTCTGCAACTATGTTTTTCCGACTCTTCATTTTCTTAAAATATCCATGTCCGGCACATGTTCGGATATGAGTATGGAGATATGATCCTTCAAGAATCCTCCAAATACATGAAAATCTTAAAAAAAAAAAATTGAATATACCCGTATCCAAGTAACATAGGTCTGCAGGGTTTTACCTCACTAGATCTGATCTCAGGCCTTGTAACATGAGCAACAACTTCAACATTAATTAGTGGTTGATCCGGATTCTCATGTTCCGTGTACAGAATGCAAAAAATCCCCTACATCAACCTGCTCAAGATACATGTATTCTTTGCTTAAGTTATAAATTTCCCCCAAAAGATGAATGGATAACCCTATGTCTTTCATATAAAGTTAAGACTCATCCGAACTAGACTTGTCCAAGGGTTAGGCTATCCGCTCAAATCCGAAAAGGTTTGGACAAAAATATTAAACCCGAAAATATGAGTTTGGATAAAAAAATAAGATCCATTTAAAAAATGGACCGGACCTCGGCTCCAACATTCAAGGCCCGAACCCGACCAGGCCCAGCCCATTTTTTAATTAAATAATATTTTATTTTTATTTTTATATATATTATGTAATTTATGTCATATAAAGATTAAATATATTATTTTTTTTTGGCTTAAACACACTCCACTTTATAGCATAGGAAAGATTGATCTCAAACCAGTAACTAAACAATCCAAGAACGAGAAGTAAACATACACAATTAAACTGCCAGTGAAACTAAAGTCTAGCAAAATTTGGTTTGTAGTAATATTCTAGTGTAAACATTAAAAACATGTTAAGTTGTCCATGTTTAAGAACTTAATAAAAGAAAAAAATATTAAATTACTAAATACTAAATAAAAAATAATATATATTTTTTAAAAAAATAGAAAAAAATAATATGGACGGGCTTAAACGGGTTTGGGCTATCCATTTACAAATATGAGCAGGCTTGGACAAAATTTGAGGCCCATATTTCGGGCTGGGCCGGGCTTGGACAAGCAAATATAGTGTTGATACCATACAGGAACCCGGCCCTGCCATGGATACCTCTAAATTCCGAACAGATCAATAATTAGCTAAAGTACATTATGGGTAAAGGCAAAGAAGAAGAAACAAGTCAGAAATGTTATTTAGCATAGAGCTAAGTGTGCAACCCTTCCTTTCCATGGATAAGGACCTCTCTCTCTCGCTGAGACACCGTTAACTTATTGCTAAAAGTTCCATGAAAAGCAGGAAGGTACTTACAGGCCTTAAGAAATCAACATGATCAACTTCTAGAAAGCAAGGCACTACTCCAGCAAAGGCATAAGCTGTTGAGAAAGCTAACTCAAATGCTCGATTCATTAAGAAACCTCCAAAAATTCGACCATGAATGTTCCTCTGCTGTGGTTGGCAGATCAAAGCATTTTCAAGGCGGGTATCCTTTAAAAGAATGCTGTCTCTATCTGCTAAGGCTGGCATATCGCACAAGATTCGGCCCTCAGCCAAGAGTGCTTCCCGTCTATTTACCTCCCATTTTTAAATTCTCTTCTATCTACAATTTTCCTTTTTCTCAATTTGCTTCTAGCTTCAGCTTCTTCGAAA
Organism: Fremontodendron californicum; assembly: GCA_030761205.1. Classification (NCBI taxonomy): domain Eukaryota; kingdom Viridiplantae; phylum Streptophyta; class Magnoliopsida; order Malvales; family Malvaceae; genus Fremontodendron; species Fremontodendron californicum. Next base: position 16,905,334 of record JAULJL010000029.1, read on the forward strand.
AGAAACTTCTCGTTTTCAGTTTCTGGTGAAAGCCGGTTAACAGGAGCAGCTTTCCCAGTCTTAAGAGTCATGGGCCACAAAGATGAAGTTGGCTGTTAGAGAAACTGAATCTGAAACATCTGAGTCTTCTGCATGAAACAATACTTTATCTAATCAAAGTCTGACTCATCATGGCTAAGCTTCAAGCTAATATGTCCATAAATGAAAGACTTGTCTACAGAATTACACTGCTAGCAGCTGTGCAGCCTGATAAACTACATATTAATTCTCATTAGGCTTAAATGCTCATTTTGAAATCTGATCTTTTCTAAATTTTCATTTCAGGATTCCACGTTTTATTTCTTTCAAATTAGGATGCAACCTCTTCGATTTTATCCATTTAAGGAAAATTGAAGAAAAAAGTTAGTATTACGGTTAAAAGAACTAATGCAAATCTATACTACCCCATGTGACAATCATTAATCCCATTAACGGTAATTACTAAGTTTTTTTCATCAATCTTAAATGGGTAAAATCGAAAAGGTTGCATACTGATTTGAAAGAAATAAAGGGTTGAATCCTGAAATAAAGAATTGGGTAAGCATTAGATCCTAAAACGAGCATTTAACCTTCACATTAACTCAAAGAATAGTGATCTGCATGTAGGTTATGAAGCCTCGGTGCCATTACCAAGACTAGCAAAACATGTCAGCAGAGCATAACCATTATGTGCAAAGCAATATCCTAAATCTGATGTCAGTTCTGAATACTATCTTTTTAATGCAGCCAAAGTATCATTTAAGTAAAAATTTCACCTTCATAACAGAAGATAAGTTATACTTCAGCACTCAAAGAGTCAATGTTGCATAAAATGTCAGTGGACAAAGTGCTTCTCCATCTTAAAGGACAAATTGAGAAATTGTTCAGACAATGTTTATTTTTATGCATACTATGTAGGTTTTAAATGAGAGTATGCTTTAAGTTTCTGCTAAGACACAGATATAACTTGTGAACATGGTATGAATAAGACAAGATGACTATCTAATAGTAGGAAAAGGAAAAAATTATAGAGCTGAAATGTAAATGATCCAGAGATGAAAGCAAATAAGGCTTTTAAAAATTTGAAGGTAGCTTGTCAATTCTTGTCAATTAAAGCTCAAGTTATGAAAAGAAATCCGTAAGAAATTTAGAATGATTGATAAAGTTATGAAAAAAGGTACACAATTCCATGCTTTGACTTGAATTTTATCAGCACTGAGATCAAGTACAAAGGATTTAGAGTTCAGATGGGTCTCTAAACCTAATGGTATACTAAGTCACACCATCTATGTTACTCGGACTTCGGAGTGAGTGTCGGATACGGATATGTATCCGACACGGGTATGCTCAATTTTTTCTAAGTTTTTTCATATATTTGGAGGATCGTACCCTCATACTCATGTCCGAATATGTGTCAGACACAGGTATTTCAGGAAAAATGAAGAGTCGAAGTAACATAGCACACCATTATGCTCTACATCTTGGCAAAGCTTGAAATTTTAGGAAAATCTACAATTAATATGCTACACTGATTTATATCTGAAGCATTAGCAAATGTAAAGAAATAAATTCCATGCTTTGACTTAAATTTTCATTAGCACTGAGATTAACTACAAAGAATTGAGAGTTCAGATGGGTCTCTAAACCATACTATGGTATACTACGTCACACCATTAGGCTCTACATCTTGGCAAACCTTGAAATTTTAGGAAAATCTACAATTAATTTGCGAGACTGATTTATATCTGAAGTATTAGCAAATATAAAGAAGTAAATTCCATGGCTATGAGATTAACTACAAAGAATTGAGAGTTCAGATGGGTCTCTAAACCATACTATGGTATACTACGTTCACGTATACGGTACTATTCACGGTGAAATAGTGTAACTCGCTTCAGTTCGTGTACAACCATGGCAGCAAAATTCGAGATAGAGAAGTTCAGTGGGAGAAATTTCTCCTTGTGGAATATTGAAAGTAGTGAAAGGAAACCTTGTGGTGATAAAAGCAGAGAAGATCACAAGCAATCTATACATGCTTTTGGGAGAGACGTTGCAAGAGGCAGATGCATCAGTTGCAGCAGCCAGCCAAGAAGAAACGACGATGATGTGGCATCGCAGATTAGGCCATATGTCAGAGCGAGGCTTGAAAGTCCTTGCAGAACGCAATCTCCTGCCCGGGCTCAAGATGGTCAATTTACCTTTCTGTGAGCACTGTGTGATAAGCAAGCAGCATAGATTGAAGTTTGCTAAAGTAACTACAAGAAGCAAACACATACTGGACTTAATCCATTCTGATGTGTGGGAGTCACCAGAAATATCCCTGGGTGGAGCAAAGTATTTTGTATCATTCATTGATGACTATTCCAGGAGATTATGGGTGTACCCAATCAAGAAGAAGTCAGATGTGTTTCCAGTATTCAAGGAGTTCAAAGCACAAGTAGAGCTTGAAACTGGGAAAAGAATCAAGTGCTTGAGGACAGACAATGGAGGAGAATATGTAGACGGTAACTTTCTAGCATTCTGTAAGAAAGAGGGTATTATGAGACAATTCACGGTTGCACATACGCCTCAACAGAATGGTGTAGCAGAGCGGATGAACAGAACTCTCCTAGATAGAACAAGAGCCATGCTGAGAACAGCGGGATTGGCCAAATCTTTCTGGGCAGAAGCAGTCAAAACCACCTGTTATGTGATAAATCGATCACCATCAACGGCGATTGGTTTGAAGACGCCTATGGAGATGTGGAAAGGAAAGCCAGCTGATTATTCTTCTCTACATGTGTTTGGATGTCCTGTGTACGTGATGTACAACTCCCAAGAAAGAACAAAGCTGGATCCAAAATCCAGAAAATGTATATTCTTGGGTTATGCTGACGGTGTTAAGGGGTATCGCCTGTGGGATCCCACTGCCCGCAAGGTTGTTGTCAGCAGAGATGTAGTTTTTGCAGAAAATGAACTGCAAAGTGAGCAAACAAATGACAACACTTCAAAAGAGACTGCTACAGTGCAGATGGATAGAAATTCTCAAGAAGATGATTCTTCTGAAGCAGAACCAGAGCATGAGGTACCAGAACCAGTTGAGTCCGAGGCTGTAGAAGTTCGACGGTCAACTCGTGAGAGAAGGCCTCCAAATTGGCACACGGAGTATGTTACGGAGAGCAATGTTGCATACTGTCTTTTAACAGAGGATGGAGAGCCATCAACTTTTCATGAAGCTACTAGTAGCCCAGATGCTTCTCTGTGGATGACAGCAATGCAGGAAGAAATTGAAGCTCTTCACAAGAACGAGACATGGGAACTGGTGGAATTACCACGTGGCAGAAAAGCCATTGGTAACAAATGGGTCTACAAGATCAAGCGGGATAACAATGATCAAGTAGAACGATATCGTGCTAGATTGGTTGTAAAAGGATATGCTCAGAAAGAAGGTATTGACTTCAACGAGATATTTTCTCCAGTTGTCAGACTTACTACTATCAGAGTAGTGTTGGCTATGTGTGCTGCATTTGATTTACATCTTGAACAACTAGATGTAAAGATGGCTTTTCTACATGGAGAGCTTGAAGAAGAAATTTATATGCTCCAACCAGAAGGTTTTGTTGAAACAGGCAAAGAGAACTTGGTTTGCAGGTTGACCAAATCTCTGTACGGTCTAAAGCAGGCGCCCAGATGTTGGTACAAGAGATTTGATTCTTTCATAATTAGCCTTGAATACAACAGACTGAGTTCAGACCATTGTACGTACTACAAGAGGTTTGATGATAATGATTTCATTATTTTGCTGTTGTATGTGGATGACATGTTGGTGGTAGGCCCCAACAAAGATCGAATCCAAGATTTGAAGGCACAGTTGGCTAGGGAGTTCGATATGAAGGACTTGGGACCCGCAAACAAGATTTTAGGGATGCAAATTCACCGAGACAGAAAAGACAGGAAAATTTGGCTTTCTCAAAAGAATTATCTGAGGAAGGTCTTGCGACGCTTCAACATGCAAGACTGTAAGCCAATATCTACCCCACTTCCTGTCAATTGTAAATTATCCTCAGGTATGAGTCCTAGCAATGAAGGAGAGAGGATGGAAATGTCTCGAGTACCGTATGCATCAGCGGTGGGAAGCCTTATGTATGCTATGATATGTACAAGACCAGACATTGCACAAGCAGTGGGAGCGGTCAGTCGATTTATGGCAGATCCTGGTAGAGAGCATTGGAATGTTGTTAAGAGGATCCTTAGATACATTAAAGGAACCTCAGATGTTGCATTATGTTTTGGAGGATCAGAACTTGTTGTCAGGGGTTATGTTGATTCAGATTTTGCAGGTGATCTTAATAAAAGAAAATCCACTACTGGCTATGTGTTCACACTTGCAGGAGGAGCGGTAAGCTGGTTATCTAAGTTACAGACTGTTGTAGCTTTGTCTACTACAGAAGCTGAGTACATGGCAGCTACCCAAGCATGCAAGGAAGCAATATGGATACAAAGGTTAATGGAAGAACTCGGGCACAAGCAGCAGAAGATTACTGTGTATTGTGACAGTCAGAGTGCCTTGCACATTGCAAGGAATCCAGCCTTTCATTCCAGGACAAAGCATATAGGTATACAGTATCACTTTGTTCGAGAAGTAGTAGAAGAAGGAAGTGTGGATATGCAAAAGATTCACACCAAAGACAACCTAGCAGATGTTATGACAAAGCCAATCAACACTGACAAGTTTATTTGGTGTCGATCCTCCTATGGTCTATCAGAAACGTAAGCAACATGGAATGGCAAGACAGAAAGAGTGGTGTGAAGATATGATTGGTTTAATCAAATCTTCAAGTGGGAGAATTGTTAGAACTTAGTCCCACATCGGTGGGAGCAACGAAGGAGTTCCTCCTTGAAGGCTATATAAAGAGCCTTAAGGAGAAGTATTAAAACCATCCCAAGAATTATCTCTTCCTCTCTTGTATACTTTCTTATATTCTTTGTGAGGTTGTTCTCTCCTAGTATTTAGAGAGAGGTGTTGTAATATTTTCTCATAGTGAAATTCTTCTAGTCTTGCCCCGTGGTTTTTCCCTTTATTCATTGAGGGTTTTTCACGTTAAATTTTGTGTGTTCAGTTCCTATTTTCTCATCTCTTATTTTAGTTGTGAGACACTATTCCGTCACTCTGGTACCTAACATAAAGCACCTTTTGTGGACTGAATGACTTCTAGTTGAATCTCAATTTATGACCTCCCAACCCATATGACAGAACCAACTATTTTCAGATCAATGTCAACACTAATAGGCTTATTCAAAACAATCTTGTCAACAGAAGCTGTGACCACCAAGAGAGGCCTTGTTGTGCTATCATCATCTGAACAATGCTAAAATTTACAAACAAACATATAACACATCTTTAGTCATTTCAAAAAGGTTGCAATTTTATAGTTTCCACGATGTAAAAGAATAAACTTTGTAAAGATAGTACCTTAGTCATTCAAAAAGGGAGAGGCAAAAGTTGAAACTACAGGGATGGTGTTAGTAGATGAGCAATTAAACTCCATGGAATTGGGATTGCAGGTGATTCCTGCAAATGGGTTGGTAAGAATTTTGATGGTTTGAAGGAGTTTGGGTTTGTTTTTCTTTAATGTGAAATTTGCTTTCTGTAGGGCAAATTTCTTTCAGCTTGACTGAATCAGTCAAACTTTTGATATCCTGTAAAAAAATTATGTTTCTAAATCTTGGGTTATTTGTGTTCTTAAACATTGCTGTAAAAAGAAAGAAAAGAAAAGGCTTGGGTTCCTTCTTCTCAAATCTCAATGGTGTGGGGTTTATACTTTATACCAGGGCATCTTATTTGTAAATTATTTAATTAAATAAGAATTATATAATCATATTTTAATACTTATTATGTAATCAATTAAATAATTAATTATAAGAAAATGCTCCTCATTTACACATTCTATACTTGATTTCCTGTTTTTTTTTTTTTTTTAGGTTTTCATTTTCCCCATCGAGATTTGCTCATTTATTCTTTTACTTTTTTTTTTTTTACCTCAGTAGTCCTGTTTACGAGTCGGATAGTCCGTCCAGTCCGATAAGTCCGACTCATATTGAATTAGATTTGGACAAAGTATTTAGTAATTCGGGTCGATTCAGCTCGAATTACTATTTATTAAATTAAAAATATTATTTTATTTAAATTTAATTATAATATATATAAATATATTTTTTTAAATTTAATTATAATTTATACGGACCGATCCGGACCCGAATAGACTTGGTCAAAAAAAAATATATTTTTTGAACCGCGATCCGACTCATAGACATATCTGGACCTCAGCGAAAGCCTCATTATTGGTAGATTGATTTTATTTATACAATAACTGGCCTATATATATATTTGTTTGTTAGATTCTAACATTAAACAAGATATATTAAGTAGTAGTAATGAAAAATATATGTTTAATTATAATGCATTAATTTATCTTAAAATCAATATTTTACAAATTAATTATGATTTAATGGTAAAAAAATAGAAAAAATAAGAAAAAAAATAAGGAGAAAATTAAATATCTAATTATCATTCATGAGATTTTATTAAAAAATAAACTTACCTCCATTAATTTGAAAAATACATTCTATTTCTTTGGAAAAAAAACTAATGTTAGAATTTATCATTTCAAAATTAATATATAATTGAAGTAAAAATAAGTTTAAAATATTTATATGTATTTACATTAAAATATAATATAATAAAAATTTAATTTGATAGTAATTAAAAATAATTTTAAAACTAATTGAATTTTCATTATTTGTTGTTAAAAGTCTTGGATAAAAATGAAAAACAAAAATAAATAAATAATAAAAAGTATATTTGTCTTTTTCATTTAAAATTCGTTTAATAAATAAAATCTCAATGAATTAATATATTTGTCATCAAATTTTTAAAAATAAAAGGGCATTTTTCAAATTTAAAAGATATATATTTTCCCATAAACCTCATATATATGTACTTTACTGATAGGATCCAAGATGGTTCAATCTCATGGCAATTTATATATGAGTCAAGATCCAATAAGATTTAAAAAACATGATAAGAATTGGTGAAATTCATTTGAACTATGTTACAATTTATTAATAGATTCAAAAGGTTTAATCCCACGGATTCACACCGTTTACCCTTAATAAAATATTTCCATTTTCATAAAAAAAAAAAAAAAATCAAGAAGTGTTCTCGTTTATAACATAACATTATTCATCTTTATTAAAGCTTAAGTAATGAGCCCCGTGTTGACACTTGTCTCGCACTATTCACTCTGTCTTGTAAAACGACGTCGTTTTGCTTCAATATTCTTTGTTTCCGGGCATTTTCGAAGTCGTTGAGCATTTATTGTTTTGTGCGTGACAGCTCTGCATTCTCATCTGTATCTTTAATGCCTTTTTTATTTCACGCCTTAGAGGAGAGAGAGAATATTTTCTTCTCTTTCTTCTATACGCGTTTTTTCTTAATCTAATATTTTTTCCTTTCTTCTCTTTCTTCTATACGCGTTTTTTCTTAATCTAACGTCGACTTTCCTCTGTTCCCTTCTCTTTCAATCGTGAGAAAAAAAAACTTTGTTTTCTTCTTATTATCGTCTTTCTTGTGATTGAACGACCGAATCGAGGAAAGGTCGTCCCGGCGAGTCAGATCGGACCAAAAACGCATTTTTTCTTAATTTTGTTTTTGTTTTTTTTTGGTGCGCAGAGATAGAGAGGGATGGGAGAGTTAGCGAAGGTGTTGTATATAGTGGTGGTGGACGAAGGTGAGAAAAGGGAGGAGACATCGTCGTTTCGATACACGCGTTCCGTTCTTCAGAGCACTCTCCAACTCATGGGCTGCAAACCTCGTCATGCTTTCAAGGTTTTCCTTTTTATTAATTGTTTTATGAATTTAGATGAATTCCTTTTTTTTTTACTTCAAGCAATTTGGTTGATTTCGCTTTATTATGGATTTACGATTTAATCTCAATTTCGTTGATTTAAATTGTTTCTTTCTTTTATCTTTTTGTTTGATTGATAGATTATAATTACAATATGATAAATTAAAGTGTAGATGATGAGTTGTTAGATCTGATTGCTTATAACGTGTTCTATAAAATTCCTTTTCAATTTTACATGATTTTTCTGATTTAATGCTGAGTCAAAACTATACGAATTTTAACAATTTGATAGTAGCATTTTTTTTGCTTCTCTGTTTTTCAAAAAAAAAAACCGCATTCTGTCGTTGTCATAGAATTTTGACTGGATATTTATCTCCTCAAGAAGCTCGAATTGTTTAGGTTTTTAGGTTCATGTTTGTTTCTGCAAAAGCTTTCAGACCTTTGCAAATGATCAAAATCAATTTAGATGAAATCAGTTTTGATCTATTTCTCTTTTTGTTGGCACCTCCGCATTGTGGATCTTGTTCTACCATTGGTCCCATCATCTTTTTGTTATTTTATTGCCTAATAATGTGCATGTTATTGGTTTAATTTTCAGTTTGTACATAATTTTTGCTTCCTATTGGGAGATAGAGATCTTTATTATCATGTTTACTGAGAGGTTGAGACTTGAATTAATTGCCTTGTGTCAGTATGCATATCGAGATTGGGATTCTTTTCCTCAATCAGATTTCTATATAGAATTCTTGTATAATCTATACTGTCCAGATTCTCTGTGTCATGTGGTTACTTTTGACGTTATTATTAGTTTATTGTTAATAATATTATGGTTTGGTGTTGTGGTATGTCTTTTGGTCTTAATTTTCTAATTTGACATGATTGGTTTTCTCTCATGTTTCTTTAATTGTTATGGCAAGTGGATCCTTTTGATGAATGTCCTCTTTGTATTTCTTACCAGATTAGCCAGAGGGTTTTTGAATTGATAAGAAGTGATCCTTCTTAAAGCTTACCAGAAGGTATTACCATGATCTCAATGCTTATAGGATTTTGTTTGATAATGTAATAACAAGTTAATGAAGATTTTGTTTGTCAAACGACCCTTTTTAGCCATCTTGGTTTTTGATTCTGAATTGGGTTTTCTGTAACAGGATGGTAATCCCAGGCTGTCTTGTTTTGGGCTCATGAAGAATAGCAGAGATGGCAAGAGTTATAGTACAAACTTAGCTTTCACACCTCCAAAATACCTGAGAACAGGTTAAATATGTTCAAATGATTCATTTCTTCTGTATATTAAGAAATATTTTACTTTGAATCTCAACTCAAAGTTTGGATTTGCTTCTTTGGCAGGTAGAGTGACGCCGGAAAATGTTGTGTATAGCTTTGGAACCTTGCTGCTAGATCTTATGAGTGGCAAACATATTCCTCCCAGCCATGTAAATTCTCTTTGTCACATAATAAGTTTTATTGCAATTAGGATCTTTATGTTACTGAAGTTTACTTTGCAAGATAAAGCTTGGTCATGTGAACTTAATAATTAGTGTTGCAATCATACTGTGAATTTGGATGCACCATATTGGTGAGAGTATTTTTTAACTATATATTCTAATACTCCGAACCTTGATTATTATTATTAATTAAAATTTTTATTGTACATATAATTTTTATAATTATATTTTCTTAAAGCTTGCTTGGAGATTTAAGGTGGACCCTTTGCTTCAAAAACATAACAGAGAACAGGGGTAAGTTTTCTGCGCTGCCTATGTTTATTGGAATTGAGAGCTAATGTTGATTTTTTTGGGGCTTATGGTCATATAAGGATACAGTGCAAAAGTAGTGAGTTTATAATGAAAATGTGCAGCAGGGATATAAGGAGACTATTGATGGATTGGAGGTATAGTCTTATGATTGATTAAGATTCATTACTTTTGTTTTTTGTTTTGCTGCGACATCCGTATGTGGATGTTGTGCTGCATGCAAGTGGTTGGTAACTATGGTTGCTTTACCAATCTATATGAATTGCAATCACATCTTTTTTTTTTCTTGAACTTAATGCTGAGGTAACCATACTTTGCTGTTTTTCAGCTAAGTAAAATGATTTTAATTGGGTCTCCATAAAATGAACAGATTGGATCATGACTTTTTTTGTTTGTTACTGTTAATTGAAGTTCAAGTGTATATTCTCTATTAATCTATTTTACTTGAGAGGAATGGATAGAGGCATATTTTTTAAATATGCTAACATTTTCTTGGTTTGAGAACTAATATCTGCTGCATATGCACCAAGCATGGGATTCTCATTTTGTTGTGGCAGTCTCTGTCAAACCTTACTTTCTTCTTCCCCATGATGCTGATTTATTCACTTTTTATGTACCTTTTGTGTTTTTTGTTCTTATCTTAGATTGAAATCTGGTAGTATCAGTGTGAGGGCTGTTTTGACTTCATGCTAATATAGCAACTTAGCAATATTTTAAAGCTGTAGGAAATTTAAATCTGGAAAATTTTAAGATAATTCCAGGAAATTAACTGTCTTCTGTTAGCTTCTTTTATTACCATCATATTTGTTGTTTAACATGGTCCTGCCATCTTTTCAGGATTCGAAAGAGATTTCATTGACTCAGGTTCAGGCTTTTACAAAGCCAGTTGTTCTAAAATGCAGAGATGTAAGTCACTTTATGGGATGCTATTGTCGTCAAGCAGACCGTTGTATGCATATTTAATTTAATTTCTCAACTCAAAAAAGTTTTCTTGTGTAATATAACTGTCAGTTTTTAACTTTTTAATAAGTAATTCTTTTCTCTTCTTTGCAGGCAATTAGAAAGTGTCTAAGGGCTATCAATGAATCTCGTGCTCAAAAGCGGAAGGTGATACATTCTTTCTTTTCATATTTATTAACTTATCTGCTGCTTTAATTGTTTATGTACTTGTATTATTGATTTTTTTCTTTCCTTTTTAAAGTTCTGGATCTCAAAATTTAAGGCTGTATTTTGTGCTTGTCAGGCTGATCAGGTTTATGGTGTCCCTCTTTCTGGTTCACTGTTAAGTAAACCAGGGGTTTTCCCTGAACAAAGGCCGTGCAATGAAGATTTCAGAAAGAAATGGATTGAGGTATGTTCATACTCCCCTACGTGGTTGTACATAACTTTTTGTTGTTTTTTTTAAATTTTTATTTTTGACTTCTTAAAACTTGGTGAAAAGGCAAAACAAACTTTATGCATGAACTCAATGAATTCATGAATTGTTATGTTCATATTTTTCTCAGGGCTTATCACAGCAACACAAACGTTTGCGTTCTTTGGCTGATCAAGTTCCTCAAGGGTATAGGAAGAGAACACTAATAGAGGTTCTTATCAGGAATAATGTTCCATTGCTGAGAGCAACTTGGTTTATCAAAGTAACTTATCTTAATCAGGTATGACTGCCTTAATTATTAATACCATCTGATCATGCTCTTCCCAATTGTCCTCGGCTATTCTTAATATTGGAAGGTAGCAGATTATGGTGCAAAAGTAGTGATTTTTTTGGGGCTTATGGTCATATAATGAAAAATGTTAAGAAATGACATCCCACACCCCAACTTACCTTTCCCCTTCGGATTTCTTTTCCAAGTGAATAGGATGATCAAACTTTTGAACAGAGGGTTGATAACTGAAAATGTTGTTTGAGGAATTCTGACCATACCTGATTTTTCTGGTATATAAGTGTCAATAATGCTTTGAATCGTATCTCCCCATGTTCTCCAACCATGACAGTTTCGTTTGTTAATTTTTTTTTCTCAAAAATAATGGTAAGAAATAGAAGTCAAATCTTCTGAAATGCTATAATACACCCAAAAAAAAAAATTTAAAAACTTTACCGCCCGCGGCGGAGCGCGGATTTTCACTAATTATATTAAAACAATCTCTTCAATTTCAGGAGAATTGCTTTAATATGGCTTTCCATTATATTAAAACAATTCTCTCAATTTCAGGCGAGTTGTTTCAATACAGCTTGCCACGTGGTAGGTCATATTTTTAAAAATAAATAAATAAAGAAATTTAAGAGAAATAGAAAAAAAAAGAATAGAGATAAAAAGATAAATATGTGTGTTGTTATTTTTTTTATTATAATCGTATTCAATATATTATATATTTATATAAATTTTAATACGTTAATAATTTGTTTTATGTAAATTTTGATATATTCGTGCATTCGTGTCATGTTCATGTTACTTTTAGTACCGTGTCGTATTTTAATTATTTTTCTCATATTGTATTAGTGTCGTATAATCATGTTATTTTCGGAATTGTCAGATCTAATTGACACTATTAAAATAATTCTCAATTTTTTGTCATGTGTCGTCGTGTTCGTGTTCATGTTATGTTTTCTTGTTATAATCGTATTCAAGATATTACATATTTATATAAATTTTGACAAGTTAATAATTTGTTTTATGTAGATATTGACATGTTCTTCTATTCGTGTCGTGTTCAAGTTATTTTTCGTGTTATATCGTGTTTTAATTATTTGTCTCATATTATGTCTGTGTCGTATAATCATGTTGTATCCGAAAATTTTCAGGTCTAATTGATATCATTCAAACAACTCTCAATTTTATGTCACTTGTCATATAATAATCGAGAGTTATTATTTGTGTAGATTAATTGATAGTTTTAGACATCTATATCTTACTTTAAAAGTTATTTCCAATTGAAATATTTTACATAGTTTATCATAACGATTCAATTTAAACTCTAAGTATATCGATTTAAATTTTTAATGTTAAAAATTTGGGAGTAATGATTTTATTCATATACATGAAAATTTGATAATAATAATAATAAATATTATTCTAAAAATTTTCAATAATTGAAAAATATTAAAGATTTTTGGTGAAATTTTTTCAAAATTTTTCTTAAAGTAAAGAATAATTTAACGAATTTCATCCAAATATGAGTGAATATTTTGAATAATAATATATACATACATACTGAGAATTATAAATTCAAGTAATTATAAAAATTTAGAATAAATGAAAATAATGTATACATACTATTAATAATATTTAGCTTAGATTTTTATTTTATATTAAAAGGATTATGATTTTAAATAATTAAATTTTTTTAAATATTTTACTAATTAATTATTATTTTATTAAAAATTTATGAATTCAAATTTTATAAAATAAATTATGATTTAAACGTAATCGAGAGAACATTCTAATATTTAATTATTTATATATTAATAATACTCAATTTAAGAAGACAAATTACTAACGTAAATTTTGAAAACGACAACTTGACATAGTCACCAAACCACACCCTCATTGTCAACTCTTCTTGGCTTATTAACAATTAAGTTCAATTAATCCAAAATCAAAGACTTGTTAGTAATAACTAAATCAACTCACTATCAGCCAAAGGACGAGGGCCCACTTGTCTTTTTTTAAAAAAAATCTATGGGTTGATGATGTCCTTGATTTTTAGGGTAAATATGAAAAACATATTTTTAATAAATAAATTATTGTTAAATGATCTAATAAATAAAATTTATTTGAAAAAAATGTATAATTAGAAATTATTATAAAAAATATTGTAAAAATAAAATTATCTTTAATGAAAAAATTTATTTTTCCTTTCTCTTTTATTAAGAAAATATTATTTTTTAAAAATTTTAATTGAAAATAAATTTAAAAAATAAAATATTTAAATTTTTTTTAATTTAAAAAATTTTAAAAAATAAAAAAATTAATTTTAGGAATATTATTTTTATTCTTTTAAAATTTTTAATTAAAAAAGTAAATAAAAAAATTTAAAATTTATTTTTTAAAATTAAAAAAATTTTATTTTCAGAATATTTATTTTTTAATTAAAAAGTACATTAAAAAATAAAAGAAAAAGGGAGGAGAAGGTTTTTTATCAAGGATAATTTTGTCTTTACAATATCCTTTAGAACAATTTCTAATTGTTCATTTCTCTTTTTCAAATAACTTTTATTCATTAGACCATTTAACAATAACTTACTTATGAGGACATGTTTTTCATATTTACCCATCTTTTTATTGACGTCAACATCTAGTTTTCCCAAGTTAATTTTTGCTACTAATTTAGCTTATTCATTTGTTTATTAAAAAAAAAGTAAATTCAGTTCAAAGCTTATTCTGCTATTAATTTAGTTTTTTCAATGGTTTATTTAGAAAAAGCAAATTCAGTTCAGAATTTTGATCGTGAGAGACTATATTAGTCGTATGATTTATTAGTAGAGTAATATTAATTTTTTAATTTTAATAATTGATAATTTTAAATAAAAAAATTTGATAATTTTGGATATGATACAAAAATAAAATATGAACCTGACACGTTTAATAATTATGAACATAATGTAATAAATATAATACAACACGTTTAAATATAATTAACATGACACGTATCATATTTATTTTTAAAATTTTAACATATTTAATAATTTTTATTATTTTATATTTATAAAATTAACACGCGAAAAAAATATGAGACATAATATATGTATATGAATTGTCAGATATAACAAATATATTATAATAATAATTTGGCAATTAACAATTATAGCTTACATTAGCAAAAAAAAAATAAAAAAATAAAAAAATTAAATCAATAGTTAAGCTAAAAAATAATTATTAAATTAATTTTTTCTTTCTTTCGCTACCCAAATTCATTATTCCAAATATACTTTATTTGAAAAATAAAGATTTGATTTTGATATACCGAATTTGGCATCTTTCTTCTGCAGGTTGTATTTTATTCATACCAAGAGACGCTTTAATTCTTTCATCACATCATTGAATTTTGAAAAGCAACGTGTCTAGGTGGGATCCATCGGGACAGTATAATTTGCGTATTTAAATTGTATTTTTGTTATTTTTTAATATTAAAATTTATATAATAATTTATATTATATAAATTTATTTAATTATTATTTTTATCTTATTTATAATTTTTATCACCTAATCCTTAACTTTTTATTTTTTTTAAATATGTTATATATGAGACGGAGAGACCATAGTTATGGGAGGGGAGGATTATAGCAGGGCAGAAAGAGTGGTCAATGTCTCAGCGATCAAACTGATAATTGAACATTGAAGAGAGATAAAAATGGGAGAGGAAAACAAAGCTAGAAAACCTCATGTTCTAATCCTTCCTTACCCTGCACAAGGTCACATAAACCCCATATTCCAATTCGCTAAACGCTTAGTCTCCAAAGGCGTCAAAGCCACTCTAGTCACCACCGTCTTCCTCTCCAATTCGGCCTCCTTTTCCGACCCATCCACCTCTTTCGATCTTCAGACCATATCCGACGGCTTCGATGAAGGCGGCTATGTTCAGGCTCCTACCATTGATGTCTACCTGCAAACTTTCTGGTCCGTGGGCTCTAAGAGTTTGGCAAGTTTAATTAAGAAATTACTTGCTGATAATAATACTGATCATCCTCCTATTCATGCCCTTGTCTATGATGGGTTCTTGCCTTGGGCACTTGATGTCGCAAAACAGTTTGGGATACCAGCGGCTGTGTTTTTCACTCAATCTTGTGCTGTCAACAGCGTGTATTACCATGTTAGCAGGGGACTTCTTCAGCTTCCACTCCCAGAGCCTGATCATGTTTCTCTTCCTGGATTGCCTCCGCTTCAAGTTTCAGATTTACCATCTTTTGTTGCTCTTTATGGATCGTATCCGGCTTGGTTTGATGTTGTTGTGAGTCAGTTTTCCAACGTTGATGGAGCTGATTGGGTGTTTTTTAACATTTTTTACGAATTAGAGAAAGAGGTATAGACTCAATAGTTGCGTATATCTTTTTTTAACACTGATTTATAGATCATTAACTAGATCCTAAAAGCTGGTTTTTTTGCCTTTTATTAGGTGGTGGATTGGATGTCAAAATTCTGGAAGGTGATGACAATAGGACCGACTATTCCATCCATGTACTTAGACAAAAGACTCGAAAACGACAAAGACTATGGTATGAATCTCTTCAAGCCAAACACTAGTGCTTGCCTGAGTTGGCTAAGTGGCAAGCCAAAGGGTTCAGTGGTGTATGTGTCATTCGGAAGCTTTGCATCCCTAGGAGTTGAGCAAACGGCAGAGCTAGCTTGGGCTTTGAAAGGTAGCAATTGCTACTTCTTGTGGGTTGTGAGGGAAACAGAGGAGGCCAAACTGCCGAACAAGTTGATAGAGGAGATCACTCGGGAGAAGGGTTTGGTGGTGACTTGGTGCCCTCAATTGGAGGTGCTGTCTCATGAGTCAATAGGTTGCTTTCTCACCCATTGCGGCTTTAATTCCGTTATTGAAGCATTGAGTCTAGGAGTTCCGATGCTAGCAATGCCTCAGTGGACGGATCAAGGCACTAACGCGAAGCATGTAGAGGATGTATGGGGAATTGGAATTAGAGTTCGGCCTGATGATGATGAGAAAGGTTTAGTGACAAGAGAGATGATAGAGCAGTGCATAAAGGAATTACTGAAAGGAGAAAAGGGTAAAGAGGTTAAGAAGAATGCAATCAAGTGGAAGAATTTGGCTAAAAAAGCAGTTGAAGAAGGTGGAAGTTCAGATAAAAACATGGATGAATTTATAGCTAAACTACTCTGCGATTAGTACGTTTCTGTCTTTGAATGAATAAGTTAGGATTTGAACCTAGCTTAGCTAGATTGGTTCGTCGTCTCTAAAAGATGAAATTTAACATGTTTGAACTTTAAATCCTAATATTTATAATTTCTTTTTTATTTTTTTTATTTTTCAGATTACAGTCTCTTTGAATTTGCTGCATAATGATCCTGTACTCGCCGAATAGTTGTATGGATTGGATAGGCATTGCCGCATTGCTGAAACTAAAATAATGGATGAGAATCCAGATTTGTGCTCTTAACTTTTAAGTTAAACCGTAGAGGGAAAAAGAAAGACAAAGACAAAGACGTACAAAACTGGTACACGTCTCCTGAAAAAGAAAAACAAAACGATTTCTTATTATATATGTCAGAATCCAGTTGTTTGTTTCTGTAGGGTTGTCTATATGTTTCCAACTATTTTATTTTCAGTCTAACTTTTGTTGGGATTTGGTTCACAATTTAAGGAGATTGTGTTAGTAAATGATAAAGATAATGTGGTATTTATTTTAGTATTTAAAGTTTTATTTGTGTGTTATTATAATATTTATCAGTAAAGAAAATCGTAAACTAAGTTACGGTGTTTCACACTTCCCAAAGTAGCCATCTCAGACGCAAATTCTTTGTCAGAGTGTTGAGAATCCAGTAACCTCTTAATCATTAGTGAGGTGCCATCTTCAAGGATTCCTTTGTTCATAGTCCATGTTCTTCCTGACCCGATGATATTCTTTTTTGCTGAAACTGTTAGTGGCCTTCAAAAGATCACTTAAATTTCATTCTGGAAACTGACTTTTCAAAAATGTAAACCTGAAATAACAATACTTTCTAAGTACTTCACAGATAAAATCATAACCAAAGAGAAAAATAACTAATTGCAATTTCAAAAAGGAAAGAAGAGTATTAGCTCCAATCTGATATGGACGTATTAAATTAGCTTGCCTTAATGCCTTTATCTCCCTTTAAGCTCTTTGCCCATTTGTTTGCTTCTGGATCATCATCCTTCTTCCTCATGACAGATTGCGGAAATTGAAGAACAAACCTATGTTATTCGGATACGAATGTGAGTGTCGGACACGAAAAATAAAATAAGTTATTAGGATTTGGATATGTTCAATTTTTTAAAGATTTTCATGTATCTGAAAGATCTTTAAAGAATCATACATATCTCATATCATATCCGAATATGTATCGAACATAAATATTTCAAGAACAATCAAAAATCGAAACGAACAGAGGAACTGACCAATACCCACACCTATAACAGCAACTGTCACCCCACCAACAGCAGCTCCAGCAATAACTCCAGTTTTAGTGCCCTTTGAAGCCGACTGACATGGATCCAAAGGCTTCCCACACAGTCCTGGATTATTTGCAAAACTATCTGCTGATAGTGAAGCCTGCAAATTTTGGAATTGGCCCTGTCAAGAGACTACTAGCTATGCTAAATGTTTTCATCCTACTGAGCAAATTGAGTTCTGCAGGAATCTGACCCGTCAATTTTTTATGGTCCAGTTTCAAAATGTTTAAGAAGCTACAATTTGCGAGGTTTGTTGGGATATTTCCAGAGCAATTACGCAGAGAAACTTAAGCAAACCAGCTGCAGACTGCAGTTGACTACTAGACTTAAATTCTGATAAATATAAGAGAATATCAACAAAATCCAGAAAAAGGATAAAAAAAAAATGAAACTTCGGAACAAAAATTCCAAGACCCACCTCAGATTTCTCAAGTTTGAACTGAAGAATATCAAAGAACAGGCAAAAGGGTATTGGAAACAACAAATAACTGCCAATCCCATTCTCTCTTTACTTTAATTGTTAGAATATTAATATGTTGAAGGCTTTGGCATTTTAATTAAAAACTTTGAGTTTGCTTTTTTAAGTGAGAGACTGCAATTTCTAAAGTGAGTTTCTGGATTAGTTTAGTATTATTATTGAAAAAAATTTAGATTATAAAAAATTTGGATTATAAAAAAATGTTTAAAAAATATAATATAATTTTTTTTAGTATTTAATATTATTTTGAATAATTTAAATGTCAAAAACATATATAACTAGCATCTAATTAGCAGTTTCTTATGAATATGTGAATATGACACTTTCAATCTTTATTGACAGATCTCTCTATTAGTTATAACGAGACGAAATTGAGAATCAAACGTACAGAATTACATACAAATGTCATTTTTTTGTGTATTTTTATTTTCAGTACTAAGTTAAGTTGAAGAAGACCAGTAATGTATAACCCATATGAGTAGCAACTAGCAAAGCATATTTTTTTAACCAGACTGCATATAAAAAAATTAATTATGTTTAAATATATCGTTTCATATTTATTATATTATTTTTACGTTTATTAAATATATCATATTTATATCATGTTTAAAATTATCTAATTTAATATAAAAGACAAATTAAGCAACAAACATTAGGCTCCCTTTTAACCCCTTGCTTTGCTTTCATTGGCTCAAACCTCAAACTATAAGATATGGCACTTTTAAGTAATATTGAACAATCATTGGACTCGCTTGACATGATAATCGACTAAACAAAAGCAATACACAAAACCAAAAAATAAAATAAAATACAAAAGCAATACCAAATGAGGGTTCTGGATGGAATTAATAAAATGGATCAAAATTAATCAAGAAAAAGATTTGAATTTGAGTGTGGCTATTATCGAGTTATATAATTGCAATTGCTTTAACTGATTTTTATATTTACTTAAGTATTTTGTTTGTACCAATATTCATTTGCTTTTCTCAAAGTAAAAAACCCAAAAAAAAAAAAAAAATTCCGCTTTCCTATATTTTCAATTTGGTATTTTACATTATGGTTTTGTAAAGTTGCATGAATGGTAGGTAGAAGGGTAAAAGAAAAATTTATAGAAAATGTACAAAAAAATCTTCTTTAATGATTTTCTTATTGGCCCAAGCCCAACCGGTTCAATTTATTTAGACAAGGTCTGTTTTCTATCATAGGTGCAAGAATCCGTGATATCTTATCATACCAATACCAATCGTATAGGTATCATTTTTGTTTTAAATTGCTATAGTTAATTTTAAATATCGTTTTGGTTTGAATATCGGTTTATATCAACTCGTATCGATCATATCATTTTATATTAATTGTATTGTTGGTACATGATTTTATTTTTTTTAACTTTTTTTTTTAATTTATAATATTTTCACTTATTTTATGCTTTTAATCAATTATTAATATTTTTCTTATGATTATTTTTATTTTTTCATAATTCATCTAAAAATAATATATATTTATTAAATTAGGTTATTAAAAACAATTTATTATATATTTTTTAATATTTTATGTTTATTTCATTTATTTAAAATTTGAAAAATTAAAATTTTATAATATTTAAAATTTATATTTACATATAAACATATAAATACATACAATAAAAATATATTTATATATATATTTTAAAATATTAATAAATTCAAAATAATTTATCAAAATACACCTTACTAATATGTATTAGTTAGTACCAGATAAAAAGAAGAGGTCCACGACTATTTTGGCAAGAACCTAAATCCGAACATGCCTCAAATCTTTGTCTGAATCAAACGTGGCACAACTTTAAGAGCACCCTGAAGGGCACTAACACCGCACCAACTTTACAACGAAGCGCACCGCAGACACCATTCTTTAATGTCCAACAGCAAAAACGAGAGTGCTCGCAAAAAAAGAAAAGAGAGAGACTGCAGTGCTTAATAAAACACTGGCTTTTGGCTCTCTCTCTCTCTCTCTGTATCCACTCTCCTAAACACTGACCTCTTTGAAAGAAAAAAAAAAAAACCCAAAAAAAATGGATTGATAATTCAAATCTCCATCGAATTAGGTCACTTTGTCACTCCATTTCCCTTGGAATCAATCAGGTGATTTTCTCTCTACATCGCTATTCCTTTCTTTTTCTTTCATTTTCACTATTCTCTCCGGATCGGCACTAAAAAATAAAATAAAAAACTAAAAAAATCCCTCCATTTTTCTTCAGATTTGTTTAATTTTTTGTTTTAATCCTCGGGGACCCTACGTTTTGAAACTTCCAAATTTCGTGTTTTTATTTGTTATGGTTGTGCAGTGAAAATTGAAAATTTCCACTGTTATGATAGTGTTCTTTATTTTTAGGGTTTGGTGTTTTTTGTTGGTTTAGTGTTTACGATCTCGGGGTCGGCGTTGTCTTTCTGTGAATTTGAAGCTTGTAAAATCACTGGTGAGAGCAGCTACTTCTTAACTGTAAAATTCTACACTTCTGATTATTTTTTTTTTTGTTGTTTTTAAGTGATGAGTTATTTTTAGGCTTTCTAGGGTTAAGCTGGAGCTCTCTATTTCTCTCTCTCTTTTTGTCTTGACGGCTTATTTATAGCATTTGGTGTAGCGTTTAGATTGTGGTTTGTTTCTATTTATGGAATAAAGGATTGTTTACGTTGAACTTAATAGTGGGGATATGAATGATAATTATAGTAATTAAATGGGGAAAGATTTTAATCTGTTTGATTGTTATTAATGTAAGTATGTAACTAAACTTCTTTTAAGTGGTCTTTATTGAGTTAGGCCATTTTAGAATTGGGAAATAGAGAAAGGTAGGAATTGGTTTGGTTTGCTGAAATTCATTATCTTCCAAAAGGGAGCTTAGATCATTGTGATCTTTTTTTGGAAAGTACTTATTGCTGTGAGAGGATTACTAGAAGTCTCTTTCATAAGTAACATTTATTGTTTGAGAATGAAATTTCGTTTTGATTCAAGGTCAACTTGCTGCTTTTGGAATTAGTTATTGGAGATTAATGAAGAATGAGTATCATGGTTGGGGAACCAACTTAGAAATATATATAGAAAAAATTGCAGAGATTGTCTACGGGAGGCTGTCTGTTTAGATGATTGGCCTGTGGATGGCATTTGGATGCATGCCATTGCAATTTTTTCCTTTTTCAATCAAGAGTGCTACAATTATTTTAGAAAATGGGTCCAGTAGGATTATAGGAAATTGTTTTCGGTTACTTGGCTGTTGTACTGACTTTTCCTGATGTGCACAGTATCTCTATTGATAGAAGGGTTAACAGTAACATTCTGATGGCGATCTTGCCTGCTTCTCTATTTTATGTTGTGACTTGTGGGTTGGTGAGCGAGTGAAGGATTGCAAACTCCTGAAAATGATAGTTTGCGATGCCTCTTTTTTGATTTAGAGTGAAGGATTGCCCCTTACTTTAGGGTAAACTTTTGGCATCGGTGCGACTAGATGTAACCCCATTCGGCTAAGTACAACTTTTACAATGGCTTAATTGATTTCAAGCAGCGGATTCTCCCCAACCCCTGTCCCTCTTTTTTTGTTTTTGTTTGTGAATACAGAAATATTAAATGCTCATTGTTTGTAAGCATCTATGTGGTCTGCATACTTGGAAAATTTAGAAGGATGTGTAGCTATGTCTTCATTGACTTTATTTCTTATTGTGAAAAGTGTGGGAAGGAAATGTCGTTCAAGGTGGAAAGTGTCATTGAGGAGTAATCTGATTCTGATCCTTTTGGGAATTAAGATGCTTTGAAGAGTTCCTTAGTGTCTGCATCTTGGTTTTCATCTTTCTTCTGAATTTGTCTTATGATTTTCATTTTCCACCAATTATTGTATTTGCATTGTCGCTGAAGCTACTTGTTATGAATATTCCTCTTACTTTAAATGCAACGTCTACTACATATGGCTGCTGATGCGCTTGGTGCAATCATCATTCATTATAGAGTGGTTAGTTCATAGTTAACTTAGAAGAAAGATTATATGTTGTCTTGACTTTGTTTTCTGCTTCTAGAAGTCAAAAAAAAAAAAATGCACTCTTTTATACAAGTGTTTTCTTGGACAGATGCCGAGTGAGATATCTTTTTGGTGACTGCTAAGGAATCTATAGATGGTTCTTACAATGAGTTCTAAATATATCTGCTGACATTTTCTTGATTTAAATGTGTTCAAGTTGTCATATTTTGCCCTAGTTTTGGATATAACTTTATAAGTCCTCTAATTTTGTTGCTTTTTACTTCATTACATTCCATCAGTTTATTTTGCTGTATTTGATTAGTAACTTATTATTGCTGTTCTCAGACAATGTTCAATTCTTTGAAAGAAAAAATGTGTTTATTTATGTTGAACTTTATCTTCCGTGTTATTCTGTTTCTTATTTTTATGTTTTCTGTTCATTTTTCCCTTTCGGTTCAAAGAGAAGGATTTTGTACTCTAGAAAATCTGTTTGGTTATACATTCTTTCTCTCCTACTGCAGTGGGGATCTGATCCCTGCTGATGTCTTTCTCTTTCAGGTTTTATGCCATGGAAGATACACGGTCAGTTGCAACGCTCATAGACTCGACAAACTCTAAGATACAGCAGCTTCAGAAAGCATTTGCTGAACTTGAAAGTCATCGTGCTATAACACTTAATCTAAAATGGAAGGAACTTGAGGAACATTTCAATGGGCTTGAGAAGTCCTTGAAGAGACGTTTCCATGAGTTGGAAGACCAAGAAAAAGAGTTTGAGACAAAAACAAGGAAAGCTCGAGAAATGTTGCAAAAGCGTGAAACAGCTGTTGTAGCCAAAG
Organism: Fremontodendron californicum; assembly: GCA_030761205.1. Taxonomy (NCBI): domain Eukaryota; kingdom Viridiplantae; phylum Streptophyta; class Magnoliopsida; order Malvales; family Malvaceae; genus Fremontodendron; species Fremontodendron californicum. Next base: position 16,928,439 of record JAULJL010000029.1, read on the forward strand.
AACAAGCCTCATTGTCGAGGTTACAAGAAAAGAGAGATGCTGCTGTTTTTTCCATTACTAATGCTCTTGAGAAGCATAGGAAATTATCATCTGAGCAGCCTGTCGATGTCAGCTGTGATGGAGATAACGGTGAACTGTCAGTTGAGGAGAAACCACCTGATTCTGTAGCTACTGAAAGTAACTCGGAGGACATCAAAAGTTCTTTTGAGAATGGACATTTCGAGGTGAAATCTTATCCCCAATTGGTAAAACTATGTGAAGAGATGGACTCTGAAGGACTGCACAAGTTTATATCAGATAATCGTAAGAACCTTGCTGCCCTAAAGGAGGAAATTCCTTGGGCGTTGAAAGCTGCAGCAAGCCCAGCCCGCTTGGTCCTGGAATCCTTGGAAGGATTTTACCTTTTAGAAGTGCCAAATGTGGATGGAAAGAAAGATTCAAATCTACTGGGTCTTAGGCGAACCTGTATCATGTTGATGGAATGTCTTAGCTTTTTGCTAAGTAATCTGGATATGGTTTCTGTTTCTGCTCTAATCTCTGAAGAGATTAAGGAGCAAGCAAAGTTAATTGCTGAGGAATGGAAACCAAAATTGGATGCTCTTGACATGGATGCTAGTAATGGTAACTCATTGGAAGCTCATGCTTTCCTGCAACTTCTTGCCACTTTTGGTATTGCTTCTGACTTCAATCAGGAAGAGCTTTCAAGGCTGATACCAATGGTCTCTCGTCGTCGACAAACAGCTGATCTCTGCCGTTCCCTTGGTTTGTCTGAAAAAATGCCAGGTTTGTGTGGTATCAACTTACTAACATTTTACAAGTCATTCGCATAGAATGCTTGCTTGTGTGAAAAACTACAATGATTTGAAAACTGAGCTTGAATATTTATCTATTTACCCATGCTTTACATTCTATTCATCAAATATGTTTCTTCCCTTGCATTTTAGGAAAACTGATATGACTATCCATGTCAAGTGAGACCTGGTAAATTAACTGCCTTTTCCTCTTCCCCTAACCTAGGTGACTTCAAGCCATTGGCACCTGGAAAACTCATCTTTGCTCTTGAACTGATAGGCATCTTCCTAAAGTTCCTAAATGCTTTTAAGTTTAGATATTTTTGAAACAATATCATTGTTGAAATGCTATTTTGGAGTTGAGACCATCCTGCATTTTGGATGACCTTTGAATGGCACTTTTAGATAGGTGTCCTTTCTATCAATTGTTTGGAATGAAGAGAAGCAATGTTAACTATATGGTTTTTCCTCCCTTGAATAGTACTACTAAAGCTCTTAAAACAAGAAGTGTGGGATTAAACATGTGGAATACTGTTGTAGAAAATCAACCATTTCTCTTATTTATACTGCTGCTGGTTAATTTGTACTTTCCTTTCTTCTATTTATCTTTTTATTATTTATATTTTAGGTGTAATTGAAGTTCTGGTGAATAATGGAAGGCAGATTGATGCAGTTAACCTGGCTTTTGCATTTGAGCTTACAGAGCCGTTCTCACCTGTACCTTTACTGAAATCCTACTTGAAGGAGGCAAGAAAAGTTTCTTCACCTGTCAAGCCTGGAAATGCCTCTCCCACTGCTCAGGTGTGTTCTTTACTCCACTATTTCAAGGTGATTGTTTTGCCTAATATTGGCTGAATTTATTTAGGTTGACCATACTTAACCGTATGTTTGAGGGACAAGCACTTAATTTTGTTTTTGCCCACAAGGCCTTGTCTGAAGCAGATCGGACCAGCTTTCTGACCAGTTAGCCATTCTAATATGCTTGGTCTTGTCTGATCATTTAGGATGATTTGGCTAGTTAGTTCCTACTTCAATAGATTTCAGCAACCTGACACTATATTGGTAGTAAAATTGTTTAACATCTATTTGCATGTGGCCCAAAAGGTAGATTTGTTCTTGCAACTTGAATGCATGAGCTATGTTACTCGGACTCGGGTGTGAGTGTCGGACACGGCTATGTGTCCGACACGGGTATGTTTGATTTATTCTAAGTTTTTTCATGTATTTGGAGGGTCCTTGGGGGATCATTTCCCCATACCTATGTCCGAATATGCATCGGACACGGGTACTTCAAGAAAAATAAAGAGTCGGAGCAACATAGTGCATGAGAATATTTTTCCAATATTCATGCTCATGAGCCTTTTCTTTTTATTTTTCCTGCTGCATTTTGGAAAATGACTGAAATATTTTCTTCTGTGTTTTCAGACTGAGGTTAGTGAGCGAGAGTTGACTGCTCTTAAGACTGTGATCAAGTGCATTGAGGAACATAATCTTGAGGAGCAATACCCTGTTGATCCACTTCAGAAGCGGGTTCTCCTGTTAGAGAAGGCCAAGGCAGACAAGAAGAGCGTAACTGAAGCTGCAAAGCCTCAACCCAAGAGACCTCGCGCCAATGGTGCAGGATTTGGTCCACGAGTCACTAACGTAGCTGCCGACAAAACATTCTATCCTAGAGTTACTGATAGGTACATGCATTACGTGTATGACGGACCCTATGTTTACTCTCGACCTGCTGACAACCACGGCCCCTCTCTTCTTGGTTCTGCCACCTACAACTTCTCTCCCAATCATGGGAACTACTTCGGAAACGGGTACCAGTATCAGGCTCCGTATCTTCACTAATTCCGAAACATGGCAAAAAGTTAACTGTGATCCTCTCACTTTAGCTGTTAGCCTTAACCTTTCACGTGCAGTGTATGAATGGATTTAGTATTAAAAAAAAAAAAAAACAACAAAAAAAGAAAAAAAAAAAATTTCCCTGTTAATTTTAATCTGGTGTATAAGAAGATGTTTTGATCCTCTAATATATGCACTCTGTTTTTGTATGTATATCCCCTGTTTTATTCTTTTCTTTTCTATTTTGTTTTGTTTCTATTTTGGTATGGGATTGTTGGAATTTGCAAAGGGCTGTGTTTGGTTTGGTATGCCAGATGAAGGATTCGAACCGGGTGGCGGCTTCATTATTCTTATCCTATATTAGTTGTTGGCTACTTTTATTGGAAGATTGGATGGAGTGGAAAGACAATCAGGTAGGAAAGGCTAATTGATCATATATGCCGGACCCCGGATGAAATTAATGTTTTTTAAAAATAAAATTATTAAGTTCGGGTTATTTCGGGTTGGGATTAATTCGAGTTCGGATTATTTTTGGATTCGGATCATTTTTTGGTTTGGTTCATTTCTGAGTTCTGATTATTTTTGGTTTTGGGTTAGGTTAGGTTCAGGTTGTTCACTTATCTAGTCAAATTAGGTTGGGTCGAATTCGGATGGGTTAGTCGAGTTTTTTGAATTTGAGTTAGAATTGACAAGTTTACATGACGTGGCCAGCTACTGCAACCTACAAACAAGAACAACAAATGAAATGAAGGAGACGATTGAATTTTTCACTAAATTTTGATTTTTAATTGAATTTTGTTATTCAATTTTAATTTTGAATGACTTGAAAATAAAATTTAATAAAAAAATATTTTTTCAGATATTTTATTTCAATAATTAATAATAAAAGATTAATTAATAAAAATATTAAAAATTAACATAGAATTTTTATTTTATGAAAAATTAATTTTTTTTTGGTTTTTCTTTTATTTTTTAAAGTCTTTTTTTTATAAAATAAAAATTTTATGTTAATTTTTTTAATTTTTAATATTTTATAAATTAATTTATTATTGTTAATTATTAAGATGAAATATTTGACGGATTTTTTTGGGTTAAATTTTATCTTCAAATTATTCAACATTAATGTTGAGTAGCAAAATTCAATAAAAAATTAAAATTTAATTGTTAAATTCAATCAAATAAAAGTAGAGTAATAAATTTATTTTTAATTTTAAAGTAAAATGATAAATATCAATCAAAATAAAGTATAGTGACAAATTTCAATATTCACTTATAGTACGGTGGTAAATTTGCTTTTTTTTTTTTTTTTCTTCTTATCTTGAATTAAATTATTAATTTACATCATTGAAACGCTATTGGAAAATTTTCATTAAATAACAGTATATGTTATTCCAATAGAAATTCTAACATAAAAGCAATGATAAAAGGTTAGTAGAAAAAAAAGAAGAACAAGAACAAAAACTATGAACATGAATTTTTGCATCCAAGCATTGTTTTCAACTTAAGTGGACGAGCTAGCTAGTAGTCCTCCCCATCCCAAAGAGCAAAGCAAAGAGGTTGTTCTTTGGTTTTATCTCAAACTATGGGGAAAGATATAAAAAAAAAAAACATCACCAGGCTTGGATTATATAACATGTCAGCAATATTTGGTGTTTTGGATGGATGGATGGATGGATAGATAAGGGATAAGATTCTCACATTCTCCCATCCAATAAAAAACAATGCAAAATTAACACCTCATCTTTCTCAACCACAACTTTCCCAGAAATTGATTCTCTTTAGCCTACTCAATCAGAAAAATCTCTTCTCTCATTCTATCTTGGTTTGTACTACTACATTTTTCTATTGCCAGTTTCTCTTCTGAGTTTTTTTTTTTTTTTTTTTTTAATTAACAAGATTAATCAATGGCTACCACTGCTTCTCCAATGGCGAGTCAGCTCAAGAGCAGTTTCACATCATCTGTTACAAGAGGACTGGTAGTCCCCAGGGGCATTTCTGGAGCCTCATTCAGAGTATCACCTGGCAAGATCAGGACTCCTTGTTTCACTGTCAAAGCTGTTCAAGCAGACAAGGTAAGCTGAGTGCTTGTAAAAACCTTTCTTCTCAATGGTGTCTGGTTAGGCACTTGAATAAAGTTTGATCATTATTTTCCTTCGTCTTCGCAGCCAACATATCAAGTAATTCAACCCATCAATGGTGATCCCTTCATTGGAAGCCTTGAAACTCCGATTACATCAAGCCCTTTAATCGCTTGGTACCTCTCCAACCTCCCAGCCTACAGGACGGCAGTGAACCCACTTCTCAGGGGTATCGAAGTGGGTCTGGCTCACGGCTTCCTCCTGGTGGGTCCATTCGTTAAGACTGGCCCTCTAAGGAACACAGATGTTGCAGGTCAAGCTGGGTCTTTTGCAGCTGCTGGTCTTGTTGTAATCCTCAGCATTTGCTTGACAATGTATGGCGTTGCATCATTCAAGGAAGGTGAGCCCTCAACAGCACCAAGCCTAACCCTGACTGGGAGGAAGAAGGAGCCTGACCAGTTGCAAACTGCGGATGGATGGGCTAAGTTCACCGGAGGATTCTTCTTTGGTGGAATCTCTGGTGTCACTTGGGCTTACTTCCTTCTCTATGTCCTCGACCTTCCTTACTACTTTAAGTAGATAATATTGATATCTATGTTTTACTTTGTTTTGTTACTCGATCTTTCTTTGTTACTTAATGTAAAACTATGTATTTTGGACGAACCTTTGGGAATGAATATCAACTATCAAGTGATTGTCACTTATTTTTTTTGTTAAGATCATTTATTGCATGAACAAGTTTCTCTTTCACTGCCACAATCAGCTGCCAATAAGCCAGACAGAAGACGAAGAAGTAAAGCCCTTCGCCAAACTGTGGCACTAGGAATTTGAATTGATAATTTGTGAAAGACAAAGATTTGTTTTGGTTTGTCGGCATAAATTCTTTAAATTTAATGGCGCAAGTAAATGAAAAAAGAGCTTAAGGAGGCACCTGACAGTTTCAACTTTGAGCTATGAAGAACCGACACGCCGTGTGCCCTTGCGTACCGGTGTCCGACACGGACACGCCTCCGACACGGCGGATACGTATCAGACACGTCCGGATACGTCAAAATAAATAAAAAATAAATCAGACACGGCGAGGACACTGCGGGGACACGGCTGAGATAACTCAGACACGGCTGGACAGAGGAATTTTTTTTTATTTTTTTGCATTTCCCCCCAAATCAAGTTCTAAATTAGAAAAGATTGAGATGGTGCAAACCCAATCATACCCAATCGCGGTCTCTTTCTTGCGAGGCTCTTTGCTTGACTGCCATCTTTTTGTTTTTCTGAGCTAATTTCTCCCTTAAAGAAAAATCTTGCTTTGAAATTATGCAAAAATTTGAAATGGGTTGGATTGGTATTAGTCTGGATACAACAAAATAATTTTATTAGGTCTAATGCACTTATTCGATTTAATAAGTATCTTGTGTCAGAATTTAGAAATTCTATAGCTCGAATCTTTAGTATTCTCTTATTTATTACCTGTGTTTACTATTTAGGCATAATACCGTCACCCATTCTGACTAAGAAACTGAAAAGAATTTCAGAAACGAAAGAAGTGTGGGAAAGTGAAGAAGAAAGAAACATAGAAATAAAAACTATTTCCGAAGGGGGAGGATAAACAGGAACAAGAGGTATTCACCGAAGAAAATCCTTCTTCTTCCCTTTTTTCAGAGGAAAGGGTGGATCCGAGCAAAATCGATGAAACAAAAAAGCTACGAGTGACTGGAAAGAAAAAAAAAAAAAAACAAACTGAAGAAGAATCTGGTAGAGAAACGGCAGCTAAACTCTTAACTTAAAGCCAATTTCTAAGTTACCAGCTAACCACACACGTAGACCAATTAGATTTAAGACTTTTCCATTTATTTTATTTTAATCTATTTATTGATCAAATCATTATTTTAATCAAAATAAAATATAATAAAATTAATATTATCTGTAATTAATTTTAAAATATTAAAAGGTTTAAATTTATATTTTTATTACATATAAAAAATATTTTTTATTACCGTGTCTAGCTGTATCCGTGTCCTATTATTTTAGAAATTGCAATGTCGCAGTATCCGTATCGTGTCGTACTTGTATTACGTGTCTTTGTCCGTGCTTCTTAGACTTTGAGTCTCCATGTTCCCCTTTCTTGAGGAAATCCTATACTCTACCCTAGTAATATTCTTATACTTATTTTAAGAGGAAACATCTAGTAGGTTTGAGATTCGAATCTCAATATTTATAATTTTTTCTCTTATTTTTAGACTATGATCTTTTTTGTAAAAAAGAAAAAAAATGCTTATACTACTTTTTTTTCTTGTGGCGATTCATCTAAATAGCCTAATATTTTGTATTAAATTGTTTTCATACGTTACTAAGGTGCAATGGCAATATTATCTTATATATAATTTTTGGTCATCAAAGGAGGTGATAGCTGCTAAAAGCTCTTTTATTTACCATATTATTCTGGTTCCTTACTGGCCTATGTGGAAGATATGAAAGTGATTCTTATGGATAAAAATTGGAAAGTTAGAACTACAGTCTGTTGGGGGCAGAGGGACCATTGGTTGAGCTATGATGAAGTAGAAGATTTCTGCAAAAATTCAAACCATAAACTGATTTGAGCTTCCAATGGTGCCAACGTGCCACGTGTTTACATAATCTCTTGAAACTAACATTTTTAGTTGACCCTTGGATGACACTTCTATGATGATAAAAACTGCAGCTGCATGTTTGTGAGGTCTTACCTGCAGAAAACTAAACTCAGATTTCTCCTCTGGAGTATTTGATATGCTGTAAATTTTTTCAAGAAACACTGTTAGAGAAACCTGACAATTTTGCTTCTGTTCCATTTCCCCATTTTACTTCTTATACATTTCCTTATTCTATTTTCTGCTTCTGATCATATACTACGTTACCCGGATTCGGGGTTAGTATCGGATACGTTTAGTGTCCGATAAGGATATGCTTAATTTTTTTTAAAAGTTTTTTTTTATATATATGGAGGATCATACTCTCATATCCATATCCGTATATGTGTCAGACGCAGTATCGAACATAGGTATTTTAGGATTTTATAACCTCTACTTTATTGCCCTTTTTTTTAATCTCTCAATTGCTAAGATTCTTATACAGGCAATAGATGAGTTTACCAGTTTGCTTTCTAAAAGGCAGGGCACCATGTACAGGAAGTAGATAGTGGTGAAGAACTTGGAGGAATCATCCGAAGGATCCTCACCTGATGCGTTACGATTGTTTTAGAGCTATTGATATACTCCAAACATTCATTCTTATTTCGTCCACCAAGAGACCAAAATTTCGAGGCTCTATGCCTATTAAAGCCTGCATTGCAAGCAAGACTTGAATGAGCTGTGTTCACATTCTTGTGACAAACCCATTATTCTTCAGTAGCATAATCATTAGCATATATACCTGTTATGGTCATTTTTTGCCAAGATTAAGCAAACTATTCCCTTATTAAAAAGATTAAGATGTTACAGGCTGGAATATCTTGTTGAAATGTTATAGGATATATCTTTATATTGCTTACGTGCTGGTTGCAAGGTGAGGGGCATTCGTTTATGCCCTCAAATAAGTTTTTTTTTTTTTTTTTACAAAAGAAATTGCAACCTGAAAATAGGGGAAGGAATGTAAATGCTAAAATTCGAATTTTAAACTTATTGGATATCATCTCTTAAGAATGATGGCATGAACCAACTAAATTAAACCGGATTCAAATATGTACTTTTTTATGATGGCATGAACCAACTAGACTAAACCGGATTCAAATATGTACTTTTTATATCAATATAGAAAGCTCTCTCATCATGACAAAAACTAGAGAATCAGCAAGCGAAGAAAAGGATTAATTTGCATCCACGAAACAAACTGTATATATATATTGCTTAGCAAATTTCAACAAATATAGGAAAATTCTCTCTTTCCAGTTTGAAATATTACTTAATTGAAGTTTGAATGAAACCTTCAAATACCCACTAATCATGCATGCAGTCTTTCCAACACCAAAGGAGAAAAGATCAGAAGAAAAAGAAGAAGAAATTAAAGACTAGTAATTAAGGAGAGAGGGCTTAAACCATAGGTCATTATAAAAAAAAAAACAGCAGCAGCAGCAGCAGCAGGAGGAGGCCTCGCGGCACCTCCAGGCCAACAATATCATAAAGAAGAAAATTCAACTTCTTTTTGTGAATGTTAACCGAGGGTAAGCCATCCTTAAATTGGGCGAGGATGAGAAGCAAAAGCAAAGCCAATACAACGAAGAGCAGCTGCGAGATGATCATCCATTTCTTCCACTTAGACTTGTAGTTTGAGACAGATTGAAGCAATAACAAAAGCAAAAGGATGCAAGAAATACTGATCAAAGGCAAAGGAAGTCCCATCAACATTGTGGCTTTTGGCTAGGGTTTTTGGCTTCGCTTATAACGCTTAGGGCTAATTTAGCATTACTTGGGTTAAAAAAAAAAATCTAGGTTAAAAAAGTGTGGTGAAAAAAAATGGTTTAAGAATTTTTAAGTGTTTGGCATTATTGTTAAAAAATATTGTAAGTAATTGAAATGTAAAAAAATGTTTAAATAATAAAAATTTAGAGATGTTATGTGAGGATAATAAAGTCATTTTATCAAAAAATCAGCTTCTAATGTCCAAAAGTTCTATTTTTTTTTTAATCTTTTTTGTTTGGATTGTCAAAGTATGATTTCAAACGCAAAAGCTAAATTTTTTTACCCGTTTAAGATTGCGTTTGCGATAAAACGTAACTTTTGACCTCAAAAGTTGTGCCAACAATAATGCTAAATGGGATCTTAATGCTTAATGCTTAACCTAGTTTGTACCGATCAATTTGCCTTGACTGCATATCCATCGTACACTACGTCAAAACTAATTTTAGACAGCATTTTTTTTATAACATTTCTCAAATGTTGTTAAATATAGCAAAGGCAACACTTTGACAGCATTTTACATATTGCTGTTATATATTATAATGGTCAATAATTACAGTATTTTTAAAATTTTAAGAAGCATTTGACATGTGCTGTTATAAATCTTATCATATAAAAATACTTTTGGTAGCACTTATAATTGCTATTATTGAGATCTTTTGCAGCAAATGAAAAATGCATGCAAAAGGTCATGAAAAACTGTTATAAAGTAGAAATAACAGTATTTTGATAAGTGTACATATGCAAAAATGCTACTAAATACATAAGGCTGCTGCAACATATACAGCACATGAATAAATGTTGTCTTATCTTACAGCAGCAGTTTTTTTTTTTAGTTTTCACAGTATTTCAAAATGCTGTTATATGTCAAATTTGGCGTAGTGGTATTGATTATTAATGCTAAATTTTGTATTTTAATTTATTTACTTAATTTATTTTTTAATCAATTCTTAATACTCTATCATTTTTATTTTTTCATAATTTCATAAAAAATATAATATATGTTCATTCTATTGAACAATAATTTACTATATATTTTAACAATAAGTACAGTATTCAACTTGCTTCTTAGCTTCGTTAATTAAATGAAAAATGCTAAAAATCCAAAAATATATATATTTTTGGATAAGTAAAGTTCTTTATTATCCAAAGAGCAAGAATTTTGCTACTGTTCTTTACATTCTGCAAACTTGCAGAAACAAATCTTAAGAAAAGTCATACTCTTTTAGTATTTCATACCCCTCCTCCTCCAGATTGACTAACAATCCTAGGACTTGCTAGCCTATCTTGCACATCATTTACAATTTGACTAACTATAGTTTGCTCATCTCTTCCTTGTCCTCCATGAAGCCTTATGTTCCTTTCCTGCCAAAGATGATAAATGTGTGCATTCCATGTCAATCTCAATGTAACAGGGATGAGAGCTCTCCCTTTTAACTCCTTAACTGCCCAATTTAGTTCCTCCTGCCATGTTCTCACTGTTCTAGTTATGCTATGTGCTGAAAAAACTCCCCTCTATACCTGCTTTGAGTAGGCGCATTCAATGAAGAGATGATCCCTACTTTCATCCATCTCCTCACACAACACACACTCCATAGACACAGAGCGACCCCATTAACTCATTCTGTTTTTTGTTGGCAGTCTATCAAGTATTGCCAACCAGGAGATAACAGAATGTCTGGGGATTTGGTATTGAAACCATACCAGCCTATGCCAGGTCACTTTACCTTGCTTATGTCTCAATTCATTCCACACATGAGCTGCTTTGTAGTTGGGGCCAGGTATTTTCCAAACAAACCCATCTCCTTGTTGCTGCAAAAACTTTGTAGCCAAACTTCTCAGCTTTAGTAGCTTTCTCCAGCTCCAGCTGTATCTAGGCAGAGAAGGCAGCTGCATCACATTACTGCCTCTCAAAACATAAGCATCTAACCATGCCACCCATAGTGAACCAGCTTGAGTGAGCACCAGCCAGAGGTTTCTCAAAATGCAAGCTTTATTCCAGGAAAGCAAGTCCTTGAGCCCCAGTCCACCTTATGACTTGGGATGGCAGATGACTTGCCAACTAACTCTAGCTCCCTTAGCATTACCTTCAGCTCCTTTCCAGAAGAAAGCACTGCAGAGTTGAGTGATCTTTTTAATAACTTTGGTTGGTAGAATCAGGTTCCTACTCCAGAAGTTTTGGATACTAAAAAGGACTGATTGAATGAGTTGAAGTCGTCCAGCATAAGACAATTTCTTAACTAGCCAGCTCTTGATCCTTTGAGTAATTCTGTCAATCAAAGGAGAGCAATCCTTGTCGCTTAATCTTTTAGTTATCAATGGCACCCCTAGATACCTGATAGGAAGAGTCCCCAACTTGAATCCTGTCTTTGCAACTATCTCCTGCAACACATCATCACTGATCCCTGTGCTATAAATCTCGCTTTTAGAACAATTAAGCTGTAGTCCAGAGAATCTATAAAAGATCTCCAAGATGTTGATAATGGCCTCAACATACTCAGTCTAAAACCCAAAAATATTACAGTAGTCTGAATAGAGACAAAAGATTACCCTTTTTAAGTTCAAATTATTTACTCTCGTCTCTATAATTGCTAATAAATAGTAAATAGTATTATCTATATTGAAAATTGGTTGAATCGTAAGTGAATGCGATGATTTAGGTTCAAATATTCCTGGTCCAGCTGCGGCAAGAAAAAGAGAATAGAAGAAATATATATTTACTCTATGTTCTCACCTGGGTTGGAGGATATATATCTTGGTTGATAGAGTTTCTTTCTTGTAATTGGATTGTTGCGATTACAGATTGGGTGTCTAATTATCCCGGTTATGTGAACTAGTGACACTTTTTCTAAGTTATGGAAAAGACCAAAACATTCCAATATTGAAAGATGGACCCTCAAAAACGCTAAAGAAGTATTAAGAGGGGGTTGGTCAGATTTAATAATATTGAATTTTCTAAGTCAACCTATTACATTCAATCATTTAATACCTTTGTTCATTTTTCCATAGACGAAAACAATAGTTTCAGGCATAAGACAGCTTGCTTCAAAGAACAAATTAAAGCAATTGATATATATTCAATAATTCAAACAAGAAAACAGCATTTGGCCAAATGAAGATGAAGAGAAAGAATCAAATATTGTTGCTCTTATTTGCAGCCTACTTTAGCCTTATGATCAGTAAACTGGGTGTGGGTGGCCAATTAGCTGAAGTCAGCAGGAACCAAAATGGTACTGTTAGGCAGCTGGTGGACAAGGTTGATGTTGGGGTAATCCTAGATATGGGATCAAGGGAGGGGAAGACTATCTACAGCTGCGTTTCGATGGCGATTTCCGATTTCTATAGCTTACATACGGACTACCAAGTGAGGATAGTTCTCCATACAAGAGACTCCAAAGGGGACCCTTTGCATGCTTTATCTGTCGGTAAGTACGCTTTTCTTATAACTCTTTGCTTTCTGACCTCTATTCATTTCTTTCTTGTATCCACTATTACAAATTAACAGCTCTTTTCCTTTAGTGAAGGAGCAATTATAAAGTCTTTCTTCCTCTACCCTTTTCCTATCTAAAATCTTTAAAAAAACACCCATAACTTGGGTATATCAATTCTAATAATAACTAAATTTTTCCCCCTAGTATATTGTATTTATTTTATATATGGTATTAATTCTGCCAGAAAAATTTTGTCAAATTTTGAAATGCTTGGCATTAGTCAATTTCACGTACAAGTTAGACTGTACAAGTTAGACTAAAGGTAGGAGAAATTTCCTAGACTTTTCTAGAAAGGAAAAGATATAGGCGTATTAAATATTTAATTATTTTGGCAGTATGAGGAAGAGGGAATCGAGAAGAATATACTTAATTATTTTGCTGACATTTATACTACTGCCGGGACTGATGAGTATGCAATGCAGGAAATTTTTTCGGGCATGAATGGGGTGCTTACGGAGGATATGAGGCAGCAACTAGATGCGGTTTTCACAGGTCAGAAGGTGAAAGAAGCCTTAAGTCAGATGCATCCCAGTAAGGCACCTGGTTCAGATGGTATGACGACTCTTTTTTATCAACGATATTGGCATTTAGTTGGGAGTGATGTTAGCAAAGTTATCCTTGGTTTTCTTAATAATGGGATGCCTTTGACTCGAGTTAATCATACTAACTTGGTATTGATCCCAAAGGTGAAATATCCTGTATCAGTAAAGGATTTTAGGCCCATTAGTCTTTGCAATGTGATATATAAGATCATTTCCAAAGTTTTAGCTAATAGACTTAAGCCAGTTCTGTCGGGTTTGATAAGTGCTAACCAAAGCGCATTTGTTCCGGGTCGTATGATTTTTGACAATGCTATGGTGGCGATTGAGACGGTTCATGCAATGAAGAACAGACGGAAAAGGAAAGTGGGTCAGATAGCGCTCAAATTAGATATGAGCAAGGCCTAGGACAGAGTTGAGTGGAACTATTTGGAGGGCATGATGAGGAAGTTGGGTTTTTCAGATAGATGGATCTCGTTGATTATGACGCGTGTTCGTACAGTACAATATTCGGTAGTTATCAACGGGAAACAAAGTGGAAGCATAGTTCCAACCAGAGGCTTAGGGCAAGGAGACCCACTCTCGCCATATTTATTCCTTCTGTGTGTGGAAGGTCTATCTAGTTTGTTGAATAAAGCAGATATTAATGGGGCTATTAAAGGAATTGCAGTGGCACGTCATGCTCTGAGAGTTTCTCATTTACTATTTGCGGATGATAGCATATTATTTTTTCGAGTGACTAGGAGGGATTGTGAAGAAGTGATGCATATTTTGCGTGTGTACGAAAATGCCTCGGGTCAGTTAGTTAATGTTGACAAATCTGCAATTTATTTTAGTTCCAATACTGGGGATGATGAGAGGGTTGCGATCATGCAATGCCTGGGAGTACAAAAGCTTATTATTAAGGAAAAATATTTGGGGCTGCCTCTATTGTTTGGGAGATCAAGGAAGATGGAGTTTTCTGTAATTTTGGATAGGTTGAAAACTAAACTTGAAGGATGGAGAAGGCAAATGTTGTCTCAAGCGGGAAGATCGGTTCTAATCCAAGCAGTGGCACAAGCCATTCCCCAATATGTGATGTACTGTTTCTTATTACCTAAAACATTTATTCATGACCTTAATATGCTGGTTGCTGGTTTTTGGTGGGGAGATACGCAGAATAAGAGAAGAATCCATTGGCTCCGATGGGATGCGATGTGTGTGTCGAAGCTAGATAGTGGGATGGGATTCAGGGATTTTGAAACGTTTAACCTCGCTTTATTGGCAAAACAAGGCTGGAGATTAATTCAGAATGATCACACTCTATGTTATCAGGTTTTGAAGGCTCGTTATTTTAACAACTCTTTTTTTATGGAGGCCACTTTAGGGAATAATCCGTCATTGCTATGGCGGAGCTTACTTGAGGGACGAGAAGTTTTGAGGCGAGGTTCACGATAGATAATAGGAGATGGAATATCTGTGGATGTGTGGAAGGATAAATGGATAAACAGGGGACCCTCTTTCATGGTAAATCGGATGATCGATCAACATTTCACACCGTTTAAAGTAGCTATGTTAATTGATTCCCATGGTCGAAAGTGGAGGGAGGAGATGGTGAGGGAATTGTTCTCAACTGAAGACGCCAACCTGATCCTTAAGATACCACTGAGTCGACAAGCTTCACGAGATAAACTCATTTGGAATGAGTCTTTGACTGGTATTTTTACTGTTAAATCTGCTGTTTATATAGCACAGGAGTTGAAGGGGAGATTAGGTGGCATGAGACATCAAAGACAAGCCAAATGGAGGACAATCTGGATGGCTAAGGTAATGCCCAAGGTGAAGACATTTATGTGGAGGTTAGTTAAAGGTTTTCTCCCAACAGCATATGAGTTATGCAGTCGAGGAATACAAGCAGAAAACATATGTGGCGTTTGCGGCATGCTTTCCGAGACCTGGTATCATGTCTTTTTTGATTGTCGTTTAAGCATAAAAGTATGGGAGGATACATGTCCTGGCATAATGGATGTGGCGGCATGTAGTATGACTGACCCTGATTTTTGGGACTCTATACTAAAGTTTACCAGTGGTGGAAATTGTACAGCTAAATGTTTGAATACTTTGTGGCTGCTATGGAATAACCGAAATAATAGCCTTCATAATGGTAGCTGTTCGATGCCCTCCAGGATATGTCACACTGCTAGCTCGATGGAAATGGGCTGGAATATCGGCAAGACCACGAGAACTGGTCCCATTCAGCAAGCTCTCATGCGCCGGTTCGATGGGAAGCACCACCTGAAGGAGTGGTGAAAGTAAATGTTGATGCTTCTATGAATAGAAGAGAAGACAACTCTGGCTTTGGAATTGTGCTGCGAAATGCAAGGGGAGTAGTGCTTCTGTCTGCAACTATTAAGGTGAGTCTACTATCAACACCTTTGTTAGCTGAGGTTTCTGCTATTAAGGAAGGTTTGAAACTAGCTATGGAATTGGGTTTTTCGAACTTGATTGTTGAATCGGATTCAAAAATGGCAATCAGAGAAATTGAACAAAGAGACGCATCCATGTGGGAGTGGGGAAGTCTAATATTGGATATCTGGGACTTAGTGGTTGATTGTAATAAGGTGTTATTTCACCATGTGAGTAGAAATTGTAATAAGCTAGCTCATGAGTTAGCAAAACCAAATGGTCAAAGGGAAACTCATAGAACATGGATAGGGTCTTTACCTGCATCAATTTGTAATCCTGACTTACTTTTACTGGAATGAAGTTACACAGTATTGCTATCAAAAAAAAAAAAACTCTTGATTTTGTTGTAACGGTTCAAGTGAATCAATTTAATTAAAAAAATTAAATATTATAATAAATATGAAATAAAGAATTTATATCTTTTTAGATTTTAATAAAATATGTTTTTTATTTAAAAAATTAAAAAACTACTCACTTTTAATTACATAAAAACATTCCTAATAACTACTTTTTTCAAAACTTAAAAAAAAAAAAAAAAAACCCATAACGTAGGTTTATCAATTCTAATAATATATATGTGGCTGAATCAAATAAAATTAATACCGTAAAGAATTTGAACCGTAGAATGTGCTTTTCATCCTAGTCATTACAACGTTGTTATAGGCCTTGCTGTGTGCTAGTATTTGTAAAAATATACATGTGTTGTACCTAAATATATGTTTTGTTACATTTTGAATTATAAATTTTAATTTTAAACATGATTTTTTTGTTAAAATATAAGGCTTGAAGTATAATATTTATTTATTTTTGCTTTGTAATTTAAAATCTTTAAAACCAAAATAAAAGAAAAGGAAATCAAGTTTATCACTCCATTGCTTCAATAAGGAAGATATTTCTTAAACATCACTATACAAAAAGTTAATTAAACAATCATAATGATCTCATTAAATTTTGGAAAAGTTTATATACATCCATCTACTACACTCATTTCACATACTCTCATAATATATAGATTTTCAAAATTCTATTATAATTCATAAAATTTTTAATATTTTTCACTTAAATTCTTAAAATAAAAACTAAATATATGAAATGAGTGTATTAAATGAATGCATGTAAAATTGTTCTTAACTTTTTTGTCCAACATGTTTTGGATCTTATTAGAATCAAATTATTTGTGCTGGTGTATATGCGTAATCCTAAAAAAAATAGCTGACACCGTAAGATAATTGGTTGTTTTAAAATATGTATATGTTATATTTAAAGCAATCAGAAATTGAATTTCGATTAATGAAACTAAAAGTTCAACATTTTATCAAAATATCACATGACTGTTGACAAAGAAATTTTCAAGTCAAGAGAAAGAGAAAAATCTAATTTGGTTGAACTTGCCTCCATATACTTAGCTTGTAACTAGGGGTGTAATTGAGCTGAGTCGAGCTCAAGCAATAAGAAGCTCGATTCGAAATTTGAGACTCGAAGTTCGGCTCGAGCTCTATCGAGTTTTATTTTTAAAATTCGAGCTCAATTCGAGATAAAAATCGAATTGCTCGAACTTGCTTGATTAGGCTCGTTTATCTAATAAAAATGAGTTCAATTCTCATGCTCGACTTCAAACTCGATTATTTATGCTCGAGCTCGAGTTCCAATTGAGATTTTTTTTCAATACTAATAAAAAGAAAAAAGTTTGATTAGGCTCGCGAGCTACTCTAGTCAAGTATTAGGATACTTGAATTCGACTCGCTGAATAGCTTGAATTGCTCGAGCTCGACTCGACAATGATCGAATCAAATTCGAGTTTTTTTTTTTCTTCGAGTTGAACCCAAATAACTTGCAAACACAAATATTTCGTTTACACCCCTACTTTTAACTTGACGTAGGCTAAAAGTTGTTTACACCCTACTTATAACTTGACGCAGGCTAAAAGTTGCGATTCAAGTTTTAACCTTTATACTATATATATTACCAATCCAGCTTTTAACCTCTTGGAAAATGCCAAAGTCGGAGTCATCCTCAGTGCGCAAACATCAATATTGGAAGCAAAGTTTTTGGCTGAATTAGGAGATCAGACCAAAATTCCAGTAATCTCCTTTTCTGCCCCCTCTGGCTCATCTCCATCCCTGAACAATTATCCATACTTCATTCAAATTGCACAACATGAAACTGCCGAAGTTAAAGGAATTGTTGCTTTTATAGAATTACATAACTGGGAAAATGTTATCCTCATCTATGAGGATAAAGACAATTTGAGTGATTTCTTTGAACAGACAAAAATTCACATTGCATATAAAAGCGCAGTGGCTGCCTCATCTAAAGATGATCAAATCATTGAAGAACTTCATAAGCTCAAAGCAATGCAAACTTCGGTATTTGTTGTGCATGTGTCACATGTCTTAGCATCTCGTCTTTTCTTAAATGCGAAAAGGTTAGGAATGGTTAGCGAAGGGTATGCGTGGATCGTGACTTCAAAGAGCATGAATTATTTGCAATACTTGACAGATTCAGCTATCTTTGAGTCGATGCAAGGAGTCCTTGGTTTCAGGTTTTACATTACAGAATCAAAAGAGCTCAACAGTTTCACTTCAAGACTGAGAAAAGAAGTCTTTGATAAGGAGCTTGATATGCTAGAAATGATGCACTTAAGTTTATATGGTGTGTGGGCTTATGACGTTGCTTGGAGTCTTGCAAAAGCAGCTAATAAAGTTCCTCAAATCAGCGATCCAGATGCCAGATTGAACTTGATGAATTTTGACAACTTCATTAATGGAAATCTAATCTCAAGCACATTTGAAATAGTAAATGTGATGGGTGAAGGGGAAAGAAGAGTTGGGTTTTGGACTTCTGCAGGCAAAATCACCAAGAAATTAAATGGATCTACTCATGGAAGGCATCTTTCTTCCACCAATGACCTTGAAACAATAATCTGGCCTGGTGGGACTTCAACCATTCCCAAAGCTCGAAAGATGCAAATGAGTGGTAAGATCCTAAGGATTGGTGTTCCAGTAAAAAAGGGTTTTACGCAATTGGTGAAAGTGGATCATGATCTTCAGACCAATGCTACGATTGCCACTGGTTTCTGCATAGAAGTTTTCAAAGCTGCATTGGCGGGTTTGAAGTATGACGTGCAATATCAGTTTATCCCCTTCGTGCAGGATAACAAGATTGGTAGGACTTACAATGATCTTGTTTACCAAGTATATCTCCAGGTATGATTCTTAATTTTGTACTAATTGAATGTAGTACTTTTCTCTAAGCAACTTGCTCCTATTACTTGCTTTTATTGGCTTCTGATTTTATTTGTTTACATAAATAAAATAGAAGTACGATGCTGTTGTTGGGGACACAACGATCACAGCAAATAGATCTTTGTACGTGGATTTTACCTTTCCATATACTGACATGGGGGTCGGAATGGTAACTCGGCTAACTCCGAATGAAAGCAGAAACTTGTGGATTTTCTTGAAACCACTTACACGAGGACTCTGGCTTACAATTATTGGAGTTTATGTCTTAACGACTTCTGTTATTTGGCTGATTGAACGTCCTGCACCTATTGAACAAAGCCCGCCATCTCATGGGCAAATTGGAAGGATGTTTGGGTTCTCCTTCTCCATCCTCGTTTTTGCACATTGTAAGCACTCTCACACATCCATGTTACAGTCCAAATTACTTACATAAGTTTTAACCACAGTTTGGTGATGAGCGAGGATTAAGGTGGTGCAATTTTATTATATTGGTGGTTAAAGATCAAAATATTTTAGAAAATCTACCAACATTTGTGATTCCTGGCTGAAAATATAAGCCTGATGAAATACGGACATATCAGATTGAAGGGATTTAATTTGCGGCCGCAATGCGATTGTTTCATCACTGATATTCGCAATTGGGATGTGAATGGTTAATGGTTCATAGCTTGATTCAAGCTGCACATTCGAGGTTGACTTTACAAAAATTGATGATTCTTTTAATGTGATTGCAGGGGAAAAACTATCAAGCAATTTGTCAAGATCCATGGTTATCTTGTGGGTGTTTGTAGTGTTCATATTGAGTTCGAGTTATACCGCCACTTTGACATCAATGATGACGGTCCAACAGATTGAATTGAACTCAAAGCTGAGCACTATAGGACACCAAATAGGTCCTGTTACCCAAGAAGTTATCACCAGTCTACATTTTGATACTACTACTACTACTTCTATATGGCTTTTTTCACCTGAAGACTATGCAAACGCTTTAACAAAAGGTAGTAAGAATGGTGGCGTCTCTGCTATAATTGATGAGATACCATACATCAAGATCTTCCTAGCAAAGTACTCTGCACATTATTCCATGATCGGGCCCATCATGCCTACCACCAATGGCTTTGGCTTTGTGAGTTATATCAACTCCTCCAGAATCCTGCGACCATGCATTATTATTCACAGAAATTAAAGTATGAAATGTAAAATTAACCGTCTGAAATATAAATGTTATATATGTGTGTGTGTCCTAGTGTTTAACTTTATGTCAAAATTTTCAGGTTTTTCCTAAGGGTTCACCCTTGGTCCCTGACATATCAAGGGAAATTGCAAAACTAAGAGAAGATGGAAGGCTTCAAATGCTTGAAAATGCGTGGCTCAAAAGTCCGACCACTTTTACTTCAAGGGATACTTCAAACAGTGTCAACCCACTTACAGTAGGTGACTTTCGCGGCTTATTCCTTATCAGCGGAACCTTTTCAGCTTTAGCCTTTCTCTTGTTTTTTGCTTCTGTGCTTTACAGAAACTGGCCTATTATGAGAAACTGGAGACGACCTGAGTTTGTGAAACAGTATGTCTCCATGATAATTTTCAAAAGCAGAAGAGAATCCAATGTAATACACCCAGAGTTAGACAATTTATAAGTTTATGAAGTTATACATTCAGAGCCTTAACTAACAGAGTAACAGTTCAATCAGAAACAGAGAATGATAGGTTGATACATAAAGGGCTTAACTCTAGTTTCTTTTTTATCATGTTTTATGTTACTCGAATTTTTTATTTTTTTTAAAGATATTTGTATTGGGTTTTTGTATTCAACACATATTTGGATATGAATACGATGATATAATCTTACAAATATATGAAAATATTTAGAAAAAATTGAATATATCCGTATCTAATATATACTCGAATCCCACACTCATCTCGAATTCTATAGATCATGTTTTACAATTTACTTTTATAGTTTTGGAAGACTTTTGTACAATATAGAAGGGCTTAAATTAGACCTGTCAATTGGATTGGTCGGGTTGGTTTCGGATTAGGCCAATCAAGGTGGGATCTATTCGGGTCATTTTCAAGTTCAACTCGTTTCTGGTTCGGGTCATTTCGGATTTGATATTTGGATTATTCGAGTTCGAATCATTTTTGGTTCGTGTCATTCTGGTTTGACACTCTAGTTATTCAAGTTTAGGTCATTCGAATTCAATTTAGTAATTTTAAAATCAAATCAAATCAGATCAAATTTAAATAAATTATTTGATTGATTCATATTTAATTAAAATTTTATTTAAATATAAAAAACAAATCATAAAAAATAAATATATACATTGAAATTTTTAATTTAAAAATAAATATTTATCTAACCAGATTTTTTTGGATTCGAGCATAATCCGTTAATTTTTCAAATTTGAATATCTGTTTTACTTAAACGACTATTATTATATATATCTAAAATCGTTATCCCAATCTATTTTACATATTTGTAAATGTATTGTTATAACATAATGTACAAATAATTATAATACAATACACAAATCAATGACCTATTTTATATATTTTTAGAAAATCACATGATACATTTAAAATAAAAACAACACATTTATCCTAAAAATAACATGTATAACGACAAGAGATTATATAATTTGATATAAATTACATAATAAGATATTATTATAACATAAATTATTATCATAAAATACACATATCATTATTAACAACTTGTTTTATGCACTTTATTCTAAATTACATAAGAATGTATTATACTTTTAAAATAAAAATAGTATATTTATTTTAAATAATACGTATAAAGATAAAAGATATTATAAGATTATCATAAGTATATCCATGATAATTAAAAATATATAATTTATTTTAAATCTTATTATAAGATTATTATAATTGATATAATATTTTATTAGTTTATTTAAGAGATTATTATATATTTAAAAGACTATTTTAGTCTTTGAATAATTAATTTAATAAGGTTATTATGGTAATAATACAACAAGCTTACTTATATAAAAAAAATACAACAAACTTATTAATTATCCAATCCAACGGTTTGATTTAAACTTAAGATATTAAGATTGATTTACAACCAATTGATTAAAATTTTAATTCCTAATACCCTAACATTATATATAATAACATCAAGCTTCTTTTTCATTTTTTTAATTTTCCTTGCAACCACTGCATGCATAATACATACTTTATCATACTCCAAAAAGATAATTATAAGTTATAAAATTAAAATAAATTAATAATTTATGTTATAGTTATTATTTTTATTAAATTAATATTTTTAAAATAAAATTATACTTAATTTAAGTTTGAGACATTTCGGGTCAATTCGTATTCGGATCATTTTGAATTTGGATCTATTTGGATTCGGGTTCGAATTGTTGGCTTTTTTAATCAAATTGAGTTTGGGTTCGGGTGAATTGATTGAATTTTTCGGATTGGAGTTAGAATTGATAGGTCTTGCTTAAACTATTATAGGATGTTACAAACAAAATTCCAAAACAAAAATGTATACAAAATATTACTAGAAATATGATTTGTATAACTATTGTAATTGTATATTATAACACTTTGCAGTTTGCAGCAATTCAAATCTTACAGCCCAGAGTAATTCATCTTATATTCATGTTTACACTTTGCAGTTTACCTTGTTGCTTGTATAACTATTCAAATCTTTCTTTAGATTTTTCTTTTTCTTTTTTTTTCCCCTTCGGAAGAGAGTTTGGACTTGGAAAAAGATCAAAGTGGTGGCTGGTCAGTCCAATTAGTGGCTTCCGCAAACTAAACTGAAAAAGGAGCCAATAGCATTTATTGGGCTCTGTACTTCGGGTTTCATGATTGATCTTGCCGGATTTCCAATTATGTTTAGTTATGTGATGGCCTTTAATCTTGTATTTTTTTTTTTTTTCAAAATAGGTTGTAATTAGGAAGCATTCATTGGGCTCATGTTGCTCAAACTCAAAACTTTATGGGAAGAATTTGAAGAAAATATTCACACATTAGAAAAATCTGTTTTTTACACATGGTCGTCCATCAATTTTTTTTTTAAAATTTTAAAAGCAAAATTAATAATTTTTTAATATTTTTATTATACCCTATAAAAATATATGTCATCCTATTAAATTTATTTGAAAATTTTAAATTCCATTAATAATATATCAAATAATTTTTTTTTTAAAATATTATCTAATACATAATCGTTAAATTTTTCGTGAAATTAAAGAGCTACTCATATCCCATCAAGGTATATTTAAAAAAATTAATATATGAAATAATAATTCATACAATAATTGATGAATACATTTAAGTGATGCATTTTCTTTCAATTATTTAGTCAAATCTAAAGTTTGCTGTTTTATCACATGAAAGAACAAGGGAGTCAACTGTTATTCCTATTGACTATTGTTTAAAGGTTTTTCTTTTTCTTTTCTTTTTTCCCACTTTGGATGAATGGACCAAGAATATTAGTAAATTATTGCAATTAATCAATAACTAATTTATTTTAAGGCTATATAACATTCTAAAGCCAAGGAAATTCTTATATCAATAGCAAGTTGAGCTCAAGGTTTTAGGTTTCATATTCATCGTAACATGTATGAATTTGTTTCAGTTAGATCTGTTATTTTAGACACAACATGAAAATAGGATACGAACACAATATATTTAATAAATATTAAAATAGTGTAACAAATTTGACATTATATGTTTAATACATGTATCGTATTCATGTTTAAGATTTAACACGTTTAATAATTTATGTCGTGTTTATATTTATACGATTAACACACAAAAATACAAGACACGACACACATACATGAATTATCAGATTTAGCTTCAAGTTAATTTATGCTAAAATTTCTCCCATTATATATTAATTTTCAGATTGTTCATTAACTTCCTATATATCTTATAGGTGTTTTGAAATTATTATTTGATTAAAATTGTATAGTTTTCTCTTATACATACAATCTTATTTGAGGGGGGAAAAAAGCTAACATTCGAAAGATAAAAAAATAATTATCAGTATTGGACATGACATGAAAAAATAATTAAAATATGATACGATACGAATATATAAATATTTCAAAATCTATATAATATAAATTATTAATACATCAAAATTTTTATAAATATAAATATTTTAAATATAATTATGACATAAAAAATATATATATATAGGAATACAATATAGATATATGAATTATCGGGTATTAAATTTATATGATTAATGCAGTTCCAATGACCCTGAAGTACTTTCTTGGAAATTGTCATCAACACTGTCACCCTTGCTTCCATTTTCTTGGTTATAAATTAGTTTTATAGAATATTATTAGTACTCGTTGACCTTATTTTTTCAATGTTTGACGAAGTTTCCTTCTCATTCTATCAACACCAAGTTGGTTATTTTTAACTTCCCTGAATTGCCTCAATTGGATAATAAAATTTTTATATTCTTGCATCTATAATCAGCAAGTCGCAAATGATTCTTCTTAATATTTTATTACTTCACTCTATATATTCTATTTATATTTTATATATTAGTGTAAAACTAAAGTAGTTTTATATATTTTCATAATTTTTTATACGATTTATATTTGTTTAATCCGGCCGTCTTATTTCATGTTTTATTCACGTAAATCATGCACGTCGAATTTCGAGTGAATTAAAAATGCCTAACTATTTGTTCTATATAAAAAAATTTCAACCGTTAAATATATATTGAAAAAGACAGTATTCTCGA
Organism: Fremontodendron californicum; assembly: GCA_030761205.1. Taxonomy (NCBI): domain Eukaryota; kingdom Viridiplantae; phylum Streptophyta; class Magnoliopsida; order Malvales; family Malvaceae; genus Fremontodendron; species Fremontodendron californicum. The sequence goes on from JAULJL010000029.1 coordinate 16,953,049, forward strand.
TGATATGATAAAATATCAGATTGATTCGAAACTTTATGTGCACGACGAGTATAATTATATTGTTAAATTCAACGGTCGATTTGTTAAAATATAAATAGTAAAAAAATGTGTAAAATTAATTTAATTTTACACTATTATAAGTAGATCTTTCTTCATATATATATATATATATTATAATCGAGTAATTTCAAGTGCTATGTCTCAGATAAGAAACCTCTTAATTTGTTCGTATGCAGATCCTCCCCCTCTGGCATTTCTATTTGGTTCCCAAGATGACCCAAACCTTGCTCTTGTTTTTAATCTTCTGTTTTAGCTTTCTTGATACATTTTGGTGTGGTAGTCAAGCTGAAGTAAACAGAATAACTCGAGACATAGACGGCATAGATGATGAGGTTCACGTTGGAATTATTCTTGATATGGGATCATGGCAGTGAGAGGTAATCGAAAGCTGCATTTCAATGGCAATTTCCGATTTCTATAGCTTACAGAAATCCTACAAAGTGAGGGTAGTTCTCCATGCGAGGGATTCCCAGGGAGACCCTTTTCGGGATTTATCTGCCGGTAAGCTTTTCTTTTGTTTTTTCCTACACTGAAACATAATTTACTAGCTATTGAATTAAGCTTAATTGTGGTTCTGTTTTCTTAATTATATACGTATTACTATATTTACTTCAAGGCCTCCCTCTATAGTACTTTAGTCAAAAGAGGATGGCAATTTTCAGCTTAAAAAACACGACCAAGGTTACCATGCCTGGGAAGAAATCATGCATCGTCTTAGATTTTCCCACTGTTAATCCTTTTGTTTCAACCTATTTTATGGGAATGAAAGAAAACGATTAAGGTGCCATTTGATGGGGCAAAGACGATGCAATGAGAGGTCTCTTGAACTCTGATTTCTGCATCAAGCTCAAATCGGACAAATTCTAAAAAAAAGTAGTCATTTATATTTTTTTAATGGTTCGTTTTTTTATATATTGAAGGTGAAAATTTTTAATTTCACAAGTTCTGTTAAGAATCTGTCACATGTTTAATTTTTTAAATTTTTTAAAGGGTATATGTTATCTTCGTAATCTTACTTATAAAATTTAAAAATTTTAATGACAGATGTGATAATTTTTTTGACAATTATTATCTATATGAAAGGGTTAAAAGTTCATTTTCTAATCTCTACTCTTCTATTGACTTTTTTTATATGTACAAAAAAATTATTGAGAAAATTTTATAAAGTTATTTTCAAGATCAACCCTAAAAACTAAAATATCATAGTTACAATTTCCCCACTTCTTATTTAATAAAAATCTTTATATTCTATTTCGTCTTAACTTTATGAACTTGTTGACTTTTCTTTTTTTGATTTGTTGACAATGCTTAGTTTATTTTTATTGAAAAAAAATATATATATATATTCTAAGATGAAATTACTGAAATACCACCTCTACGCCGAATTTAAATAATGGAATTCATATAACTTACAAATTACTATCATAATTGGAAAAAATTTAAAAAAAAGAAATTGAAAATCTGTTGTAATTTGCAAAATGCAGCTCTTAATCTTTTGGAAGATGCCAAAGTGGGAGCAATCCTTTGTGCACAAACATCATTCGAAGCAAAGCTTTTGGCTGAGTTCGGGGACAGGAATAAAATCCCAGTGATTTCATTTTCCACGCCTAGTTCCTTTCCGATGTCAACCAGATCTCCTTTCTTTGTTCAAGTTGGGGGAAGACCAAGCTTCACAAGTTAAAGGTGTTGCAGCCCTTACTGAACTATACAAATGGAGGAATATACTACAACAATTATAGCTTTTAGTGACGGTTATTTTGTGACCATGAGTTATACGGTTTTTGTGACGAAAGTCTTGCATGACACTATTGATATATATAATTGTGATGTTTTGTTATTTGGTCACTGTTATGTCAGAAATTGTGACGTGCAAGATTTTTACAATTAAATTGTCACTATTAGTATATTAATAGTGTCAAAAAGTTATTGGTCACAATAAAAAAATCACTAATAAAATACAAGTGACAATACATAAAGTGGTCACTATTGTTAAGATGTATAGTGACGGCTCATTTGTGATGTAAGTAAATTTAATCACTTACTAGTTTTAGTGACAATAATTCCTTACGACACTGATAAAATAAGTAATTGTGACCACTAGTTATTTCGTCATAACTATGGTATCATTTCTGACGCTATAATATTTTTCATTGATAAGTAGTCACTATTTTCTATGTAAATAATGTCGGAATATTCTGTATCACAGGAAAGTCATCACTAGGAAAATAATATGATTTGCAAAAAGAAAATGTTGGCGCTGATAAAACACATGTCACATTTATTAAAAATTGTTATGATAACATAAGTTTTAAGTCATATATAATTTACTTTTTGTTGCTTACAGTCATTGTAATTTTAAGATATTAAAGTTGAATTATATTTATCGTGAAAATTAAATATTATAATGGTAATTGTTATTTTCATTATTAGAATTGGACCAGATAATGATTTTTTCAAGATTTCAAGTCATGGGAATGGTTCAAACGTTGGGTCATTTGAATTAATGTTTGGTTAATTAAAATATTTAAAATTTTAATAATAAAATTATAAATTTTATAAATAATATTTATTAAAATTTTATAAATAAAATTATAGAGTATATAAATAATATTTATTTTGTGAGGTACATACAAATTAATTTGGTCACATTAATCATGCGTAACACGTTTAAGACACGATTAAATACGATTAATTAATCGTGTCATAAACGTGTTAACGTGTCGACATGAATCCATTAACACATTTAAAATACGATAATTTAACGTGTCTTAAACGTGTAGACACATCTAAATTAACACGTTTATATATAATATATTTTTAATTAGTATAAATATCATTATAAAAATTAATTTTTTCTTATATAATATCCAATTAGTATAATATCCAATTTCAATATCTCTATAATTTAAAAGTTAATTTAATTAGTATAAAAATCATTATAAGATAATAATAATATATCATGGTTTTATTAATTAATTAAGTTGTGATTTAGGAAAAAAATAATTACTCAAAATAAGAATTTGTGACTTGGAGAGTTATATGAATTAATTAGAAATAAACTAATTAAAGTATGGCTCAAACTTATGCATCAAAGAAAAACTAACAATTAATATATGAGTATCATTTTAAATCTCATATTAAATTATTAATTAAGTTTTAATTTTGTAATTTATTTTATTTACTTGTATAAAAGTTAGTAATACTATTGTTGTTAAGATGATTCTAGCTCATTACTATTAGTTAGTACTTACTAATTAAAACTTATACTATTAATTAATAAGCTACAACCATCCTAACAATAAGACTACTAATTTTTATATAAAAACAATTAAAGAAACAAAAGCGCAATGAGATGTTAATTCAATAAATGTAAAATTATAAATCACTGATTAATTTGTGACAAAAGTAAAAAGTAAAATTTAATAGACTATTTATTAAATAATAAAAAAATAAAAGTAAAAAAGAAAAAGAAAAAGAAAACCCCGCCTAAAACGAAATCTTTGGGGCCGTTGCTTTGAACTTTTTAACTTCTCAAGTGCTACTGCAATTGTTTGTTTCTTTTGTTCTAACTTCTAACCCTAACAAAGCAAAGCAAAGCAAAGCAGCTGTGAGTCGTGAGCTGGTCAAACAAACAAAAAAAAAAGCAAAGCAACCGTCCTTCAGGCTTCACTTCACTTCTCAGATCTAAGCTCCTTCATCACTCTTTCACCTTCTCACGCTCTCAAACCCTAAATGGCTTCAAATCCTCAAGTAATTTGTTTCATTCAATATTTGTTTTGTATGAATTTGTTTGGTAACTTTTCAGATCTAAGCTTTTATTTGCCTTTCTGGTCTATGTAAACTTTTCAGATCTAAACTTTTCTGGTCAATCACCAACAATCACACATCTCTCAACTTTGCCCGAAGGTAACATTTCTTGCTTTGCCATTTCAAGCATCTCATTAGCAAGATTTTTTACATGAATCATAAATTAATTTTTGTTTGGCATTTGAATGGTTGTATTATCACTATTATGATATGAATCTGAATTTGGTGAATGATTTTTGGTTGGATATGTTTAATTCAATCTCTTATGAACTGTGGGTATTCTGAAAATTAGCTTTATAATAAGATTTAAGGTTTTGGATTTTTATACGGCGTTAATCTCAATCATGCCGGCATTGGATGGAAGTTTTGGGTTAGAGATCTAATTATAGGAGTAGTATGAAATCAATTTTTTGCTTATTTTCTGTGTGATTGTATGGATATTTAAATATGAATTGGATTGTGTTGAAAAAAAATTGAATGGAAATACTTTAATATTTTCTTGTGGTCAGTGAGGGTATTGTGGAAGACGAGTCAAAAAGAGAATCAGAATATTAATCTATGGGTCTCATGTTTTTTTGGTTTAGTCACTTGCTCTGCCCCTACTGTATTTGTTAGAAGTAAGAAGTTCAGTCACTTGCTCTGCTCCTACTATATTTGTTAGAAGTAAAAAGTTAAAACTGAAGCTGAAATGGAATACTTGGGCTTTGAGTTTTGATTAAAGTTTCTCTCCTTAGAATATCGTTCCTTTTTTCTCTAGACTCATGACTTTCTAGATGTCGCAAAGCCCATTGTTGCAAAGTGGATGATTAGTGTTGAAATTGATGTTGCAAAAGATATATGGAAAACAGATTTGGGTTTGCACTGGCTGGTTTATGAAGTTTATTCCAATTTTAACATTCTTGATTACTATACTATTTAAATATTAATGGCTAACTATAAGAATCAATCAAGCTATTAATTTTTTTTTTTTTTTTTTTTTTTTTAGTAATTGAACCTCTTATAAATTTGTTTGAATGCCTGATAGTTTTTTTTATAGATCTATGGAAAAATTGTTCTTGTTAGAAATTGTCAAAATGTTTATTAAAAGTTTTTCTTATATCTTTTGAAAGATTGTTCTCCTTAGAGATTTGTTAGAATGCATATTAAAAGTTTTTCTTCAGATTGTTTGTATTGGTATTGTCTAATTGAGCATGAGGTCATTAAAGTTTTCTATAGTGGGGTTTGTGTTTCAGTTATCTTGTGGGTTAGCTTTGTGAGGGTTGATGAATTTAGTTTCTGATTTTTTTTTTCTTCTTTTGGGTTCTTACAAAGAAATAAGATAAGAAAATATTAGAGTCAAAAACCAACTTAAGACTACATAGGAATTGCAGTCATCGAGTTGGCTTGATAAAACTATATGTATGACCTCTTCATGTTATCTTAAACACTTCATTTGATAGCATGACAGTAGGTTGTAAAATTTGTTACTTTGTTTAGTCATTATTTTCTTTCATTTAAAAACATTTGGAATTACTACATGTGAATGATGGATAGCTGATTCTTTGTAGGAGCCATTGGTTGAGGCTAACTCCATACTTCAAATAAAAATCATTCAGGTTTCTTAAAACAAGTATCGAGACATGGTGTCAAGAAGTGAAACAAATATCAATAGTTGACATGCTTAACAAGTTATGTACGTTTCATGATTTGAAAAAAAGGGTATAGTTAAAGTTATTTATTACTTTTGTATTACAATATTTTTTGAATAATATTAATTGACTTATTTTTTTCTCTTGTGTTTGCTCATTTTGTAGGAAACAAATGGAAATTGACTTTTTTTGGAACCGTGGATATTTAGCTTGGTGTATATTTTTATTCATTTACTTTCATGTCAATGAATTCAGAACTTGTACAATATAGATTTTTTACATGAATATTGAAAGTATTTTACTTTCATGTCAATAAAGTGGTCTGATCTCCTAATTGTATTTTGGATATTATTTTTTATATCCTAATGAATACAATTAGAATATTTGGAAATTAATCTTGTACATTTTTTTTTGTTTTTTATTTTGCATATTAGTATTGTAATAATAATAATAATAATTATTATTATTATTACATAATCCACTTTGAAGAATTATTTTAGTGACGATATTCATCACTGAAAGTTGATGTTGTTTTGTGATGTAATAAACTTAATGGTAATATTTAATTAATTTTTTTAATGACGAAAACTTTTGTCACAAGTAATATTTAATATATGTGACAACATATTTTAGACACTATTTAAATGTATATTTGTGACGAAATGTTCGATACCAATAGAATAATACTAGTGACAATAATTTTTTGTCACTACTATTAATCCTTTGAGTCGAAAAAATGGTCACTAAAAATTGAACAATTGTGATGATTTCATAAAGTCGTCACTATTAAAACAATGAAGTAGTTATTTGTGACGACAAGTGATGACTTGGAAATCGTCACTATAAATTTTAGTGACTAAATTTAATGTTTCAGTGACCACTTCACTGTCACTAAAAATGCATTTTCTTGTATATATATCATCCTTATCCATGAGGAGCCTGATAGTGATGACTTGAATAATCATGATTTAAATTAGACTACTCTAGTCAAGTATTAGATATTTGAATTCAGCTAGCTCGATAGCTCGAACTGCTCGAGCTCAACTTGACAATAACCGAGCCAAATTCAAGTTTTTTTTTTAGCATGCGAACACAAGTATCTCGTTTACATCTCTACTTGTAACTTGACGTAGGCTAAAAGTTGTTTACAACCCTATTTGTGACTTGACGCAGGCTAAAAGTTGTGATTCAAGTTTTAACCTTTATACTCTATATATTACCAATCCAGGTTTTAACCACTTGGGAAATACCAAAGTCGGAGTCATCCTCATTGCGCAAACATCAATATTGGAAACAAAGTTTTTGGCTGAATTAGGAGATCAGACCAAAATTCCAGTAATCTCCTTTTCTGCACCCTTTAGCTCATCTCCATCCCTCAACAATTATCCATACTTCATTCAACTTGCACAACATGAAACTGCCGAAGTTAAAGGAATTATTGCTTTTATAGAATTAAATAAATGGGAAAATGTTATCCTAATCTATGAAGATAATGACAATTGTAGTGATTTCTTTGAAGAGAGAAACTTTCACATTGGATATAAAAGCTCAGTGGCTACCTCATCTAAAGATGATCAAATCATTGAGAACTTCATAAGCTCAAAGCAATGCAAACTAAGGTGTTTGTTGTGCATGTATCACATGTCTTAGCATCTCGTCTATTCTTAAATGCGAAAAGGTTAGGAATGGTTAGCGAAGGGTATGCGTGGATCGTGACTTCAAAGAGCATGAATCATTTGCAATACTTGACAGATTCAGCTATCTTTGAGTCGATGCAAGGAGTCCTTGGTTTCAGGTCTTATATTACAGAATCAAAAGAGCTCCACAATTTCACTTCAAGACTGAGAAAAGAAGTCTTTGATAAGGAGCTTGATATGCTAGAAATGATGCACAGTTTATATGGTGTGTGGGCTTATGACGTTGCTTGGAGTCTTGCAGAAGCAGCTAAATACTAATAAAGTTCCTCAAATCAGCGATCCAGATGCCAGATTGAACTTCATGAATTTTGACAACTTCATTAATGAAAATCTAATCTCAAGCACATTTGAAACAGTAAATATGATGGGTGAAGGGGGAAAGAAGAGTTGGGTTTTGGACTTCTGCAGGCAAAATCACCAAGAAATTAAATGGATCTACTCATGGAAGGCATCTGTCTTCCACCAATGACCTTGAAACAATAATCTGGCATGGTAGGACTTCAAACATTCCCAAAGGTCGAAAGATGCAAATGAGTGGTAAGATCCTAAGGATTGGTGGTCCAGTAAAAAAAGGGTTTACGCAATTGGTGAAAGTGGATCATGATCTTCAGACCAATGCTACGATTGCCACTGGTTTCTGCATAGAAGTTTTCAAAGCTGCATTGTCGGGTTTGAAGTATGACGTGTAATATCAGTTTATCCCCTTCGTGGAGGATAACAAGATTGGTAGGACTTACAATGATCTTGTTTACCAAGTATATCTCCAGGTATGATTCTTAATTTTGTAGTTTGTCTGGAGATTAACCTAATAAATTAAGGACGGTAGAAGGGGAAAGAAGAAAGTTCTACTATATATATTAACAAAAATTATCTGGTTCGCAACAATATTATGGACTAATTGAATATAGTACTTTTCTCTATTACTTGCTTCTATATATTGACTTGTGATTTTAAATGTTACATGTTGGATAAAGAACATAGAAGTACGATGCTGTTGTTGGGGACACAACGATCACAGAAAATAGAACTTTGTACGTAGATTTTACCTTGCCATATACTGACATGGGGTCGGAATGAATGATAACTCGGCTAACTTCGGAAAGAAAACAGAAACTTGTGGATTTTCTTGAAACCACTTACACGCGGACTTTGGCTTACAATTATTGGAATTTCTGACTTAACGGCCTCTGTTGTTTGGCTGATTGAACGTCCCGCACCTGTTGAACAAAGCCCACAATCTCATGGGCAAATTGGAAGCATGTTTGGGTTCTCCTTCTCCATCCTTGTTTTTGCACATGGTAAGCACTCTCATACATCCATGTTGCAATCCAAATTACTTGCATAAGTTTGGACCTGTTTTAAAAAATCAAAAATTATGATTGGTTGAGGGTTTAGAGGGGAGATGTGACATATCATGGGCCTGTTGTCATACATGTTGTACTTAAGAAACGACAAATGGGCATGTTAAATAAAGTTCAATGTATGATATTTTCTAAAAGTCCAAATTAAATATGAAATTATTATATATCTCATGGGCAAATCTAACTGAAATTCCCATCCATCTACCAACTTTTTTTTTTAAATAAAGATTAAAAATATATATAAAAAAATAAGAAAAAAAGGGAGATGTTTTTAGGAGAAAGAAAAAGCAGAAATTGTGAAAAAAAAAATAAAAAAAAATATTCTTTCACCTACCTTATTCCAATGCTCCATCTGTCGATCTTTTCTATTTTAAAAATAGTAAATAATGTATCTAGACCAAAATAATAAAGTTAAAAAAAAAAGTTGATGTGAAAAAAAGAAAGAAAAAAAAGAGAGAGAGAGAGAGAGATAAAGTGGGTGTTTAAAAAAGATGCCATGTTTTGCTTTTTCCCTTTCTTTCTCTCTATCTTGTCTTTTTTTTATTTGATTAACTTTTCCATAAGCTCCTTTTTTTTCCCACTAACCCATTTTTTTCATCCATCCCTTGTTTATTTTGATTTCATTTCTTTCCCTTTATTTTTTTTCTCTCTCATCCTTTGATTTTTTACTTGCCTTGAATCTTCTTCAAACAGTTTTCTGATCTCCAAAAAGTTTAAAACTTATCCTATGAAAGAATGAATTTATTCTCTGTCTTTTTTGGTGTCTCTACATTATAATTTTATCATATATTCAGTTAATTAATTATTTATAAATACATGTTAAAAAATTATTAGAGCGGCACCAAAAAAAATACCAAAATAGAGCAGAAAAAATTTGTTCAAATTTGGTGATGCGCGAGGATTTAGGTGTTGCAATTTTTATTCTATTGACGGTTAAAGATCAAAATTCATTCATTCTAATTAAAAATTCATTGATAGTTTATCAAATAAAAAAAATTCATTCATTCTAATTAAAAATAAAGATTCAAGAATATTAAAAATACTTTTTATAATGAATCTTGAAGTCTAAAAAATGTTTAAAATCAAGTTACATTTTGAGATATATAAATACTTCTTTTGATAATTATCTAAAAGTTTCGTATCTTATTAATTTAAATTTTTTATATTTTATTTTTAAACTAACAATGATAATGAGTCAATTTTGATTGAGTAAAACTATTTCACTCTTTAAAAAATTATGAAAACAACTATTTGATTTAAGATCAACTATTTGATTTAAGATGAGCTATACTTTTTTCGAAGAGAAAAGTATATGGGATTATTTTTCTTTCAAAAATAAAAGATTTTATTATTAATTTAAGTAAATTATTACTGATTGAATAAAAATGATTTACTTATAGTAACAAATTTCACTTAGAAAAATATGTAACTTTCGTCTTTAAGAGTTATTTCATCCACTATTATGTAAATTTTTTATGAGTAATTTAAATCGATTAATTCGTAGATGGTCAAATTTAGAGTTGTGTATGTCATATTTAAATTCTGTCAAAAAGTTTGGGAATCATTCTGAGACAAAAATTTTGTTTGCCTTGAATCATTTATTTTTATTTAATTATATTGAAATTGAGAACTTTAGTAAGTGTTATGTTTTTTTTCTTCAAATAATAATTAATATCATATTTTATTATTTATTGTAAGATAAATTACGTAACAATTTGGACGCTTTTTTACACATTTTATTTTTTGTGGTTTTTATTTCATTCTTGAAGGACATTATATCATTAACTTCATTAAGATATTTTTAAAGATTATTAGTATAATTTATATATATTTAGTGGTTATGTAAGAAGTCTTTAAGTTTCTAATTTTATAATTTTTAATAATTAATTGATGAATAATTATTGTTCTACACTATCTTTAAATTAAAAATAATTTATTATTATATTAATATTGAGAAAGTAATTTTTTTATTATTTTAATAAAAATTTCATTTTAAATAATAATATTGATATATTATAACATTCACATGCGAATCACATGGACGAAGTTTCTGATTCAGGATGGCCCAATTGCAGGTCAAAGTACTTGGAAGGTCCCTCTACCATATCATCTAGTGCAAATTAATCCATCTACTATAAAACTGAGTAATTTAGTTCTTTATCTTTTAAAATTGAAGTAAAAAGATAAAATCACTAAATGAACCATTAAAAAAACTGATGTGGCATTTAACCTATGTTTAATTGATGTGGATATCAAATACTGACGTGGCACCAATAAAATATATTATTTTAAGCTGATGTGGACAAAATAAATAATATATTTTCAATATTTGATGTGATATTTTTAATAATTTAGTTACTTATTTTGTACACGTTATTTTAAAATAATAAGTGCCACACGTAAACATTTTGACATTCAAGTCATTAATTAAATATAGATTAAATGTCACATCAATTATTTTAAATGTTCATTTAGTAATTTTACTTTTTTGCTTCACTTTTAAAAAAACAATAACTAAATTATTTAATTTTATAATAGACGAGATTAATTTGTACTAAATAATATAATATAAGAATTTTCCAAATATTTTGGCACTAAGGAAAAGAAAGAAGCATCATAACTCCTATTGCATGCTCACTTGGATTGGTCGAGTTCCACTCTTACAATTGGGTCGTTTTCATTACGAATTGATCTACATCGGTGACTCACTTTTTTCAAGTAAGGGAAGATCCAAACATGCCATTTAAAAACCCTACTGATACAAATTATGAGCCGTAAAAAAAATAGAGAAAAGCTATTGGGCGATTGGTCTAAAACTCGGAATGACGAAATGATAGAAGTGAGGTAATTATACTGAAAAGAGAAAATAATCATTAAAAATATTAAATTAAAATATGTATATATATAATAAATAATTATAAATTATATTTATATTTATATTAAATAATAAAATATATATTAAAATTATATTTATGTTAAATACTAATAATTTTAAAAATTTTAAAAATTATATTTATATTAAAAAATAAATTAATAAAATAAAAATATAATTAATTTAAAGTTTAAATTAAAAATAAAAATAAAAAGAGTAAAAGAGAAATTTACCACTCCACCAAGAGTCTAGTGAAATCATTAGGTATTTGCTGAATTGGAGGAGCCGGTAGAAATTTAACTCCCACGGGGGTGCATCCAAATGCGCCCAATGGGAATACCAACTAGTGGGGGGGGAGGGGAAATTTCCCCACGACCCGATGGAATCCAGAGGGGCCTAAGTCAACCTATTACTTTTATAATCTATAAATGTTCCTATTTACATATAGGAAAACAGTATTTTCAGGCATAATATATACAACTTGCTACCTACCAAGAACAAAAGCAATAAATATTGAAACAAGAAAACAGCATTTGGCCAAATGATGAAGATAAAGAGAAAGAACCAAATGTTGCTCTTATTTGCAGCCTACTTTAGTATTCTCGGTAAACTGTGTGGCCAAGCTGAATTCAGCAGGAACCAAGATGGTGTCAGCCCAGTGGTGGGCGAGGTTGATGTTGGGGTAATCCTAGATATGGGATCAAGGGAGGGGAAGACTATCCACAGCTGCGTTTCGATGGCGATTTCCGATTTCTATAGCTTACATACGGACTACCAAGTGAGGATAGTTCTCCATACAAGAGACTCCAAAGGGGACCCTTTGCATGCTTTATCTGCCGGTAAGCAGCTTTTCTTTTACTCTTTGCTTCCAAGCAATTCTTATCTGACCTCTATTCATTTCTTTCTGGCATCCAGTATTACAATTAATTAACAGCTGATCCTTTCCTTTAGTGTAGGAGCAATTATAAAGTCTTTCTTCCTCTACCCTTTTCCTATCTAAAATCTTTAAAAAAACACCCATAACGTGGGTATATCAATTCTAATAATAACTAAATTTTTTCAAAACTTAATTTTTTTTTTTTTCAGGCATGTTTTGGAACTTGTTAGATCCAAATTTTTTGTGTTGGCATATATGCGTAATCCTAAAAAAATAGCTAACACCCTAAGGTAATTGGCTGTTTTAAAATATGTAAATATATATATATATATATATATTGTATTTAAGGCTGTCAGGTATTGAATCTCAATTAGTGAAACTAAAAGTTTAATATTTTATCAATATATCACATGACTGAGACTGATGACAAGGAATTTTTCAAGTAAAGAGAAAAAAAAATATCTAATTTGGTTGAACTTGCCTCCATATACCTAGCTTGTAACTTGACGTAGGCTAAAAGTTGTGATTCAAGTTCTAACTTTTATACTATATATTACCAATCCAGCTTTTAACCTCTTGGAAAATGCCAAAGTCGGAGTCATCCTCAGTGCGCAAACATCAATATTGGAAGCAAAGTTTTTGGCTGAATTAGGAGATCAGACCAAAATTCCAGTAATCTCCTTTTCTGCCCCATTAGGCTCATCTCCATCCCTCAACAATTACCCATACTTCATTCAAATTGCACAAGATGAAACTGCCGAAGTTAAAGGAATTGTTGCTTTTATAGAATTACATAACTGGGAAAATGTTATCCTCATCTATGAGGATAAAGACAATTTGATTGATTTCTTTGAACAGACAAAAATTCACATTGCATATAAAAGCCCAGTGGCTGCCTCATCTAAAGATGATCAAATCATTGAAGAACTTCATAAGCTCAAAGCAATGCAAACTTCGGTATTTGTTGTGCATGTGTCACATGTCTTAGCATCTCGTCTTTTCTTAAATGCGAAAAGGTTAGGAATGGTTAGCGAAGGGTATGCGTGGATCGTGACTTCAAAGAGCATGAATCATTTGCAATACTTGACAGATTCAGCTATCTTTGAGTCGATGCAAGGAGTCCTTGGTTTCAGGTCTTATATTACAGAATCAAAAGAGCTCCACAATTTCACTTCAAGAATGAGAAAAGAAGTCTTTGATAAGGAGCTTGATATGCTAGAAATGATGCACTTGAGTTTATACGGTGCGTGGGCTTATGACGTTGCTTGGAATCTTGCAAAAGCAGTTAATAAAGTTCCTCAAATCAGCGATCCAGATGCCAGATTGAACTTGATGAATTTTGACAACTTCATTAATGGAAATCTAATCTCAAGCACATTTGAAATAGTAAATGTGATGGGTGAAGGGGAAAGAAGAGTTGGGTTTTGGACTTCTGCAGGCAAAATCACCAAGAAATTAAATAGATCTACTCATGGAAGGCATCTGTCTTCCACCAATGACCTTGAAACAATAATCTGGCCTGGTGGGACTTCAACCTCTCCCAAAGCTCGAAAGATGCAAATGAGTGGTAAGATCCTAAGGATTGGTGTTCCAGTAAAAAAAGGGTTTACGCAATTGGTGAAAGTTGATCATGATCTTCAGACCAATGCTACGATTGCCACTGGTTTCTGCATAGAAGTTTTCAAAGCTGCATTGGCGGGTTTGATGTATGACGTGCAATATCAGTTTATCCCCTTCGTGCAGGATAACAAGATTGGTAGGACTTACAATGATCTTGTTTACCAAGTATATCTCCAGGTATGATTCTTAATTTTGTAGTTTGTCTGGAGATTATCTGTTCTAGACACTAATAAATTAAGGATAACAGAAGGGGAAAGAAGAAAGTTATGCTATATATATTAACAAATATTATCTGGTTCGTAGCAATATGAACTAATTGAATATAGTACTTTTCTCTATGCAACTTGCTCTTATTACTTGCTTTTATTGATTTGTGATTTATTTGTTTCATGCTGGATAAATAAAATAGAATTACGATGCTATTGTTGGGGACATAGCGATCACAGCAAATAGATCTTTGTACGTTGATTTTACCTTGCCATATACTGACATGGGGGTCGGAATGGTAACTCGGCTGACTCCGAAAGAAAGCAGAAACTTGTGGATTTTCTTGAAACCACTTACACGAGGACTCTGGCTTACAATTATTGGAATTTATGTCTTAACGGCTTCTGTTATTTGGCTGATTGAACGTCCTGCACCTGTTGAACAAAGCCCGCCATCTCATGGGCAAATTGGAAGGATGTTTGGGTTCTCCTTCTCCATCCTCGTTTTTGCACATTGTAAGCACTCTCACACATCCATTTTACAGCCCAAATTACTTACATAAGTTATAACCATAATTTGGCGATGAGCGAGGATTTAGGTATTGCAATTTTATTCTATTGGCGGTTAAAGATCAAAATATTTTAGAAAATCTACCAACATTTGTGCTTCCTGGCAGAAAATATATGCCTGATGAATTACAGACAGATCAGGTTGAAGGGATTTAATTTGCGCCGCAAATGCGATTGTTACGATCGTTATTTTGTGATTTAGACTATTTTCGTCGTTGATATTCATTGCAATTGGGTGTGAATAATTAACTGTCCGTAACCTGATCTAAGCTGCACATTCGAGGTAGACTTTACAAAAATTGATGATTCTTTTAATGTGATTGCAGGGGAAAAATTATCAAGCAATTTGTCAAGATCCGTGGTTCTCTTGTGGGTGTTTGTTGTGTTCATATTGAGTTCGAGTTACACCGCCACTTTGACATCAATGATGACGGTCCAACAGATTGAATTCAACTCAAAGATGAGCAATATAGGACACCAAATAGGTCCTATTACCAAAGAAGTTATCAACAATCTAAAATTTGAAAATACTTGTTCTACTTCTCTATCGCTTTTTTCACTGGAAGAATATGCAAACGCTTTATCAAAAGGGAGTAAGAATGGTGGCGTCTCTGCTATCATTGATGAGATACCATACATCAAGATCTTCCTAGCAAAGTATTCTGCACATTATTCCATGATCGGCCCCATCATGCCTACCACAAATGGCTTTGGCTTTGTAAGTTATCAACTCCTCTAGAATCCAAAAACTATAATATGAAACGCAAATTAACCGTCTGAAATCCACAAATGGCTTTGGCTTTGGCTTTGGCTTTGTAAGTTATCAACTCCTCTAGAAGCCAATGGCTTTGGCTTTGTGAGTTATATCAACTCCTCTAGAATCCTGCGACCATGCATTATTATTCACAAAAATTATAATATGAATTGCAAATTAACCGTCTGAACTCTGAACATAAATGCTACATATATATATATATATATATATATATATATATATATATGTATGTATATTAGCACTAGTGTTTAACTTTATGTCAAATTTTCAGGCTTTTCCTAAGGGTTCACCCTTGGTTCCTGACATATCAAGGGAAATTGCAAAACTAAGAGAAGATGGAAGGCTTCAAATGCTTGAAAATGTGTGGTTCAAAAGTCCGACCACTTTTGCTTCAGGGGATACTTCAAACAGTGTCAACCCACTTACAGTAGGTGACTTTCGGGGCTTGTTCCTTATCAGCGGAACCTTTTCAGCTTTAGCCTTTTTCTTGTTTTTTGCTTCTGTGCTTTACAGAAACTGGCATATTATGAGAAATTGGAGACGACCTGAGTTTGTGAAACAATATGTCTCCATGATAATTTTCAAAAGCAGAAGAGAATCCAATGTAGTAGGGCTTAACTCTTGTTTATGAAAAGATAGTATAATAGTTTGTTACATGTAGGGCTTAACTCTTAGTTTCTTCTTTATCATTCTTTACTTTCTTTAAGATATTCGTGTTTGATCTTTGTGTCCGACACATATTCGGATATAAGCAAGAAGATATGATCTTGCACAAATATGAAAATATTTTAATTTTTTTGAATATATCCGTATCGAATACATACCCGTATCTGACACTCATCCCGAATTCGCATAACATACATATCATGTTTTGCAATTTACTTTTGTAGTTTTGGAAGACTTTTGTACAATATAGAAGGGCTTAAACTAGACCTATGAATTGGGCGGGTCGGGTTGATTCGAGTTGAATCAATTCGGGTATTAAAATTTTCGGGTTATTTTCGGGTTTGGGTCGTTTCAGATTCGGGCCACTTCGGGTTCGAGTCATTCTGGTTTGACACTCGGTTATTCCGATTCGGATTATTTTGGGTTCGTGTCATTCGGGTTTGACACTCTAGTTATTCGGAGTGAGATTATTTGGGTTCAATTTATTAATTTAAAATCAATCAGATCAAATTTAAATGAAATTATTTGATCGAATAAGATTTAATTAAAATTTTATTAAAATATAGAAATAAATAATTTTTAAAAATAAATATAGACATTGTAATTTTTAATTTAAAATTAAATATCTATCTAACTTGATTTTTTTTGGATTCGGGCATAATCCGTTAATTTTTCAAATTTCGAGTATCTATTTTACTTAAACGAGTATTATTGTATATCTGAAATCGTTATCCCAATTCATTTACATATTTGTAAATGTATTGTTATAACGCAGTGTATAAATTATTATAATACAATACACAAATCAATGACATATTTTATATATCTTTAGAAAATCACATGATAAGACTTAAGGGAATATACATTTAAAATAAAAACAACACATTTATCCTAAAAATAATATGTATAACGATAAGAAATTATATAATTTGATCTAAATTATATGATAAGATATTATTATAACATAACATACAAATCATTATGATAAAATACACGTATCAGTATTAACAACTTATTTTATGTAATTTATTCTAAATTACATAAGAATGTATATTACTTTTGAAATAAAATTAATATATTTAGTTTAAATAATATGTATAACGATAAAGAATGATATAAGATTATCATAAGTATATCCATGATAATTAAAATATATAATTTATTTTAAATAAGATTATCATAACTGATATAATATTTTATTAATTTATTTAAGATATTATATATTTAAAAGACTATTTTATTTTTTGAACATTATCTTGAAGTTTTGAACAATTAATTTAAGAAGATTATTATGGTAATAATACAATAAACTTACTTATAAAAAATACAACAAACTTATTATTTATACAATCCAACAATTTGATTAAAATTAAGATATTAAGATTGATTTACAACCGGTTCATTAAAATTTTAATTTCTAATACCTTAACACTTTATATAATAACATCAAGCTTCTTTTCATTTTATAATTTTTCTCACAACCATTGCCTGCATAATGCGTATTTTATCATACTCCAAAATGATAATTATAAATTATACAATTAAAATAAATTAATAATGGTAAATTACACAAATAGTCACCTAAATATTTGAGATTTTTTTATTTTGGTCACCCAACTATAAGAAATACCAATTTAATCACTCAGGTTATAAAAAATCATTTTTTGTCACCCAACCGTTTGAGACTAACAGGCAACGATCGGATGACATGATAGTGTCACATCATCTGTCAGATGCCATGTGGCATTGTCACGTCATCTGACATGTTACATGACATTATTAATTTTGAAAAAAAAAAATTGAAAATTAAAAAAAGATAAATTACACTTTTGATCACTTAACTTTTTGAGAATTTTTGTTTTGATCACCTAACTTTAAAAAATTTACAATTTGATCATCAACATTTGTGAAATTATTAATATTTTGATCTTCACTTTGAACATATGACCGTCGACATGACTTTATAAATATTTAATCACCAACATTTGTGAAATTTAATATCATAATAATTTTTTTGTTATCTATTTTGTTGCATGGAATTAAAACTATGATTTTTCATTATAATTAGAATCTTGACGTTATGAAATTTTTTATATTTCGGTTAAATTTTTTTTGTTGGCTGATGTAGTCTATAATAAATACTTATTAAATTTTTTTTGGATAAACTGGAAGTCAAATACTTGAAGTAATACATTTTGATAATTTTGGCAATTGAATTTATTTATTAATTTTCAAATTTAAAAAGTACAATTACAATAAAATAAAAGTTCATAGTTTTAATTCCATAAAATAAAAATATTGAATCCTTATTTCTTATTTTTTATAAAGTTTTAATGCTTATTTGAGTATAATCTCAAGATATTTTAATATATAACAAAAGCAATAAATAATTTATTATAGTAATTTCAAAAATGTTGGTGATCAAATTTATTTTTTGTCACCCAAGCAATAAATATTTTAATATATAAAAAAAAGCAATAAATATTTGAGTATAATCTCAAGATATTTTGTAACGTGACATTAATATCATGTATTCCAATGAGGAGAACGTCTTTTGGCTGCAGTATAGCGAAAAGAACTGAAATTCTTACGAGAATCCAAGTTTGACTCATTCGAGAGACGAAATTTGATTTTGAGAAAAATGAAGGGAAGAAAAGTTTTTCTTGGGAAACCAAAGCATCAATATCGTGTATTCCAATGAGGAGAATATGTTTTGTTGCACAATCCTGAAAAGAAAAGAGATTATTACGAGAATCCATGTTTGACTCATTTGAGGGACGAATGTTGATTTTGAGAAAAATGATGGGAAGAAAAGCTTTTCTTGAGAAACCAAAGCATCAATATCGTGTATTCCCATGAGGAGAACGTGTTTTGGTTGCACAATCCTGAAAAGAACGGAAATTATTTCGAAAATCCATGTTTGACTCATTTGAGAGACGAACATTGATTTTGAGAAAAATTAAGCAAAAAAAGTTTTTCTTGGGAAACCAAAGCATCAATATCGTGTATTCCAATTAGGAGAACGTGTTTTAGTAGTAAAATTGCGAAAAGAACGGAGATTCTTACGAAAACCCAAGTTTGACTCATTTGAGTGACGAACTTTGATTTTGAGAAAAATGATAGAAAGAAAACTTTTTCTTGGGATCCCAAAGAATCAATATTGTGTACTTCAATGAGGAGAACGTGTTTTTGTTGCACAATCTCGAAAAGAACAGAGATTATTACAAGAATCCATGTTTGACTCATTTGAGAGATGAACTTTGATTTTGAAGAAAATGATGGAAAGAAAAGCTTTTCTTGGGAAAACAAAGCATCAATATCGTGTATTCTAATGAGGAGAACGTGTTTTGGTTGCACAATCCCAAAAAGAATGGAAATTATTATGAGAATTCATGTTTGACTCATTTGAGGGACGAACTTTGATTTTGAGGAAAGTGATGGGAAGAAAAGCTTTTCTTGGAAAACAAAACATCAATATCGTGTATTGCAATGAGGAAAACATGTTTTGGTTGCACAATCGAAAAAAAAAAAAAGAAAAAAAAAAGACATTATTACAAGAATCCATGTTTGACTGATTTGAGGGACGAACTTTGATTTTTAGGAAAATGATGAGAAGTAAAGCTTTTCTTGGGATTCCAAAGCATAAAATCGTGTATTCCACTGAAGAGAACGTGTTTTGGTTGCATAATCGCAAAAAGAACGGAGATTCTTACTAGAATCCAAGTTTATTCATTTGAGAGACGAACTTTGATTTTGAAAAAAATCATGGGAAGAAAAGCTTTTCTTGAAAAACTCGTGGGAAGAAAAGCAATAAATAATATATAACAAATATTTATTGCTTTTGTTATATATTAAAATATGCTCAAAGTCATGTCGACAACAAATCGAATTTTTTTTTTCAAAATTCATAATGTTATGTGACAAGTCAGATGACGTGACAATGGCACGTGGCATCTGAGAGATGGAATGGCACTACAATGTCATCCAACCGTTAATCTCTAATGGTTGGGTGACAAAAAATAAATAAATTTTTTTTTAACGTGGATGATTAAATAGGTATTTTTAATAGTTGAGTGATTAAAATAAAAAATCACTAATAGTTAGGTAACTATATGTGTAGTTTGCCTATTAATAATTTAAGTTAAAGTTATTATTTTTATTAAATTAATGTTTTTAAAATAAAATTATACTTAATTTAAGTTCGGGTTATTTCGAATCAATTCGAGTTCTGATCAATTTGGATTCAGGTCATTTCGGATTCGTATTGTAGATTTTTCTGATTAAATCGAGTTTGGGTTCGAACGAATTTGTTAGATTTTTTAAGTTCGAGTCAGAATTAATATATCCAGCTTAAACTATAATAGGATGTTACAAACAAAATTCCAAAACAAAAATGTGTATAAAATATTACTGGAAATATGATTTGTATAACTACTGTAATTGTATATTATAACACTTTGCAGTTTGCAGCAATTCAAATCTTGCAGCCAAGAGTAATTCATCTCATATTCATGTTTAGACTTTGCAGTTTACCTTGTATAACTATTCAAATCTTTCTTTAGATTTTTCTTTTTCTTTTTTTTTTTTTTTTTCCTTCGGAAGAGATGAGATTTCCTCAAGATTGGACTTAGAAAAAGATCAAATTGGTGTCTGGCCAGTCAAATTAGTGGCTTCGGCAAACTAAACTGAAAAAGGAGCCAATAGCATTTATTGGGCTCTGTACTTCGCGTTTCATGATTGATCTTGCCGGATTTCCAATTATGTTTAGTTGTATGTATGGGCTGTAATCTTGTGTTTGTTTCAAAATGGGTTGTAATTAGGGAAGCATTCATTGGGAATTTGGGATCATGTTGCTCAAACTCAGAACTTTATGGGAAGAATTTGAAGAAAATATTTACACATTAAAAAAATCTGTTTTTTACACACTGTCGTCCATCAATTTTTTTTAATTACACAAATAAAATTAATAACTTAATACATTTTTTTTTGTTATATTAATTTTTGTAATATTTTTATTATATCTTACAAAAATGTATGTCATTTTATTAAATTTATTACTGAAGTTTTTAAACTCCATTAATAATATATCAAATAATTTTTCTTAAAAATATTATCTAATACATCATCATTAAAGTTTTTAACTTCATGAGTGAAATTAAAGAGCTATTCATATCCTATCAAGGTATATTTAAAAAATTAATATATGAAATAATAATTCATACAATAATTGATGAATACATTTAAGTGGTTTATTTTCTTTCAGTTATTTAGTCAACTTTAAAGTCTGCTGTTTATCACATGAAAGAACAAGGGAGTCTAACTGTTATTCCTATTGACAATTGTTGAAAGTTTTTTTTTTTCCCACTTTGGATGAATGGACCAAGAATGGTAGTATATTACTGCAATTAATCAATAAATAATTTGTTTTAAGGCTATATAACATTCTAAAGCCAAGGAAATTTTTATATCAATAGCAAGAGGAGGTCAAGGTTTTAGGTTTCATATTCATGTCATAACATGTATGAATTTGTTTTATTTAGATATGTTATTTTGGATACAACATAAAAATACGATATGAATATGACATATTTAATAAATATAAAAATAATGTAATAAATATGACACGATGCATTTAATATACGTATCATATTCATGTTTAAGATTTTAACACGTATAGTAATTTATGTCGTGTTTATACTTCTACGATTAACATGAAAAAAAACATGAGACAAGACATACATATACGAATTATCAGGTCTAGCTTCTAAGTTAATTTATGCTAAAATTTCTCCCATTATATTTTAGCTTTCAGTTTGTTCATTAACTTCCTATATATCTTATAGGTGTATTAACTATGTCATATATATTTTGAAATTATTATTTGATTAAAATTGTATAGTTTTCACTTATACATACAATCTTATTTAAGGGAAAAAAATCAGAAGCTAACATTCGAAAGATAAAAAAAACAATTGTTTCGTACCAATAATACTTAAATGTCTATATGAATTATGAGCTATATATATTCAATCTATAATGCAATGTCCAATGAGCGTAAAGTAGAGTTGCTCATGTGTTGGGTCGCGGTTAGAAAATTTTCCATTTTTTTATCCAGGCTCGGCTCTGGGCGGATTCGAGCTGGTCTGTCGCTCTGATTTATTGTTCAAATAATGATAAAAAAATTATTTTTATATTTTTATTTAAATAAAAATATATATTTTTTTAATAGATGAACAGTTATTTAAGCCAGGTCGAACCGGCCAAATCACGAATATCTCTACCTAGATCAAATTCAATACGGATCAAACGAAATACTAGACCTTGAACAAGTTTAATACACTGTCACCTTGCTCCCATTTTCTTGGTTATAAATTAGTTTTATAGAATATTATTAGTACTCGTTGACCTTGTTTTTTCAATGTTTAATGAAGTTTCCTTCTCATTGTATCAACACCAAGTTGGTTATTTTTAACAATTGCCTCAATTGGATATTAAAATTTTGATAGTCTTGCTTCTAATCAGCAAGTCGCAAATGATTCTTCTTAATATTTTATTACTTTACTAGCTAGTTCTTTTTGAGGATATATATATATATATATATATATATATATATATATATATATATATATATATATATATATATATATATATATATATATAAAGGAATGATCCATTTACACTAGTGTAAAATTAATTTAGTTTTACATAATTTTTTAAACGATTTATATTTGTTTAATTCGACCGTCGTATTTTATGTTCTATTCACATAGATCATGCACGTCGAGTTTCGGAGGGATCCACTTACATTAGTGTAAAACTAAATTAGTTTTACACACTTCCATAACTTTTTATACGTTTTATATTTTAACAAATCGACCGTCGGATTTAACAATATAATCGTACTCATCGTGCACATAAAGTTTCGTATCCGATATCTCCATCATATCGATTGAGAATACTTTCTTTTTCAATATATATTTAACGGCTGAAAGTTTTTTACATCGAACAAATAATTAGACATTTTTAATTTACTCTAAACTCAACGTGTGTAATCTACATGAATAGAACATGAAATACGACGGTCGGATTAAACAAATATAAATCGTATAAAAAATTATAAAAATATGTAAAATTAATTTAGTTTTACATTAATATAAGTGAATCATTCTCTATATATATATATATATATATATATTATAAACGAGTAATTTCAAGTACTATGTCTCAGATAAGAAACCTCTTAATTTATTCGTATGCAGATCCTCCCCCTCCGGCATTTCTTTTTGGTTCCCAAGATGAAGAACCAAACCTTGCTCTTGTTTTTAATCTTCTGTTTTAGCTTTCTTGATACATTTTTGTGTGGTAATCAAGCTGAACTAAACAGAATAACTCGAGACATAGACGGCCTAGATGATGAGGTTCACGTTGGAGTGATTCTTGATATGGGATCATGGCAGGGAAAGGTAATCGAAAGCTGCATTTCAATGGCAATTTCTGATTTCTATAGCTTACAGAAATCCTACAAAGTGAGGGTAGTTCTGTTGGGCATGGGTCCCTCTTATGTGGAGGAAATACCCATTCTGCCCTTAGCCCTTTTAATTGATGGGCTATTGTATTTTGCTAGAGAGGAGTCAGAACCAAAGAAAAAGAAAAAGAGAGGGAGGCGGCAGAGAAGAGAGAAAAGAGTGAGTTGCACAGTTTTGATCAAGTCGTCGATCGGAGGTTCATCCGTGGTCCGATCTTCTTGATTTTCTGGCAGTGGCTACAGGATACGTAGATGCTGATTGTGTACGGTGAGAATTTTCATCTGAACACTATAACGTCCTGCTTTGTGTCCGAATAGTAGTCACGTTTTTTTGGGGTGATTTCTCAACTTTCTCTCTTTGATTTTAATATCACTTGTTGATAGCTAAGTTAGAGTTGTGTACTCATTGTGTTAGCTGAATTATTGTGATATTGTAAACACACTCTCATTATAGTGGAGATTTTGACTGGACTCTTAAGTCCCGTGGTTTTTACCCTTTGATTTAAAGGGGTTTTCCACGTAAAAATTGTGTGTCTCGTGTGATTGGTTGTTTGTGATTATCCTTGGTTGAATTTGTGTTGCTGGAGTATATATATATATCTTGTGCAATTTAGTACCATATTTACAGATCCTGTTAATTGGGAGAGAAAGAACTACCGGTTGTGTTTTCCCGATTTTTCGGTAAGTTCGGTTTCTGCCCATCAAACTGGTATCAGAGCTTTGGTTGTGTTGTTGTGTAATTATGGAGGCTGGCACAAGTAGAATGATTGTTTTGAATGGCACAAATTATCAATTGTGGCAGAATAAAATGAAAGACCTGTTATTTGTGAAGTCTTTGCATCTTCCTGTCTTTGCTACTCAAAAACCCGAATCTAAAAGTGATGATGAATGGGAATTTGAGAATCAGCAGGTGTGTGCTTTTATTCGCCAATTTGTTGAGGAAAATGTTTACAATCACATTGATCAAGAGACACATGCACGCACATTGTGGAACAAGCTTGAAAACTTGTATCCTTTAAAGTCTGGCAATAACAAGTTGTTCATGCTTAAAAAGATGATGGAACTGAAGTATAAAGAAGGAACAACTGTGGCTGATCACTTGAATGAGTTTCAAGGAGTTATGAATCAGTTAATTGGTATGGGCATCAAATTTGAGGATGAAGTAGTAGGGCTTTGGTTGCTTGCTACTCTACCGGATTCTTGGGAAACATTTCGGGTTTCACTTATTAATTCTGCTCCTAATGGTGTAGTAACTTTGGAACTTGCCAAGAATGGTGTTTTGAATGAAGAAGTGAGAAGAAAGTCTCAGGGTTCTTCATCACAGTCTGAGGTTCTAGTTATTGAAAATAGGGGGAGAAGTAGGAGCAAAAATGAAATGGGTAGAGATAAAAGCCGAAGCAAGTCAAGATCAAGATTTAAAAATGTTGAGTGCCATTATTGTGGCAAGATGGGCCATATCAAGAAATATTGCTACAAGTGGAGGAAAGAGAACAAAGGTGGTAGTGATAAACAAGAGAAGAGGGATCATGGAAAGAATGATCGTGTTACTACTGCTACCTCTGATGATCTGTTGGTTACTTGTGATGAGAATGTGATCAACTTAGCATGCGACGAGACAAGTTGGGTAATAGACACTGGTGCTTCACTTCATGTCACGTCTAGGAAGGAATTCTTCACATCTTATACGCCTGGTAATTTTGGGGTATTGAAGATGGGTAATGATGGCTTGGCACATGTTGTTGGCATGGGAGATGTCTGTTTGGAAACTAACAATGGAACAAAGTTGACGCTAAAAAATGTCAGACATGCACCGGATATCCGTTTGAATTTGATTTCAGCGGGAAAGCTAGATGATGAGGGATTTTGTAACACCTTCAGTGATGGTCAGTGGAAATTGACTAGAGGCTCATTAGTTGTGGCTCGAGGAAAGAAGTGTTCAAATTTATATTTGATGCAGTCTTCAATTTCCAGAGGCATTGTTAATGTGACGGAAAATGATAGTTCAACTGTGCTATGGCATAAACGGCTTAGTCACATGAGTGAAAAGGGGCTTAATTGTCTGGCCAAGAAGAATCAACTTTCTGGGTTGAAGAATGCTACACTGAAGAATTGTGCTCATTGTTTGGCTGGAAAACAAAGAAGAGTTTCATTTAAGAGTCATCCTCCTTCAAGAAAATCAGATTTGCTAGAGTTGGTACATTCCGATGTTTGTGGTCCTTTGAAAGTAAGGTCGTATGGTGGTGCACTTTATTTCGTGACTTTTATTGATGACCATTCAAGAAAACTTTGGGTCTATACTTTGAAAACAAAAGACCAGGTGCTTGATGTGTTCAAACAGTTTCAGGCTTCAGTTGAAAGGCAAACTGGGAAGAAGTTGAAGTGCATCCGTTCTGATAACGGCGGCGAATATAGTGGACCATTTGATGATTATTGTCGTGCACAGGGAATCAGACATCAAAAGACACCTCCTAAGACACCACAGTTGAATGGCTTAGCCGAAAGAATGAACAGAACATTGATTGAGAGAGTCAGATGTTTGCTCTCAGATGCAAAGTTACCTAGATCTTTTTGGGGTGAAGCTTTGTATACAGTGGCACATGTGATTAATTTGTCTCCAAGTGTTCCTTTGCAAGGTGATGTTCCAAACAAAGTTTGGTTTGGTAAGGATATGTCATATGAACACCTGCGTGTGTTCGGTTGCAAGGCTTTTGTACATGTTCCAAAGGATGAGAGGTCAAAGTTAGATGCCAAGACTCGTCAATGTATCTTTGTTGGTTATGGTCAAGATGAATTTGGGTACAGGTTATATGACCCAGTTGAAAAGAAGTTTGTTAGAAGCAGAGATGTTGTTTTTGTTGAGGATCAGACCATTGATGACATTGACAAGGCGGAGAAAACCGGTCCACAGAATAGTGATGACTTGACCGCCATGGATCCAATTTCTCTAACCCCTCCGCCAAATCCAGTTGAGGATGGCATGCAAGAAGATGTCCATGATGACCAGCAGGGTATGGGTGATTTTGATGCTCCCATGGATAGTGTTGTGAATGATCAACACCAAGGATCTATATCTCCACCAACAGTTCCACTTCGGAGGTCTACTAGAGATCGACAGCCTTCTGTGAGGTATTCTTCTGATCAGTATGTTCTTTTAACTGATGGGGAAGAACCAGAGTGTTATGAAGAGGCTATGGGGAGTGAATGCAAAGATCAGTGGGTTGATGCTATGAAAGATGAGCTTAAATCTTTACATGACAACCATACGTTTGAGCTGGTGAAATTGCCTAAGGGTAAAAGAGCTTTGAAAAATCGGCGGGTTTACAGGTTGAAGCAAGAAGAGAATTCTTCAACTCCACGATACAAAGCTAGATTGGTCGTCAAGGGTTTCAGTCAGAAAAAGGGGATTGATTTTGAGGAAATATTCTCTCCAGTTGTAAAAATGTCCTCTATCAGATCTATATTGAGTTTGGCATCCTATTATGACTTGGAAGTCGAGCAAATGGATGTGAAAACTGCTTTTCTTCATGGTGATTTAGAAGAAGAGCTTTACATGGAGCAGCCAGAGGGTTTCATTGCACAAGGAAAAGAGGACTATGTGTGCAAATTAAAGAAGAGCTTGTATGGTTTGAAGCAAGCTCCGAGGCAATGGTACAAGAAGTTTGAGTCTTTTATGGGGGAGCATGGCTACAAGAAGACTACTTCTGATCATTGTGTTTTTGTCAAGAAATTCTCTGGTGATGATTTTATTATTTTGTTGCTCTATGTTGATGATATGCTTATTGTTGGTCGTAATGCTTCTAAGATTAATATGTTGAAGCAAGAGTTGAGTAAATCCTTTGCGATGAAGGACTTGGGGCCAGCAAAGCAAATTCTTGGCATAAGGATCACACGTGATAGAAATGCCAAGAAATTGTGGTTATCACAAGAGAAGTACATTGAAAAAGTACTTCAAAGGTTTAGTATGGACAAAGCTAAAGTGGTGAGCACTCCTCTTGCTACACACTTTAGATTGAGTGTCAAGCAGAGTCCTTCCACAAGAGAAGAGAAGGAAGACATGCAGAAGGTTCCTTATGCTTCAGCCGTGGGTAGTTTGATGTATGCAATGGTATGCACAAGACCTGACTTAGCTCATTCTGTTGGCACCGTCAGTCGGTTTCTTTCTAATCCAGGCAGAGAGCATTGGAATGCAGTGAAGTGGATTATGAGATATCTTCGGGGTACTTCCAACTTGAAACTTTGCTTCGGCCATGAGAAACCTGTTCTAGTTGGTTATACATATTCTGATATGGCTGGAGACATTGACTCCAGAAAGTCCACTTCGGGTTACTTAATTACTTCTGCAGGGGGAGCTGTGGCTTGGCAATCCAGATTGCAAAAATGTGTTGCATTGTCCACTACTGAGTCAGAGTTCATTGCAGTGACCGAAGCGTGCAAGGAGTTGCTTTGGATGAAGAGATTTATGCAAGAACTTGGCTTTACCCAAGAGAGGTATGTTTTGTTTTGTGATAGCCAGAGCGCTATTCATCTTGGTAAGAATTCAACCTTTCATGCTAGGTCTAAACATATCGATGTAAGGTATCATTGGATACGAGATGTTCTCGATGCTAAATTGTTAGAACTTGATAAAATTCATACTGATGATAATGGTGTTGATATGTTGACTAAAGCCTTACCAAGAGAAAAGTTTGAAATATGTTGTTTGATCGCCGGGATGGCGAACACCTCCACATAGTCGGGAGGGGGAGATTTGTTGGGCATGGGTCCCTCTTATGTGGAGGAAATACCCATTCTGCCCTTAGCCCTTTTAATTGATGGCCTATTGTATTTTGCTAGAGAGGAGTCAGAACCAAAGAAAAAGAAAAAGAGAGGGAGGCGGCAGAGAAGAGAGAAAAGAGTGAGTTGCACAGTTTTGATCAAGTCGTCGATCGGAGGTTCATCCGTGGTCCGATCTTCTTGATTTTCTGGCAGTGGCTACAGGATACGTAGATGCTGATTGTGTACGGTGGGAATTTTCATCTGAACACTATAACGTCCTGCTTTGTGTCCGAATAGTAGTCACGTTTTTTTGGGGTGATTTCTCAACTTTCTCTCTTTGATTTTAATATCACTTGTTGATAGCTAAGTTAGAGTTGTGTACTCATTGTGTTAGCTGAATTATTGTGATATTGTAAACACACTCTCATTATAGTGGAGATTTTGACTGGACTCTTAAGTCCCGTGGTTTTTACCCTTTGATTTAAAGGGGTTTTCCACGTAAAAATTGTGTGTCTCGTGTGATTGGTTGTTTGTGATTATCCTTGGTTGAATTTGTGTTGCTGGAGTATATATATATATATCTTGTGCAATTTAGTACCATATTTACAGATCCTGTTAATTGGGAGAGAAAGAACTACCGGTTGTGTTTTCCCGATTTTTCGGTAAGTTCGGTTTCTGCCCATCAAGTTCTCCATGCGAGGGATTCCCAGGGCGACCATTTTCGGACTTTATCTGCCGGTAAGCTTTTCTTTTGTTTTTTCCTACATTGAAACATAATTTACTAGCTATAGAATTCATCCTAATTTGTGGTTCTGTTTTCTTAATTATATACATATTACTATATTTACTTTAGTCAAAAGAGGATGGCAATTTTCAGCTTAAAAAACACGACAAAGGTTACCATGCCTGAGAAGAAATCATGCATCGTCTTAGATTTTTCCACTGTTAATCCTTTTGTTTCAACCTATTTTATGGGAATGAAAGAAAACGATTAAGGTGCCGTTTGATGGGGCAAAGACGATGCAATGAGAGGTCTCTTGAACTCTGATTTCTCATCAAACTCATATCGAACAAATTCTAAAAAAGTAGTAATTTATATTTTTTTAATGGTTCGTTTTTTATATATTGAAGGTGAAATTTTACAAGTCATACTTAAAATCTGTTTAATTTTTTAAATTTTTTAAGGGGTATATGTTATCTTCATAATCTTACTTAATTATAAAATTTAAAAACTTTAATGAGATAATGTTTTGACAATTATTATCTATATGAAAGGGTTAAAAGTTCATTTTCTAATCTCTACTCTTCTATTGACTTTTTTTTTTATATGTACAAAAGAATTATTGAGAAAATTTTATAAAGTTATTTTCAAGATCAACCCTAAAAACTAAAATATCATAGTTACAATTTCCCCACTTCTTATTTAATAAAAATCTTTATATTCTATTTCGTCTTAACTTTATAAACTTGTTGACTTTTTTTTTTTCATTTGTTGACAATGCTTAGTTTATTTTTATTGAAATATATATATATTCTAAGATGAAATTACTGAAATACCACCTCTAACGCCGAATTTAAATAATAAAATTCATATATCTTACGAATTACTATCAATTACATTTCTTAATTAAATAAGATGAAGAATCCTCTAAATTTCACCATTAAAATCCCAAAATAAAATTATATAAGGGCCAGAAACATTGACCGATGTAGCAAGTCTACTCTTGCATGTGCAGCGTTGGTCGGCACACGGAGTCAGGAATCTGACCCAAGGTAAGTTAGACTTCACTTAATCAAAGAAAAAAAACCTTTAATAAAGAAAAACAGAGAAGATTTTTTTTTTTTTTCTCAGAATAAAAAGAAAAGAACTTCTGTTGGCCAGAAAAAGAAAAAAAAATTAAAAATCTTTTGAAAATCTGTTGTAATTTGCAAAATGTAGCTCTTAATCTTTTGGAAGATGCCAAAGTGGGAGCAATCCTTTGTGCACAAACTTCATTGGAAGCAAAGCTTTTGGCTGAGTTCGGGGACAGGAATAAAATCCCAGTGATTTCATTTTTCACACCTAGTTCCTTTCCGATGTCAACCAGATCTCCTCTCTTTGTTCAAGTTGGGGAAGACCAAGCTTCACAAGTTAAAACTGTTGCAGCCCTTAATGAACTATACAAATGGAGGAATGTCATCCTTATCCATGAGGAGCCTGATAGTGATGACTTGAATAATTATTATGATATCATATCGTACATGGCTGCTTTCTTTGAAGAGAAAAACATACACATTTCATTTATGAGCGCAATTGCTGCATCATCTGAAGATGATCAAATCGTTGAACAACTTCATGAGCTCAGGACCCTGCAAACTACGGTATTCATTGTGCATTTGTCCCATTTTCTTGCATCTCGGCTTTTTGTAAATGCAAAGAGATTGGGAATGATCAGCAAAGGGTATGCTTGGATTGTGACTTCCAAGAGCATGAATCACTTCAATTTAAGAGATTCATCTACCATTGAGTCAATGCAAGGAGCTATCGGTTTTAGGTCTTATATTCCAGCATCCATAGAGCTGCACAATTTTACTTCAAGATTGACAAGAAAAAATTATGCTGAGGCGGCGCCTGATGCAATAATGCGAGCCCTGCAGTTAAATAATCTAGGATATTTGGCCTACGATGTTGCCTGGGGTCTAGCAAAAGCAGCCGAGAGGGCAGCAGTGAAAGTTCCTTGCACCAGCAAATTAGATAATAGTTCGAACACGACGGATTTAAATATCTATAGAACAATCTATGTATGGTTCGATACTTCTGCAAGAGATACTGCGAAGTAAGTTTTAAGGGTTTACGTGGTGAATTCCGATTCATCAATGGGAAGTTAATCTCAAACACATTTGAAATAGTTAATGTGATACGTAGTGGGGAAAGAAGGGTTGGATTTTGTACCTCAGCTGGCAGAATCACAAGCGAAATATGTGAATCTAATCATAGAATTAGAAGACAACTGTCTTTCACCAACAATCTTGATCAATCGATTGTCTGGCCTGGTGGATCTTCTACCATTATTCCACAGGGTCGGATGTTGCAAAGGAGTGGTAAAATCCTCAAAATCGGTGTGCCAGTAACAATAGGATTTCCCCAGTTCGTCAAGGTGAGTCGTGATCCTCATACCAATGAATCAACGGTAACAGGTTTTTGCATAGATGTTTTCCAAGCTGCCGTGGAGGGTTTAAACTATCAAGTGCCATATAAATTTATCCCATTCATGTATGCCAATGGAAAGAATGCTGGAACTTACAATGATCTCGTTTACCAAGTTTATCTACAGGTATGAACTGTACCTTCAAGGTAATAACATTTAAAAGGGGGGAAAAATAATTGTAGCATTACTGCATTAGTTTATAACTTTTTTGAAATGTTTCAATATTTTCATGGCTTAAAGATAAAAAAAAAAACTCTCAACTAAAACTAAATAATCATTCAAACCTTTTTATTACAATCAATTAAACTTCAAAGATTTCACACAATGAACCCATAATTGGATGAAAATTGGTTAAAGGTCATCATCAATTTTTCGTTCAACGGAGGGTTAAATTTGATGAAAACAAATGTTTGGAGACATAATTAGATGAGAATAAATGTTTGAGAGCCCAATTGATTGATAAGGGTTTGTATAATTATTTAATTTTAATTTATAAGATTTTTTTATACTTAAACCTATTTTCATCCATAATCTAAAAACTTTGACTTTTTCTATCCGAAAATATTTTGAATTTGTTCCATATCCATCTATCAATACGTGTCAAATTTAATCTATATGAAGAATGCAATTTACTAATAAAAACATACATTCACTATCTACTAATAAATATTGTCTAGATATATAGAAAAATTTATACTCATAGATGATTTTTTTTATTTTTATTATTATCAAATTTTGACAATTGGTTTTGTCTCCTCTTGCATGTCATGTTGCGGATATATAACGAAATAGAACTTCGACGCTGTTGTTGGGGACACAACGATCACATCGATTAGATCTTTGTATGTAGATTTCACGATTTCATACACTGATATTGGCGTCGGAATTGTAGCTCCAACCAAAAATGAAGACATCTGGATTTTCTTCAAACCGCTTACGCCACAACTTTGGCTGACAATTGTTGGCTTTCACATCGCAACCGGCTTTGTCATTTGGCTAATTGAACTTCAAAGCCCGCCTCATTGTCACGGCGCTGAAGGCTTACCACTCGAACGAAATGGGTTCCCCTTCTCAATGCTAGTTGGTCGTTGTAAGCACCTTTCCCTTTTCTAAATCAAGATATATTGATGCTATATGAATCATAATATATAGTTATATATTTTTTTATAAACTTAAAATTTTAAAATAATCGATCATCCAATTTAATATATTATTAAAAGTATTGAGTTTGAATCTAATATTTGTTTATCTTTGTCTCGTAATTGCTGGTTAGATAGTGCTTTTCAATGTTTTTAAATCTAATATCTTGTTGTCTTCTTATTAGATTGTACAATATTTTTTAATCTTTATTCAGTAGATCTGTTCATGGGTTGGGCCGGATTGCGGCTCAAATTTTTTTTCTTCCTTACTCAGCCGGCTCGGTTTATTGTTAAAAAATTAATAAAAAATTAATTTTAAATTAATATTTATAATTAAATTTAAAATAAAAAAAATATTTTTTAATAGGTGAACAATGATCCAGACCAGATCGGGCCAATCCGAATCACAAAATATTTTACCCATGCCCGGTCCAATATAGGCTGAACGAACTGTCCAATACATAAGTAGGTCTATAACTCGGTTTGTATTTTTTTTTTTTTACATTTGATCACGTCCAAATCTATTAATCATTTGTTCGGTTTGCTTAAATATTTAAAACATTGAAAATAACATTTCAGGGGGACACTTGAGAAACAAGTGGTCAATATTTATAGTTGCTGTTTCCTTGTTTGTACTGTTTATATTAAGTTCGAGTTACACTGCTACTCTGGCTTCAATGATGGCGGTCCAGCATATTGAGTTGAACTCGAAGAGAAGCTACATCGGATACCTAGCGGGTTCAAACGTCACGAAAGGAGTTTTGATCAGCAACCTAATTTTTGAAAACGATAGTATTCAGCCATTTCGCTCGGCAGAAGAATTTGCTAATGCATTATCAAAAGGAACCAAAAACGGTGGCGTCTCTGCTATCCTTGATGAGATACCCTACATCAAGATATTCCTTGCAGAGTATTCTTCTGATTATTGTTTGATCAAATCTTTGTCTACCACCAATGGTTTTGCCTTCGTAAGTATCAATATATCTCTTTGTAATCACAAATGGGAATTAAATCGGGGATTTAAATAGTAATTGTAATGCGAAGTTACAATCATTATTATTTTGTGGTTTCAATTTTTTTATCGTCGATATTTACTGTTTTGACATGACATGACCAAAAATGTGTCCGTAGATGCAATTTAAAGCCCTGAATTAAATGGCTATTTTTTAATGTTGATTTTTTTTTTTTTTTAATTTTGTTATGAGTTATAATTCATAAGAAATAATTAATTCTGTCAAATAATTTGTTATCATTGATGTAATGTTCATATTGTAACTTATATGGTATATTACGTGGATTTTTTTAATTATTAATTAAAAAATGTGATAAAAAGATTAAAATAAAATCACTTTAAAAAGGTAATAATTTAAAAGAAACAATTCAAAAATTGAAAATTAAAGGGAAACTAGAATGAAACGTTAAAAACTATGATGAAATTTGTCCTGAAACTTAAGTAAGATTGTTGATTAACACCAATCTAATAAGCAATATAATCAAATCACTTGAAAAATATAACAAATCCTCCTCTTTAGAGTATGTTTAAATAAAGTTAATAAAAATTATTAAAATAATGAAAATAAATTATTCAAAAATATACTTTAGGCGCCGTTGAAATCTAATCCGACATGATAATAAAATTAATCGAACATAAATTTCGATTCAACCAAAAAAAAAAAAAACATAAATTTGGGTTGGATTTTTTTACGAGCATTTACACTTTTTGCAGTATTTAGATCTAAACATCGGATTCTAAGTTCGAACTCCAGCTTTGGGCCTTGCACCACCCGGGAGCAAGCTCACGCGAGGACCGCAAAGCACAATGTCGTAATCCAAGCAACTTGGGGGCATTTATATCCCTACTTTTCAAAAACAAAAGATTTTGTCCCTTCACCACACAAAAAGGACAACTTCTTCTTGCCCCACGCCCACTCCCCATCACGTGGTCCTTACCTCCACATTTGACTCTCATCAACTAGGCTTGTTTAAAAATTAGATTATTCGTTCAAACTCGAAAATTCGTTCATATTTTAAAAGATTTGAACAGAAATATTAGGTCTGAAATATGAGTTTAGATATGTTAAGTTATTCATGTTTTAAAACTTAATAAAAAAAGAGATAAAATTATTAAAATTGAATAATAAAAAAATATTTGTTTAAATTTTTTTTATAAAAATATGGATGGATCTAAACGGGTTTGAACTATCCATTTATAAATATAGACAAACTTGAACAAAATTTAAAACTCATATTTCGAATTGAGCCGAACTTAAATAAATCTATATGATATAAATATCATATATAAACTCGATCCGATCTTCCTCACGAACACTTCTGTCATCAA
Organism: Fremontodendron californicum; assembly: GCA_030761205.1. Classification (NCBI taxonomy): domain Eukaryota; kingdom Viridiplantae; phylum Streptophyta; class Magnoliopsida; order Malvales; family Malvaceae; genus Fremontodendron; species Fremontodendron californicum. The sequence goes on from JAULJL010000029.1 coordinate 16,988,136, forward strand.
CCCCCGAAAAGTTTGAACCTTTCCTTCCTCACTGTACGTTCACTTCATGCGCCGTAAACCCACGGTAACAATTCTGTACATTTGGTGCAGTAAAAAGATCTAATTTGGTCTTGTACTTTTGTGTTTTTGGTCTTTTTAATCTTATTATCGTCACAAATGTTGTACCTTACGAAGGAACTTGTTAAGATTTGGACCGTTGGATCAATCCTTGCGTATCTTGATTCCAGACAAAGAGGCGGATTTCGAAACGGTACCTTCAAATCATCAATTATGCAAGACCTCCTTTTCACCCTTATTAATTATCACTAATTAATCTTTTTTAGTATTACTATATTCTTCTTGATAATGTTTATCTTTTCCTGGGATTGGATTGAAAACTGTTGGAATTCTCCATTGTTTTTCAACTACCATTTCTTAATCTTTTAATCTTTTGTTCTCTTCTTTCTTTTCTGAAAAATCTGTCTCTCTCCTTTTTCACTCTTTCTCTTTCCTCCAAAAGTTTTGTTTTTGACTATGCAGCAGTGCAAGTGGCCAAGTGGGTGCTTTCTGCTTCATTTTTGTGGGTTTTTTTTTTTTTAGGTTTTCCGTGGTTGAAAAATTGGGTTTGGATCTGGGAATTAGATTCAAGGTTGTTCTTCATAAATGTTTTCTGAACTTAGTTTTATGCTCTATTTTTTTTTTCCAGTGAATTTTAAGGTTAGGGTTTGTTTATTTCTGTTAAGTTTTTAGCATATTTAAGTCTTTGTGCTTTTTGGCTTGAGTAAGGAAACTGAGCTTTGTTTGGTCTTGGTCTTGGTTACTGAGAAATATGGAGAAAATACAAAGACTAGAAAATTTTGGTTTTATTTGCCATGTTGTTTGAGTTTTAACAATAGTATTAGTTGAAACAACCCTTGATTTGTTTACCTTTCATTTCTCTTCTTTAAGCTTTTATTTAGCAAATTCAGCTGTTCACTGTGGTTTTAATAATCCAAGAAAATTTTCTTGTTGGCTATTGATTTTTTTTTTAATAAAAAAATTGCAAATCCTAAGATTGATTGATAAGTTTTTAAAGTACCTTATCTCTAATCCTTAGAAATTGTTTATAGCTTAAGCTAAGCCTTTCTAATATGCATGATTATATATAAAAGTCCCACCCTTTTCCAGCTTGTTCAGCCAGCTAGGAAGACTCCAGATTTTTCGGTGAGTTTTTGGTGAATAACTAGTTGCATTAGTGCATTTATAATGAAAAAATATAGATAGCTAGGATTGTAAAGGTTCCCAGTATATTTCTTTGTCTAGTTTGTCATATAGATCAAAGTTATCATCTGTCATTGCATGTGATATTACTTCTTTTCAGTTTCAATGCTTACAAATTTATGTTTTTTTTTTCTTTTTAGATGGACATATACTATCCATAGTTCTAAATTGCTGTCGCGATTGCGGTATAATGGATGTTACATACTGATGTCGGATATGGAAAGTAAAAGAATTAGGACACAATTTAATATACCTTAGGAATCCACCCAAGATATAACAAGTCAAGAGTGAATTCAACCGTCAGGTGCTATAAGAAATTATTATATTTACTCAAAATAGCTTGCTTACAACTATCACCAAGGCACCTGTTTATACTAATTTTGGTACAAGCCCTTTCACCTCTCCTAAATTAAGCATTAATTAGTAATAATTAAGATTACGAGAATCTAAAATGACTTCACAATTTTTTAGCATTGAAAACTAAAATCTTATTTTCTTTAAGAACTATTCAAAGATTCTTGACTAATGATTCAATGAATCATGCAACTCCCATTTATTATTTGTTTATACTAGAATGCTCTATCATTCTCCCCCGGTTGGAAAAAGACTTGTTCTCAAGTCGGGCCTTTCTTCTTCATATGGAGACAAGTCAAAGACGTTGAAAGTTGTTGAAACTCCATAGTCTCCTGGTAGCTCAACTTTATATGCATTTTCACTAATTCTCTTCAAAATTCGAAAAGGTCCATCAACTCTTGGTTTGAGCTTGCCAAAACGTCCTGGTGGGAATCGTTCCTTTCGAAGATGAATCCACACAAGATCTCCTTCTTTGAAACTTGCTGACTTTCGAAATTTGTTAGCTTGCTTCTTGTACTTTTCATTTTGTCGAAGAATCTTCTCTCGAACCTTCTGATGCAAACTTTGGATTTCTTTCACTCTCTCTTCAGCATTATACTAAAGGAGTGATTAACTGGAATAGGAGCCAAATCTAACGGGCTAATAGGATTAGATCCGTATACAACCTCAAACGGAATTTTATCGTTGTTTTACTTTGAGATCAGTTGTAGGCAAACTCCGCTTGTGGCACTTGAAGGTCCCATTGTCTAATATTCCTTTTCACCAATGACCTTAGTAGATTTCCCAAGCTTCGATTAACAACTTCTGTTTGCCCGTCGGTTTGCGGATGGTGGGAGGAACTAAGTTGAAGAGTAGTCCCAAGTTTCTTCCAAAGAGTTCGCCAAAAGTGACTCATAAACTTTGTATCACGATCAGAAGTGATGGTTCTTGGAATGCCATGAAGTTTGACTATTTCCTTAAAATAAAGATCTGCCACATGTGATGCATCCAAAGTCTTGAGGCATGGAACAAAATGCACCATTTTAGAGAATCGATCAACTACCTCCTTGAGTTTTTTTTTCTTGAGTTTTTGATAATCCCACCACAAAATCAAAGCTTACATCTTCCCATGGTGCATTAGGGACAGGAAGTGGTGTATATAAGCCCGTATTTTGAGTATGAGTTTTGGCAATGTGACAAGTTCGACAACGTTCTACGTGCCTTGAAACATCACGAACAATATTCGACCAATAAAATTTGGATTGAATTAGAGCAAGAGTATTGTCTTTCCCAAAATGACCTCCAAGACCTTCGCCATGTGCTTCTTTAATTATTGCCTCCCTCAAAGAACATTGAGGAATACATAGCCGATTATTCTTGAAAATGAGCCCATCTTGTAAGAGGAAATTTTTAAAAGTGTCATTAGAGCATTCAATCTAAATCTTGGAGAAATATGGATCTTCCTTATAAAGCTCTTTAAGGATCTCAAATCCTAACACCTTCACTTCCATTGAAGAAATCAAAGAATATCTTCTGCTCAAGGCATCATCGACTTGATTTTGAGTACCGACCTTATGTTTGATTACAAAGGTGTAAGCTTGAAGAAAGTCTACCCACTTCGCATGTCTATTATTGAGCTTATTTTGTCCATTAATGTACTTCAAGCCCTCATGGTCTGAAAAGAGAATGAATTCCTTTGAAATGAGATAATGCCTCCAATTGGTCAAAGCTCGAATGATGACATAGAACTCCTTATCGTAGATTGAATAATTTCTCCTTGACCCATTCAATTTCTCGCTAAAGTAGGCAAGTGGTTTGCCTTCTTGGGAAAGAACAGCTCCAATTCCTATGTTTGAAGCATCACAACATACTTCAAAGACTTTCTCGAAGTTGTAACGTGAGAATAGGTGCTTCAGTTATTTTCTTCTTGATTAGCTCGAAACTCTTTTGAGCTGCCTCGTTCCACTTGAATATCCCTCCTTTCAAGCATTCGGTGATAGAGGCAACAAGGGTGCTAAACCCCATAATGAATCACCGATAGAAAGATGCTAGGCCATGGAAGCTTCGAACCTCGTAGAGAAAGCTTGGTGTAGGCCAACTCACAATTGCTTCCACCTTACTTGGATCGATGCTAATTCCTTCAGAAGAAATAACATACCCCAACAAAATGACTTTGTCTATGAGGAAGTGGCACTTCTTGAGATTTGCATACAAACTCCATTCTCTAAGCACCTTAAAACTTTTTGAATATGCTCCAAGTGTTCTTCTAGGCTTTTGCTATAGATCAAAATATCATCAAAATAGACAACCAAGAACTTCCCGATGAAAGTCTTTAACACATTATTCATAAGGCGCATAAAAGTATTAGAAGCATTAGAGAATCCGAAGGGCATTACCATTCACTCGTACAGACCATCTCTCGTCTTGAACGTCGTTTTCCATTCATCTCCAGGACGCATTCGGATTTGATGATACCCGCTCCTAAGATCAATCTTTGAAAAAATCACCGCGCCATGGAGTTGATCGAATAAATCATCAAGGCGAGGTATCAGGAACCGATACTTAATTGTGTTTTTGTTCACAGGTCGACTATCGATGTACATCCGCCAAGATCCATCTTTCTTAGGTACTAGAAGTGCAGGAATTGCACAAGGGCTCAAACTCTCACGAATCAAACCCTTTTGCAATAGCTTGTCAACTTGCTGTCGTAATTCTTCATGTATTTTGGACTCATTTGATAGGCTACCTTATTGGTAATGGGAGCACCAGGCACTAAATCCATATGATGTTGAATCCCTCTCATGGGAGGAAGTCCAGAAGGAATCTCATTGGGTACCACATCTTGAAACTCCTCAAGTGAAGGTTTCAAAATAGGCTAAATCTCTTTTTAGGCTTCGTTCTCCTCCAAAAGTATGAGTGCGTATGCATCATGAGAGTGATCCATAATTTGGAGAAATTGAGACTTAGAGAGAAAAGAACTCCCTTTTCCATCTGAAGTTTTAGGTTTGTTCTCCACTCTACAAGGCGCCAATGTGATCTTGATACCACCCTTGATGAATAAGTGTTCTTAAATCCGTCATGAAGCACTCTCCATCATACAACCATGGTAACCCAAGAAGTAAATGACATGCGTCCATAGGAACCACGTCGCACAAATTCTCATCCTTATAGTGTTGACCAACTGAGAATTGAACCAAACATCGTTTGTTGACATGTACCTCATTGCCTTTCTTGAGCCAAGAGAGCTTGTAAGGTTCCGGATGGTTTTTCTACCTTGAGTTGTAATTTTTCCACCATGGTAGTAGAAACCACATTCTCACAACTCCCGTTGTCAATGATGACTATGCACACCTTACAATGCAAAGTACAACGGGTGTGGAAAATATTGTGGAGGAGCCACTTATCATCTTCAACATGTGCGGACTTTAAGATACGTTGAACGACAAGTACCTCTCCTTGATCACCATAAGTGATTTCTCCTGTTCACCTTCGTTGTCATCATCAAGATAAGAATCAAACACTGGCTCGTCTTCACCCTCTTCTACAAGAGATATGATTCTCCTATTTGGACACTTCGAAGCAATGTGGCCGAATCCTTGACACTTAAAGCATTTTTTCGAGGAAGTGCTAGAAGAGCCTTGAAGGTTGCCTCCGTGTTTTTGAACTGGCTTTGAAAAAGTAGCCTTATTAGTCGACAAATGCTTAGAAATTGAGGCACTCCACCGGTTAGAGACTCCCTCTTTACTTAGGGCCTTGCAAGCAGCTTTCTCCTTTAATTGCTTCTCCACTCGAATCGCCAACTTGCAAACATCATCAAAAGTCCAATAAGGTTGTAATTGGACAATATCGTCGATCTCCGGGTGAAGACCGCCGAGATATCAAGTGATCGTTTGCTCCTCGGGCTCCACAATATCACATTTCATCATAAGATGCTCAAATTCATCAGTATATTACTCTACAGACAACTCTTGTTTGAAACTATGGAATTGATAGAAAGAATCTTGCCTATAACTTGTAGGAAGAAACCTTTTTTAAGCTCCTTTTTCATCTTTTCCCACGTCACAATCCGCCGTTTTCTTTCACGATCCCTTCACTTTTTTAAATTTTCCCACCAAATTGAGGCATGCTTCTTCAATTTGATGGCTACCAATTTGACCTTCGTGCTTTCCGGAATGCTCTTGTAATCAAAGACACGTTCGACGGTAGCTAACCAATCGATGAAATCTTTCGGATGTAATTTTCCTTCAAAGTCAAGAATGTCTACTTTGACACCATAATCTTTGTGAAAAACACGATGCCTTTAGCTAAGTTGAGAAGAAGCCCTCTCACTAGATGAAGCAGATTCATCATTATGAAAAGGATTAGTCTCCTCCTCTTCCTCGCCATTTTCTGAACCATGACGTTGATCATCATGGTGTACAGCTTGGAGATGCTCAAGTTGTTGCTGCACTTGCCTTCTTAATTCATCCATTTCAATATCTCGGAGATCACGTGCATGGGCAGTCACATTAGCGTTCCTGGCTCGACCTCGACCACGACCAGCCATGGAATGAATCGTGGCTCTGATACCAATTTGATGTCGGATAGAAAATGGAAAGCGAATGAAAGAACTAGCTCAAGACACAATTCAATATACCTTAGGAATCCACCCAAGATATAACAAGTCAAGAGAGAACTCAATCCTGAGTTGCTATAAGAAAATATTATATTTACTCAAAATGGCTTGCTTACAACTATCACTAAGGCACCTATTTATACTAATTTTGGTACAAGCTCCTTCACCTCTCCTAAATTAAGCATTAATTAGTAATAATTGAGATTACGAGAATCTAAAATGACTTCACAATTTTCTAGCATTGGAAACTAAAATCTTATCTTCTTTAAGAACTATTCAAAGACTCTTGACTAATGATTCAATGAATCATGCAACTCCCATTTTTTTTATTTGTTTATTACTAGAATGCTCCATCACATACAGTCATGGTGTCGCGGGTGTGAGTTTCTTTAAAAAATTTACAATTTCTTCCAAAATCAACTTACTTGTTAATCACAATGCAATATTCTCATGTAATACAATTTAAAAGTGATTTTACATGAATTTTGTTCACTTAGAATAATAAAAGTTTTAAGGTCAAATTTAGTACATTAAATCAAATAAATACCACTAAAACAATATCAAAGTTGGATGAAAAGGAAAATAAAAAAAAATCATTTTACTATACTTCAAAACTATATGAGGTTGTTTTGATGTAGCATGAAATCTAGTAAAATCTAAATCCTTATTTAAAACTTTGTGAAAGTTTGTAACCTTAAGATGATTTATTGAGTCAATTCAAAATATTAAAAACCATATTTTAGAATTAATTACTAATATATATTAGAGATAAATCCTTCATGTAGCAGCAGCTATATTTTCAAATGTTCAAGAGTTTAAGTTTATCTTATCTCTAATAATGTGTCTAAAATCATAGTAGACTATTAAAATAACTAAAGCCACAAAAACTCCAAAATCAAGATGGTAAGAGATTCAAACCTTTCTTCTCTCCCATCTCAATGGAAGTAATTCCACATCTTGAGGCGGTATTCCATGGTTTTTTTCCCCTATTATTGAGTTCTCTTTACCTTTTCTTTAAAATTTATTCACAAAGTGTTTTCAAATGATGCTTCATAACTCAAAAAAACTCAAATCCATATACTATATTGGACCTTTTTTCTGTTTTCTCTCCATTTTTATTTAAATTAGAGCTTTGATAGATTGAATTGTAAACAAATTTGTTGAATTACGATCTGTAACGGTGTTGCAGACGTTATGTTGCGGTTAGCAACCGCTACGGATGTGATACGGTGTCATAGCACTGTAACGGGGTTTGCAGTCGCGACAAGCTCAAAAACCATTACAAAGCGGCCATTACGTCGTGTAACATCCGAATTTTAATATTATGATACTATCTTGTCATGAACTTTAAGCTGTTGACTTGCTGTTTTAACTTTTGATTCTCCAAATGTGTTTTTAATTATCCAAAGTACAAATTCTTGTCTGTTGAAAGGAACTTCTATCTCCTTTATTCCTATCTGTATAGATCATTCCTTTGTCTTTGGTACTATTCATGGGGATATGAAGATTGTTTTGCTTAGAGTGTCATAGTTGATGATGTTTATGAAATGTAAGACATTGGTGACTTTAAAGAAATGTTCTTAGATGTCACTATGTCTATAGAGATGTTGTGCATAGAGGATGATGTAGTTATGAAAGGTTTCTGCATGTAGTTACATGATTATTTTTTTTACATTTATCTTTAATTTTTTAGGTTTGTTAGAATCATGAGTTTTGGATGCATTTCTATTGCTTTGGGGTCAATGAAAACTGAATTTATGACATTCTATGACAGTATATTACCAAACAGCTTGTACTTTCTAAGTCAATAAGCAAACCATTATGTTTAGAGCATTTTTTCTGTCAAGTAATGCTTTCTCTGCAACATATTCTTAATATGTCCCTTTTTGTTTTTGCAGATTCTACTTAGAGATTTGATACGTTATCAATTGACAAAGAGAGAGAGCACGCTCGTTGCCATTCATGCAAGGGCATGGATGTGTACAAGCGTGCTCTCTATCGTTGTCATATGATCTGTACAGAGCTGTCTATTCTCACTATCTATCTCTATTGCTGCAATAGCTAGCAGGTGATTCTGACTTTCTTATTCAGCTGCAATTCTTTTAATGGAACATTAATAATAGGTTGGTCGTTATTATCCATGTGTTTCTGATTATTTATCCAATGCTTCATGTATTTTTATGTATTTTTTGTCAAATTTCTGTTTAATAGGTTATCTTAACCTAGGCACAGGTTAGAAAAACCATTTCCAAAATGTATTGAACTAGTCAAAGCCTTTCAACAGACATTTCTAAGACTGAGACACATCTTATGATAAATATGTGAAGATAAATCTTCAGTATATGGTAATATAATTAAGCACTAAAGATCATTTTCAAACTTAGTTTAAATAAGTTCTGGAATGCTCTTGCATCATAAGTGCATTAAATAATGAATTGAAGCCGGCACTTATTCTTAGACCTGTCCACGGGCAGGGTAGCCCGCTCAGCCCAGTAGGCCCAGCCCGTATTGGGCTGGGCTTGGACAAGGTAATTTGTAATTCGGGTTGGTTCGGTCCGGCCCAAATTATTATTTATTAAATAAAAAATTATTTTTATTTAAATTTAATTATAAAATATATATAAATATTAATTTAAAAATATATAAAAAAAAATTTAGTAGTAAAATGGGCTTATACGGGCTGACTCGGGCTCTGCCCGAATGGGCTTGGGCAAAGAAAAAATGAATTTTCCAGGCCGCCGCCCGGTCCATGGACAGGTCTACTTATTCTCCAATAAAATATCCAAGAATTTTTCAATTTATGATCAACACTATATTCTATACAAGCAATTGAAGAAGTATGACATTCTCCAACATCATAAATATTATCCCTTTCAAAGTCCACATCTTTTGGGGCATTAACAAACTCCAAGTCAGAGTTCAAAACATTAAGAGTGGAAGTATTATTTAACAAGCCATAGCCACCAAAATCCATCTCCAAGCTATATGAAGAGAATCAACATCACTACCGGACACATGAGAAATTTCTCTATAATTCAGATCCACACCAAGAACCATATTAATTCCATAGGTACTGAGAGAGTGTAAACTAAAACATGCATTGCCTAATTGATCACTGCAACTATCCAAGTCAAAATATCTCTACATGGAACATGAAAAACACGAGCTTCAGCCTCATTGTCCATTTCCTTTTCATCAGTAAGATCTCCATGCTCCCAACTAGAAGAGTCAATAGTTTTATTCGAGTCAATACACAGACTTAATGGGAGGATCCGAGCTTGTGACGAGAAATAAATTTGTAAATTTACTAATGTTATGTTTGGAAAGATGAACTCAAGAGAGTGGATTTGGATTTGATTTGTTATATAAATTGTGATAATGAAATACATGCACTATGCACAAATTAGTTAAGATTCAATATGGTTATACATTTGAAAAAGTATAAAAAGATGAACATCAAATTCTTAAATACATATAGGTATTTCAAATTTACCATTAAATAGGCATCCAACAAATCCATGGATTTGAGAATAATCATGAGGACCCTATTTATAAGTGCTTTATCACACAATTTATACTAAATTTGATCAAAATCCTTTCTTTAAAATTGAAATTCCCAAACGCAACCTAATAAAAATTTAGAAATTTTATTATAGTTTCTTGCTTTTCTTAAGTTTTGTTTGGAAAAACCGATAAATGTATTTATGAAATCTATTGGGATATCTGTATATATTGACCTTATCTAGTTTGTATAAGGCTTTTGGTGAGCTAATATAATTGGTTTTTATATTTGTAATACAAACAGCTAGGACTCGAGTTTATTTATTTTTTATAGGATAGGTGATGTATAGACATGAAATTTCGAAGAAAAGTAAAAAATAAATACCAAGAATATTTGAAATTGTTGTCTTCATTAGATGTAGGACTGATTTAAGTTATATCAAGTTGAAATCTCATGCTTCTTAATGGTATATATCTCTGTTGTCTTGAGTTTTAATTAATGCTACCAATTTCTGGATCTGCTGGAAATTGCAGGTTTTGAGAGTTTAAGGGTTTTATTTTACCTTTTTCCATGTGTTATTACCATTTTCTAAATGTTTAGGAGTTTTTTTTTTTTTTATTCAAATTCGATAATTTTCTATTGGTGGTATGCACCTTTGTTAAAGTCTTTATTGGACTATGAATGATAGCAGTCCACATATATATATATATATATATATATATGTATACCTATGTTTTTTATTTTGAAAAATTAACTATGTTACAAGTTTATGAGATTTGAGCAGCTGTTATGTTTCTTTTAATGAGATTTCAGCTGATGTTATGTTTTCTTTGGACTTTTCATCTACCAAATTCTAACCAATCCTACTTCAAAGAAACCATCAGATTTCAACCCTAACCCTAATTTATTGTTTAAAGTCATAGCATAGTACCAAAAATAGTTTTCTGAACCTTGATATTTTCTTAAGTATCCATCCTTTTAAATTTTGACCTCAATTAACTCTAGAACCTAGAAGTTAGTGTAAAACCCATATTTTCATAAATTCCTACAACATTTTTTCTCTGGGATAACGGAAATTTTTTATTCACCAAAAGGAAGCAGGAATGCTGGATGACCTGCTATAAAAAGTACAAAAGCTTGTAACCAAAAAGGAAAAAAGAAGGAGCACAAAAGCTGTGGAATAGAACTGAAGCAACAACAACCAACAGATAAAAATAATTAAGACAAAGAGACCCTCATGAAATAGCAAATCAGAACATCAAAACATCTAATATTCCCTCAAACCCCAACTTTGACAGATAGCTTTGATTAAGCCCTGTTGGCTATATTCAAGAGGTAGTTGAATGTATCTTGGATAATATTAGCTACAAGGGGGGAAATACCTGAAGGAGGCTGTGGACTTTTGCCATAATCCCTGTTGTTCTTTCTTTCCAAATAAAGTAGATGTAGTCATGTAGCCTGACCAAGCAAACTCGAGGATAATGAGGTTTTACCTTTTTATGAAAAATTTTGCCAGCAAAAGTAATAATCCCTGTCCCTAGTTGTTCTTACTTCATACAAATAGCTAGGGCCTAGGGATAGGTTCCAAACTTACCTTTGTGCTTAGGGTAATGATCAAATATAACCTCATCTTTGAACATGAATAATTTTTTCATTGTATTTAATTTGGTTAAAAATAGTCAAAAGTTAATGAGTTAATAGCACCAATAGTCCCCAAACTATAAGGCATATTTTATATTGGTCCCTAAATTTCATAACGTATCAAATTGGTCCTTACTTACAAGTATCATAACAAATTTGTCCCTTCTGTTAGTTTTTCCGTTACCTTTACTATAGCAATCAGCTTAATGACACGTGTCATCAGCTGATTGCATCACATTTCTCTTCATTTTTTTCCTTTTTCTTTATTTCTTTGTTATTTTTTCTTTGATTTTTTTAATAAATAAATGTAAATAAATATTTTTTATAAAATTAATGTAAATAAATATTTATATTTTATAAATTATTTAATTATTAAAAAATTAATTTAAATTATTATTTATCTTTTGTATTTATTTATAAAGAATAATAAAGAAAAAGGGAAAATGAAAACATTAATAAATACAAAAGATAAATAATAATTTAAATTAATTTCTTAATAATTAAATAATTTATAAAATTTAAATATTTATTTACATTAATTATTTATAAAATATTTTTTCTTTCTCTTTTACTTTTTCTTCTTTCTTTTTTTTTTTCTTTTTATAAATAAATTAATTTCGTAAAAATTAAATAATTTATAATTATAAAATATAAAATATTTATTTACATTCATTAATAAAAATATATTTTTTACTTTTTTATTTTCCTTTTCTTTCTTTCTTTTTTCTTTCCTTTTTTTCCTCTTTTCTTATAAAATTAATGTAAATAAAATATTTTATATTTTAAAAATTAATTTAAATTATAGTATGAATTATTATTTATTTATATTTATTTACAAACAAGAGAAAAAAGGAAAAGATAAGAAAGGAAAAAATAAAAAACTTATAAATATAAAATAAATATTTTATATTTATAATTATTTAATTTTTAAAAAGTTAATTTAATTTAAAATATAATATAATATACTTATATATATATTGTATTTGTTTATAAAGAAGAGAAAAAAGAAGAAAGGGAAGAAAAAAATAAAAAAAATAATTTTTTATAAAATTAATGTAAATAAATAGTTTTATATTTTTTTCAATTATTTGATTATTATAATATTAATTTAAATTATAATGTATTAGTTTTTAATATTTATTTATAAAGAAGAGAAAAGCAACAAAAAAAAAAGGCAAGAAACGAAAAAATTAAAAATAGTTTTTATAAAATTACAGTAAATATTTTATACTTTTTAAATTAATTATATTTTTAAAAAAATTATTTTAATTTATAATATAAATTATTTTTTCTTTGTATTTATTTATAAAAAGAAATCAAATAAAAAAGAAATAAAGCAAAAGGAAAAAAAATGAAGAGGCGAGTTGGAGCAATCAGCTGGTGACACGTGTCTCTAGCTGATTGCTACAGTGAAGGTAACGGAAAAGCTAACGGAAGGGATCAATTTGTTATGATACTTGTAATCAAGGACCAATTTGATACGTTTTGAAGTTTAGGGACCAATATAAAATGTCCTATAATTTGGGGATCATTGGTGCTATTAACCCAAAGTTAATAGTAAAAGAATATTCTATGAAGAAATAAGGGAATAGTTTACAGAATATTTTAATTTTTGACCATTTCTAACCAAATTAATAGTAAAATTGTAATCCAAAGCTGGTTGTTAAATTTGATCTATCATGCTGAGTAGAATGAAAAATTTAGACCTTATCCCAATAGCTAGCAATTTGTTGCCTATAAAGATCAACCTGCTCAGCTTTGATTTATAGTAAGGTACATGTTTCTTTGCACTTTAATAGGCCATTGGTCTTGTTTACATAAGCTCTGAGAGGGCTTACATAACATGTCAGAAGAGAGAACCCCGAAGGAATTTCCAATATAAAATACTACTGGCTGACCACATTACAGTGAAAATTATATAGATCTATATATGTTCATGTGATTTAAAGCTTCTACTTATGGTTTAAAGTTTTTCTTGATCAATTATCGCCCTTGTAGAGGCTATGATAAATAACATTTGATGGTCTCAAAACCAAGAAGTTGTCATTTCATATGTATCTTATGATGCAAAAAACAGTTTGTTGGGCCTACATGAGCTATTATATAGATCTACACAGTATACCCACCCATATAGCTATTTGGTTTTGCTGGTTGTGAAAGACAAGGACAAAATACTAAATTTTTTTTTTTTTTAAAAGGATTTTAGCATTGAAAAACAGTTTAAACTCTCTCTCTGCTTTTGTGAAAGAGGGAAATGAATATCCCACTGTCATTATTAGTCATAATTTATAATTTTTAGGCTTGGCATAAGAGTTTGCACACTCTTTTATCTGGCTGCTTTCCAACAAGGCAACATGATCAAGAAACCTCTCATCCTCCTATCATCTCATTCTTGTATTGATAAACATGGAGGTAAGTGCCTTCATTTCATCTCTTCCTCTAACCCCATTGTTCTCTTAGAAAATTTAACTTTGTTCAAAGATAAAGGGGTTCAAGGTTTCAAATCCTAGATTTTTCTCCTTTCATCATTTTGCTATTTATTTTTAATGTGCCACTTTATTTTCTCCAACAAAATAGAAAAGGAAAACATAAATATGATCTTGAGTTTGCTCTCTTATACTTGTATTTGGGTGGAGCAGTTTTGTGCCTATAACAGCAGTACAGTGCTTGTTGTCTTAATTTTTCCTGGCCTCATTATTGTTATTATCAGATACTAAGTCATGGAAGAATCCACCTCATTTCTAACTCTAAGCTTTAATTCAGCTTACAGTCAACGTACCTGGGAAGTGATAATGTCGCTTTTTTCTGTTTATTTTTGTTTCTTTGTATTCATTTGTAGCATGATTTTTACTTTTTGCATCTATAAAAGTAATCTAATCTTACTGTTGTAGTTATCTGAAAGACTTTGCCCAGTCTATGAGAAACTTACTGAAATAATTTTGTTCTTTGGCTGTGGATTATAATAATTCACAGGGTAAGTCTATGAAACTGCATCAGGATTAATTTGGAGAGTTTTGCTTTGTCCAAAATTATCGTCTATAATGTAGATAAGAGAATCATAGGAAGAAGAATCTGCGCTGCTTTTCTACTGTTGTTCTGGCAGAAAACTTGTGGTCTTTTCTGAAGTGTAAAATTTGTGACAAATATAATGGTGTCTATCTATGGTAGTTCTTGAAAACATAATTTTCCATCTGCCAAAGAAAAAACTTTGTTATCGATTAAGGGGGTAATAGTAGCTGACACCTTGATTTACAGTGTGTATTGTTGCTTGAAAGTTGGACTATTAATTTTAAACTTTTAGGGTTTACTAGGCAATGTGTAAAACTGGGGTGAGCATCGTTCAGTGAGGCGTTCTGGTCAAATTAGATCTAAGATTTCAAAGAGCTATTTCATGGTTCTCTACTTTCATCTATGTAAACGACCACTCAATCAAAGAGTTCAAATTTTTAGGTGAGGATTGATGAATAGCTTCAATATTAACATGATCCCTATGGTTGAAAGTTATGTTACTCGGATTCAAGTATGAGTGTCGGACACGGGTATGTTCAATTTTTTTTAAGATTTTCATGTATTTGGAAGGTCCTTGGAGGATTGTATCTCCATAATCATGTCCAGATATGCATCGGACACGGTACTTCAAGAACAATGAAGAGTTGGAGCAATATAGGTTGAAAGCGTTGACAAAGAGGCTTTGGTACCTTGTTAAGTACCAGTCAGTTTAAAACCTTAAGATGTTAGGGTAGGTTTTAATAATAATTTTTACTGTCAATGCACTAAGGTTTTCCAAGATTGTGTTTGTAGTTGATTGGTAATGGAGCTTGGGTATTAGAAACTTTTTTTCATTTTCTTGTTCTTTCCTTTGTGCATGTGGGGGTGGATGTGCATGCAATCTCTCTTTTGTGTATGCTTGTTTCCCCTTTCTACCTCCAAAGATAATGTTGACAGTCTTTTTTTTTTTCCCCACTTTATCTATACAGGTAAGTGAAAACAAAACACCAAAAGGCACCAAGGGGTTGCTAAATCATGTACAAGGCTAGCAACTAAAATGCTATCAACCAAAGTTGATAGCAGTATATAGATAGATTAGCCCTTTTGAGCTCTAGATCTTCTATATGCCATATATGTATATGCTTCAGCTTGAACTGCCTTTGAGTATGTTTTGTGGTTGTTGGTGACTGAAATTTTGTTGATATGTTACTGATTCATCTATATAAAGGCTGTTAAAGGTAATTAATTAGCAGTTTCTTCTATATTTATGGTAACATTAGAATTTTATTCAATTAATAGTTGATTTACATTATGAATATCTATGTTACTCGAATTCGGATGTGAGTGTCAGATACAGGTATGTGTCCGACGCAGATGTATTCAATTTTTTTTAAAGTTTTTCTATGTATTTGGAGGGTTCTTGGAGTGTCATATCTCCATACTCATGTTCAAATATGCGTCAGACATGGATACTTAAAAAAAAAATGAAGAGTTTGAGCAACATAGATGAATAGCATTGGATTGATATTTTCTTCTGTAAGTACTCTCCGCATCTTTTGTTTTGTCCTTCAATTTGTTAGTATTTTGTTTCTCATATACAGAAATACTGAGTTGCTGCGAAGAGGACTGGTGTAATACAAGATGCATATTCTCCTCTCTAGTGTTTATTTTTGTCGATAATTAATGTGATGGCATATTTTTCTTAGTTATGATATATTTTAAATTGCAATCATTGAGTTTGTTTTGGCATAATTAAATGTTCGATTTCCATGTTATGGCTTGCTTTTTAACTCTGATGGTAGGACCATTAGTGCCTTTTTACCTTCTCTTAGTACGACTTGCAAGTTGATCCTTTGTTTTTGGGTCATAGTTCATGTTGCTTTATAGGATTATATAATGGGGTAAATTTAAAAAACATATCATCAAACAATACAATAGTTAATGTTGCCTATTTTAATCAATTATGATTTTGGTTTTTATCTTTAGCTTTTGTTCTATAACAACTTTCAATAAATAATATAATAAAAAGTAACTATCAAAGGAAATTTAACTTTTTGTCATTTAAAAAAAAAAAAAAATACATGCCTCTCATAACAAGCAAATCATGAGATTAAAGAAGCAAGAAGAGATGAAATCAAAATGACAAAAAGTTAGTTAAACTTGGAGCAAGAGTATATTGCTTATTGATTGCAATTACGATTCAAAATTATGTGTATTCCATCAAAATTTTATATGAAATCTATATTTATAAATGATGAATTTTTATATACTTTTTTTTAATCGGATAAAATTTTTAATTAAGCTTCAAATTTATCTTATTAGAAACTTGATTTAGTTTATATATTGCCCTAATATCCAAAACTCTCTACAAAAAGAGTACCCAAACAGATGAGATTTTGGATAACAAATATTTTAACATTAACTCATAGGTTTGAGTAAAATGCCCTAATTATCAGTACGGTGAATAAAACGACGACGTTTTCTTGTTGAGAACAACAAAACACCGGTTTAACCCAAAAAAACGCGGTCTTAGTTATCAAAACAGTAACTTCGGGAGCAAATGCTTTTTCTGCGACAAAGTAACAGAACAAGAACAACCGACAAAAAGATACTTTAAGGTACTCTCTCTTTTTCTTTGCAATGGAACATTATTTGGTAATTTTTGCATGTAATGTAAATGTTTTGCAATATTATTGAAAACCAAGGATCTGATCTGGGAATCACTTACAATCTTTTATTAATGTCCGACCTTGAACTTTAAAATCTTAATGTTGCTGGGAAAACAGAGTTAGCATAACAGAAAAATGTTATGTTTCTTGGAACCCTGGGGGTTGGTTTTGTGGGAAATGTGGGCATTACTCTAAATTTTAAATCTTTGAGGGTTTTTTTTCATCAATTGGGAATTGGGATTAAGACAAGAGGAACCTTAATTTAACACTGAAAAATGTGTTCTTTTAGTGACAATACATTGCTTTGATTTTGGGTTGCAGTCGCATTTTTATTGTAAGATTTCTTTTCTTTTTTTTTCTAATTGTAGGATTATTTGTCAATTAGCTGAGCTAGAAAATGAGGGGTACTAATGAGCTTGGCTATAGTCTTGCTGTATAAAACCTGATAGGATTGTGTAGCATAAAATACAACTTATATATATGCTGTTGTGTTATTCTAATTGGATCTTGATTATTGTCTGAGCTATATACTTTGTTGAATCATCTACCGTTGATTTCGGAATGGTTGGGGTCGGTCGGTGTCGATGAAGAATAATATAGGTTGCCTAGGTAGAAAACCCAATGGTTCAAAGAAGAGAGTTATAAATGGATCTAATCAAATATGTGTTCTAGTCTTAATGTGGTCGTGATAGAAGTATAAGCATCATAACCTTGCTTTACAATATTCTTAAACTTTGCACTCTTTGGGTTTAGATGTGAACTTAGTAATCAAATGTTTATTTCTCTCTATTACTGTAATTTTTTTTTTTTCAAGCAACTGAAGGATCCTTGTGTCGACAAAATGCTGGTATGCGAGTAAGATGATTCCCCATTTCTTAATCCTATCCTCTGATTGTCATTACTAGAGTGAGCTTTCAAGTTGTTCATGTCTATCTGCATTACAGAATCATTTGCAACCTCTTCTTAATATGCATATATTGACTTGTAACAGAGATGCAGGATAATCTAGGACCCCTTCCTGGAATGTCAGGACCACCGCTAAATCCCCCATCCAATCCTTTTGGGAATGCATTTTATGGAGCTGGTTCTGGACTGATTCGAGGAGGATTAGGGGCATATGGAGGGAAACTTTTTGGATCTGGCTCCGATTACGTACAAAGCAATGTAAGTAGCAAGTTATTGCAACATCAATATGATGCACAAGTAAACTCCTGATATTATGCATGGTTGTTAACCATTCTTTCAAATATCTTTCTTGTGCCTCATTTTAATAAATGCATTACAAGTCCAGTATTTTATTTTTTCTTCTAGGGAAACAGAACCGTAGTGATTTACATTTTTTTTCTTCAAAGCCTAATGATCTATGTTACTCCGACTCTTCATTTTCCCTGAAGTACCTGTGCCCGACACATATTCGGACATGGGTATGGGGATATGGTCCTCTAAATATATGGAAAAATTGAGCATACCTGTGTCTGACACATACCCGTATCCGACACTCACCCCAGAGTCCGAGTAACATAGCTAATGATATCATTTTAGCGATTCTGGTAGCTCAATTTCTATGAGGTAAAATTAACCTCCTGAGCAGTGTGTCCACTCCAGTTTAACCATTTTGGTAGATGAGTTTTACATGAAAATTGTGTATTCCCTGTGATTAAGAACTCAACGGGTTTCTTTGCAATCTGTTTTCAATTAACAGATAAGCAAGTACTTCTCTGATCCTCAGTATTACTTCCAAGTGAATGATCATTATGTCAGGAATAAACTGAAGATTATTCTGCTTCCTTTTCTACACAGAGTAAGCATAATTTTCTATAGTTGGCTTAACTAACTCAACCGTTCTTCCGTTGACAAAAAAATTATATATATATATATATATATATATATATATATGACGAAGATTTTTTATTATTTCTTTGCTATGTTTAGGGTCATTGGACAAGAATTACTGAACCAGTTGGAGGCCAGCTCTCGTATAAACCCCCAGTTAATGATATAAATGCCCCTGATTTATACATTCCATTTATGGCATTTGCTACCTACTTGGTTCTTGCCGGCATCTCATTAGGTCTTTCGGGAAAGTAAGTTTCTACATTTGGAATGCTTTTAGAGCTTCAAAGTTGATCTTTATATAAAATCTTCGATTCTCTAATTCATGCCAGGTTTAGTCCGGAGGCCTTGAATTGGCAGTTTGTTAAAGGAATGGTGGGCTGGTTTCTCCAAGTGCTGCTGCTGAAGATATCGTTGCTTTCATTAGGGGGAGGAGAGGCCCCATTGCTTGACATAATAGCATATTCTGGATATTCTTTCACTGGGATGTGTGTGGCCATGGTGGCACGGATCACTTTAAGCTATTCATATTACTTTATAGTTTTGTGGATATGTTTGTGCATGGGCACCTTCTTGGTGAAGACTATGAAAAGAACTCTGTTTGCAGATATCAGAAGTTATGATTCAAGCAAGAACCACTATCTCTTGCTCTCCATTGCTGTTGCTCAGTTTCCTTTAATCTTCTGGCTCAGCAACATTACTGGGAATTGGTTTTTCTGAAGCAGCTTATCGAGTTTGTTCGCCTTTGCCTCTGATGGTTCCCCTTGCGGATAGCATTTTATTCTATCGACAACATCAACATACTTTTTTGCTTGATAGACCTAGCAATTCGTGTATTCGTATCATATTTATGTTATTTTCTCCTGTCATAAACGTTTTTTGTGTTATATATTTATATAAATTCTGACACATTAATAATTCGTATTATATAGATTTTGACACATTCGTGTATTTGTATCGTGTTTGTATTATTTTTTTATGTCTTGTCATATTTTAATTATTTTTCTCGTGTCGTGAAATAGTATCGTTTTCAAAATTGTCAGGTTTTTAACAAATGAATTCTTTTATGTCAGATAGCAGGACAATTCTTTGCAACCCAAAAAATTAGTTTTTCCTTGTTTAATCCAATCTGCTGTACTTGTAAATTTAGATTAATCATCTGACTAATTGTGTTTGTTTTACACGACTTTGATTTTGTATCCACCTTCTTTTCTGTTCTTGTTTATAATATCCAATAAAGCCTAAACCTCAACAATGGGCTAGTAATACAAATGTTAACTAATTTGTGTCCAATAAAAAACAAATATCTTAATTAATTAAGAAAAATATTTTAATTTCAAAGCTCGAGTACTACAAATTAGTGCATGAATCATGAATGGATGAATTAATGAATAATGAATGATAAAAGAAAAATTAAACGCCATATCCACTTATACAAACTGAACAATAATTTGTGACCAAATTAGAAATTAATTAAACTAATAACAACACAGAGAAAGAAAAAAAAAAAAAAAAAAAGAGAATCCCTATCAAGGCAATTTCTCTTTTTCTCTCCTTTTTCATTATTTTTTTCCCTTATCCTAGAACAATTTTTTTTAACTATATATTAACTTGAACCCAAGGCAGTAAAGCCACCACCTTTCATCATCTGCTTGAATTCCTTAAAATTAATCTTTCCATCTCCATCCACATCCACCTTCTTTATCATCCTCTTGCAATCATCTATAGTTCTTCCTTGCTTCAGCCCCAACGATGACAAAACCGACCTCAATTCCTCAAACGTGATGAATCCATCTCCATTTTGATCAAACACGTTAAACGCTTGCTTCATGTCTTCCTCCTCGTCTTTCTCATTCATTATCGTTTGATATAATGCGCCAAATTCATCGATATCCACGTAACCATCTCCATTCACATCGATTTTGTCGATCATTTGACTTAATTCTTTATCAGGAATAAAGATACCCAAATTCTCTAGTGAATCGCTAAGTTCTTTCTTTGTGATCTTGCCATCTCCGTTCCTATCAAACATTTGAAACACTCGACGAAGCTCTGCTGGATCCATTCCTTCCATCAAAGAATAAATAAAAATAAACCCTAACAAAAAAATTGCTTAAAAGTTAGGCAAGCCAAAAAGAGAATAAATAAATAAATAAAACCCAAAGAGCTACGAAAAGAAGGAACAATGTTAACAAAAATGTTTCGTACAAAAAGATGATTGAGAAAGTCGAAAATTAGAATGAGAAACGGGAAAGGTAATTTAACAAGGAGAATTCAAAGGGATTAAGTGGTTGGCAAATAATGATATGAACAAAAAGGAGAGTAAGCGATGATTATTATTATTATTTTGAAAGGCAGAGATTCTATTAAAAGGAGCAAAAAGAGATACAAATAAGTTTAGAAAAACAAAGCTAAATCAGTATAAAAGCAAATACAGAATACAGTGGCAAAGAGCTTAGAAAAAAAGAAAAAAGAGCTTGAGTTCCATAGGCACCGGATTTAGTTAAGAGCGTCTTATAGAGTTTTTTTTTTTTTTTTTTTTTTTTTGGAATTTGAAATGTTGAATATGATTGGAGAAACTCTCCAATCGCCAAAGCACTTTTGAGGAATTCTTCAACAAAAAGCGAAGATTGTTGTTGAGTAAAAAGTGGAGAAAGAAAAGGGTTTTTAAGCATGCACACTAAAAAAAATCCAATGAGATCAATGGTTTTTAACAATACAAGGATTCTTATTTTGGAAATTTTTTTCTGTCTTTTGTGTGTGCGAAACGCGTTTCTAATTTAAAAGTCATTGATTTAGGCCTAAAATTAGTGTAATTTCTTAACGAATTAAATTTGGTATATTTACAGTTGGTCGGTAAGTTGTAGTGGTTGATGATTTTGATTATTTTAAAAAAGATTTTCTAAACAAGTGTTTTAAAAATATTTTTTAAAATTATTATATGTAATAATATTTTTATTTAAAATATTAAAAATTATACTATTGCATTTAATAATTTGATTGAGTGTGTGGTTTCCATCTATACCCAACCAAGAAGCTGAGTTGCTTTACCATTCCATCCAGATCTTACAAACTTTTTCTTTTTTAATAAATTAAATATACTAAAAAAGGCACCCAAAAAAAAAAACACTTCGCATTACAAAACTTTGTTCACTGAACAGAAACACAAGCTTCAGAGAACATAGCCAGAAGTGTTGGGTGCGGGGGAGAACTATATATATATATATATATATATATATATATATATATTAGAGCTGGATAGAAATTAGGGTTTCAACGAGGTTTTAGAATTTGTTAATTAGGAACTTTGGAAACAGCCCATTGGTTGTTTTGACTTCATTTTTTCTGAAACATGATTCAATCCAGCACACTTAAAAAAAAAAAAACAACTGGAGTTCATTTTTTTTACACAGTCAAATTCAAGTTTATAATTTATATACAATCGTTCAAATTTTTTAAACTAACTGTCATGTATATTATTTTTTAACTTTTATTATATAGTAAAAATATATGTGATAATCTAGTAAAATTAATAGAATAAAAATAAAACTCTATTGACATTTGACAGTATATGACGTACTTTTCTTCTAAATTTATTAGGGAAAATTATTAAACAGTTGGTTCCCAACTTGCATTATTCAATTTAAAATTTGATAATAATCTTTAAATTGTTACAAGTACTCCACTTGTTGAAAAATCCTATATGAACGAACAGAAAATAGTTACTATATAAATGCTTCTATCTGTTGTATTTTGATTTCAAAGAATGTTAACAAGTTGATAGGTAAAAGAGAAATTAAAAACAATAATAATAAAATACAAGAGATTTTTCTTTTAAAAAAAAAGTCTTGTATATTAGAATTTAGAAACTATGGGGGAAAGCCTTATATTCTAATTTTTATTTCTTTCCTTAAGTAAATTTTATGATCCAAACATTTTTAAAAAAATCTTTGAACTTTTTTCTATCCTCAAAATGTTTGTTGCTCCTGTCAACCTAAGTTACCCGAGTGAGTGTCAAATAAGGATATCTATCCAATAAGAGTATGCTCAATTTTTTTAAAAAAAAATATATTCTATATATTTGAAGAATCATATCTCTATACTCATATCCAAATTTGTATCGAAAACACATACGGAAAGATGCTTTCGGGAAAATGAAGGGTCCGCATAATATAGTCATCAATCAAGGCACTCCAAAAAGGTCAAAGAAAAAAGAGAATAATTTGAGCATGGAGAATTGACCAATTCCTCATTACTTGTAACACTATCAAGGCATCAACAATGTGTGAAAATATACATCCACAGTGGTTTAAACAAGGTCGATAACACAAGTTGAATTGAATCAAATTCGACCCACTAATTTGCATACCAAAAAAAGAACAAAGATGACATTAATAACACTAATGTTGCAGCAAATGTTCTGGGGGCAAAGAAATGTGTTGTACAATATCAAAAGGGGGGAAATTGAATTGATTTCCTGTTTGAAGGTTAAAATACTGGAACACCTTTCAGTCCATGCTGAAACTCTTCCTTTTTTGAAGTTCATACTAAAACAGAAACTCTTCTACAACTTGAATTGCTAAGATGATTCAGCATTAAAAGAACACTATCCCATATTTTTGAACAACGAGTAAATCACCTGAGTTTCTGGTGCTAAATTTATCTCCCTGCAGACTTTAACATGACAGAAGATTAACTTACTACAAGTAAGTCAAATATGCCACGACAACATTAGCATTTAGCACAACAGGAAACACATGAGGAGAAGACGTCATGCAGCCAGCAATCTATATGATCTAGAAAATAACTGAATTTATTGACATAACAAGGATAGGTTCTCTTGTGTACCATAAGTGGATTTCAGCAATTTCACTAAACCTTACAACTGTGCTTAACAAGCAGAAGTGATGGCAAACCAGACAAGTCGAAAGGCATGACAAATTCTCCGTCATTGCACTCTTCATTTCCCACAAATTGCATCAACCAAGTTGTTGAGTGAGGGATATCCTAGCCATCTTACCTGATAAAAAACATTTCCTCTTTCCTTCACTATTACTATCTACTATAAGATTAAACCATATCTTGTAGTCGAAGCTAACACACTAAATTGCAACAATATTGAAGATTATGTTACATGCTATAAGGCATGTCGAGGAGATCTACTTGAGGTAAAAAAAAAATATTAGGAGTGTATCTTGATATACGTTGAAAACCTAAGTCTAATTTGGGAACAAAAAAGGAAAGAAAAAAAAAAAAGACTGCCATTAAATAAACTACAGACATTGAACCTAATGGAACTCAAAATGAATTTCTATCTAATGCACCACTCACTTGTTAGAGTAAAAAAGAATCCCCCTTTGCTGAGAAAAAGAAAATCCTATTAGGATTAATAGTACAAAGCTTGAACCGAATTCTTCCCGTCTTATTCACTCATTTATCAAAAGCCAAATCTTCAATTTTGAATAATAATAAAAGGAAAAGCACTGCCGGGAATAAAAACAGTAAAAATTCCCAACCTTTCAAACTCTTTACTGGCATGAAAGTGCATCTAAAAGATGGCCTCTAACTTGGAATGCCTGAGCAATTCAACTTATATTAGAATTTCTTTTGTTTGTAACCTATAATATTTTGAACCAATCAGACATAATTCAGCTCTGCCCTATACTTTTGTCACTTAAGCTAATGCTGAAAGGCTTAATTGAGATCAAAGATCAGGTGAACTGTTTGAGGAGGTAAACTATCCCATGTTCCTAAGAAATCCAAATATCCAATCAAGTGAAATTAAGATGCAAATTCTGTCATGATTTGGTCGCTAGCCAGAAAGGTCGTAATCTCTAGTCTGATGCTGTACTTATCCAATTCATACCATGCATGAAGTCAGTAAACATTAACACTCCCTTTGCTCATAATACATTAGACTATGTAAAATTACATCACCTATAATCAGTTATATATAAACTAGGTTTGCTGAGTAATTAAAGATCACAATTAAACATTTAGCAATAATGTACCAGAAAAGTTTTCCAGCAAATGTACCTCCAGCAACAACTTTGATACCTCGAATTAACAAAATCAGACACCTTCAAAAGAAACAACCATGCTGTTCTTTATAAGCTACAGCTCTAGAAAATCTATCGACCTACCTAATCTTTAATACTTGAAGAATAATCTCACATTCATTTCAATCACAATTTCTTGCAATTTCCCTTCAGAAGGGCTTATATAATTCCAACACCTTCAATCCTTCTTCTATCACTGTCAAGCCAAAGAACTAACTGCACCACCCTCAATGGATTCTCTATAACGGCTCAATGACAATGTTCAATCGAGACTCATATGAAGATCTATTGGTTTCAAGATATGAAATACCAAATAAAATAAAAGCAAGCACCTTTAGGCCACAGGCAGTTCTATCTAGCATAGTTGATAAAGTTCTGAGATAGTTAAACCAACTACCTAGGAGCAAAGCCCACCTTCACCCAGGAAACAAGGTCAAGAATCAAGATAAGTAGAAGGCTGCAACACTTTTTCCCAACAAGGTAATAGAAAAAAGAAGGAAATACTAAAATGTTCACAGTTATATAATAGCTTCGGCTAGACCATCCGTATCATTACACAGTGAACAAAACCCAGAATTCTCAGTTCTCATTACACCTAGTAGCATGCTTTAACCACGAGAAAAATCCACTAAAATTAAATGCAATTTCCAAATGAATTTCAAGAATTTTCCATTAATTCCTAAACTTTCCAGTTTCCAGTAACCTAATAAAGCATAGGCATTCAAGAAAATCCCAAAATAACATCAAAATCCATAGAATAACTTGCATTTAATTTCCAACGCACACAAATCGCTTGGGGGCAGCAATGCACAAATTTCACAAATATAATCCGTTTCTTTCAAAGTACCAAGATTATTATTACTCCCACAAAAACAACAGAAATACACTAAAAATTCCCTCATTTCTCTTTTTTTTTCCATAAATTTTTATGGAATATCCCAGGGCTTAGGCTCGGGGACAGCGACAACCATACCTTGGAGCTGAGGCGTAAGCACGACCTGACACCCAAGCCTTGAATGCTTGTTCAAGATACGAGCCCTCGAATTCCTTACCAACACATATTCCTCATCGTAGGTACGTGGTGGAAGCTTCTGGAGCCATTCCTGGGCGATGTTGACCTCGCATTCGGCGGAGCAAGCGTCGATCTCCTCGAGTCGGTGAGAGGCCGGGTCGATCAGCCCGCCGTTAATCAAGGCACGAAGTAAAGTCTGGCCTGTTAGACCCAATACCTCACGCTTCTGGCCTTCTGGGTCGATGGCGAAGAGCTTGACGATCCGGTCGGAAACTTTTTTGGAGGAGGATGAGGTGGCGGAGGATCGGGTGAGGATGTGGGAGGAGAGTGCTGGGAGACGGTGGATTTGGGAGGTGAGCTTCTGGAGTGTTGAAATCGCCATTTTGGGGGGCGGAAGAGAGAAAGAGAGAGAAATTGAAAGGAGGTTCAGTTTAGTGGGCCGTTTAGAGATGTTTTTGTTTTCAGCAATTTGGTTCGGTTAATCGGAGCTTGTTTTTGCAAACTGGGTTCCCTACGGTTCCGAAGCCTGCTGTACCTAACATCGCGTTTCTCTTCTAGTTTTAGGAGAATGAAAAAATTTTAAAGGGTAAATTTGTCACAGTCAGATATTTAAATTTGTCATTATATTTTATTCTATTAAAATTAGTTTTTTTAATCCGTGGCGATGCACAAATTTTTTATTTTATTTATTAAAATTTTATATTATATTATTCTAAAAAAGGATATATTCTTATTAATCAACTATATATAATCATACATTCATAAATTACAGACATTTTATTTTTT
Organism: Fremontodendron californicum; assembly: GCA_030761205.1. Lineage (NCBI taxonomy): Eukaryota > Viridiplantae > Streptophyta > Magnoliopsida > Malvales > Malvaceae > Fremontodendron > Fremontodendron californicum. The sequence continues at coordinate 17,014,813 of JAULJL010000029.1, forward strand.
AAAATTTTATATTATGTTATTCTAAAAAATGATATATTCTTATTAATCAACTATATATAATCATACATTCATAAATTACAATTTCTTTTACAGTCAATTACGCTTTTTAAAACTTTTATACATGAATTTAAATAACGACTGTAACGTGAGACTACAATCGTTATTTGCAATTTCGATTCTTTCCGCTGTCGATATTCACGATCGATGTTTATCGCAATTGACCGTAATAACATTCATTACATCCGCAACCGCGATAAACGCGACACGACCGAAAACGTATTCGCAATCGTAATTTAAATCCCTGCTTTTATATGCACTTATTTTAATGGTACAACATACAGTTTTTACACAATAATGAGTGATACAAGTTCACTAAGAATGGTTACAAGATTTTCAGGCAACAAGATTGTATGCTACTTCAATTCCTGTCCATAAGTCCGTTTCCCAACCAAACTAAGGCCATCTGATCTGATCTATAATCTACTATTTGCCACTGACAGAGGCTTTGTATTGCTGGTTGATTCACCAAATTATGGAGCTTACCTTATTCTCTTTTTTTCCCACCATGGTTACCAGAATGAATGTCCAATTAAGGCCATGATTAACAGAATGAAAACTGTTTTACTCGAATCGGAAATCGATGCTGCGCCGGAAAAATTAACTCTATGAGCCTGATACCTGCAGAACATAGAAAATTAGAGAAATTAGCAACAAATAAAACGAAAATAGTAGCAAAGGAGTTTTAGATAATCTCCAACATTACAATTGTATATATCTATGTTGCTCCAACTCTTTATTTTTCTTGAAATACCCATGTCCGACACATATTCGAACATGAGTATCGGGATATGATCCCCCAAGGACCCTCCAAATACATGAAAAAACTTTAAATAAATCAAATATACCCATATCCGATACTGACACCCGAGTCCGAGTAACATAGGTATATATACTATTGCCCTTGTGATAGCATTTCTGGTGGGATCTAGGCAGAACCCATAATCAAAATTTTCCCTTCAGTAGATTATGATATTGAGCATGAAATTTTATTTTTCTATAATCTCTGAACAATGTGGAACTGCACTGATTTCAAGAGTTTCCTCCAATATCACTTTCAAAACTTGAATGACTTTAACAAGATTCCCAGGAGATATAAAGAACTTTAAGAGTATGACCAATCGAGGGCAACAATCTATACTTGATCAATTGAAAAATCGAAAGTTCGATCTAGAAATCTCCACGAATCATTTTTCAATAGGCAAAATAAAGCAAATTACAGAAGAAACTAAACCACAATGTTTTGAGATCTTACTTCTGTAATGACGATAGGATACCACAATATATAGAATTTTCAGGCAACGAAACCTCAGATTGGTCAGCCTCTGGATTCACAACACTCACATAAGCTTCTTGGCCTAGATACCATGAATCAAGATTCTGCGCACGGAGATTCCAAATGCCCGCATTGTCAAGAGAAACCAAAATTGCTGTCCAGGCTCCAGGAAAGACCTGCAACCAGGTATAATGTTAGAACTGGTTGTTCATACATACATGAGATTTTAAACATATAAAAATGTTCAGTAAGTTCCATGTTCAACTACTCGAAAATCTTCAATGTGAAAGCACCTTAAAGAGGCTAACAGCAGAATGTAGCTTCTCATAGTAAATTTCAAAACCCTAAGATTGAAAGATGAACTCAGTTTAACAACCAAAAACTAGAAAAATCTTGAACTATTTTCAATGACAAAGATAGTCAAGTTCCTTAATGTAAGCATGTTATGAACCACTTATCAGTATTTCCTTATTTGCATTTTATGTATGCGTTTTGTTTAACTTGTTCTGCGTTTTGGAAGGTTTAAACAATTGATATGATTGGCTGTTGTACTGTCATCTTTGTAACAACCTTGCTGAGTCATACAGGTTGTTATAAGGGGAAAACCATGCAATGATGAGAGACAGATTGAATGATTAAATATTCTCTCATTCCCTTATTCTCTTTTCTCTCTATTTCTTTCTCTTTTCTTGGATATTCTTCTCTGTTTTTCCTTTCGCAGGTTTGTTCATATATAGCCTGAGCACAGGTTATATCAAAGCACTTTAAGGCTAACTTTTATAAGGCCCATAATGAAATTGAACTTGCATTTCTCAAGAATGGTTCCCTTTGTTTTGTTCAAGATCAAGATTCCTTTCCATGATCCTAAAAGTATCTCTTTCCTGTTTTCTTTTCTCTTATGCTTTTCACCACATTTTCACAGAGCAGTTTCATTTGAAAGCATTTGTGATCAAGATTACAAGGCAGCTATGTTATTCGAACTCAGGTGTGAGTGTCGGACACGGATATGTGTCCGACATGAGTATGTTTGATTTATTCTAAGTTTTTTCATATATTGGAGGGTCCTTGGGGGATCATATTCAGATCCCCATACCTATGTCCGAATATGCATGGGACACAGGTACTTCAAGAAAAATGAAGAGTCGGAACAACATAGCAAGGCAGGGATACCTGTGTGGTAGAGCGTGCAACACCGTCCCATTTGTTGTATGTGCCTCTGCTATTCTCCGTCCACACCCCAAAATCCATGCTACAATAGTGATGGAAAATTGTCAAATTCATGTATCCCTACCAGCATCGAAGGATAGAAAAAATAAGATATCAAAGCTAAAAGCTCACCCTACAACAAAGAAAGCATAGCCATCCAGATGGTAGCTCTGAACTGTGGTGTCATTGTTCTGAAAGATTATTTCCATAAAACCTTTGAAAGTGCCATTAATTAGAGACGTATCGACTTTGGGAGGTCTGTTCATCAGTCTATTTGGAAAATCAAGCTTGTAGACCCCGGGAATGCTGAACTGCTGAGCAAGCTTTATGGGTGTTGAAGGTGGTAAGTACGAAATACCATTAAGGGTCGTACGCCGTTTTCCGTCTATAAGCTCTGCAGGCCTATTGAGGATCACATACACGTCTGTCACAGTAATTTGGCCATACTTGAAAGATCCTTGCGGGTTTGGACGCGCAGCACCAGCAGAGACGTTCCACCTATAAATGCACCAGAAAGACAAATATATAGTCAGCCAACCATTGATGAGACTTTTAGTTCAGTAGCAATTTGCTCTCTACCATTCAGCAGTTGAAAACACAATTTTATCCTGACCATAAAGGAAAAGCAATCTTTTCAACTGCTCAACATTTTAAATGAGAGGGTTTTTAAAGCATAAAATTCTTATAGAAGCTCAAAATATTTGTTTCTAGTATATTTCAAATTTTGATTAAAAAAAGATATAAAATGAACTACAACCTTATTGATCTTGCTTGATTCATTGAGAAATATGTGTCATAATCATTTGGAGGATCGGGAAGAGGACCTGACGCGGGTCCCTGAGAGTTGGAGTAGTGCAAGATAGCGACTCCGGTAACTTTAGCCCAGTCAGATGAATTGACAAACCGAGGACTGGCTACAATGTAATAATCATTGCTAGCATTCTGATCCATGGTAACCAAGAATGAGTACGATTGACCCACATGAATATCCATGTTTGAGTAGTTTTGCTGAACTGTATATGATCCTTCAGTCTCAACAAGAAGTAGGTTATGGTTTTGAATTCTGAAATTCAAGCTAGTTGATATTCCAACGTTGTGGACCCTGAGGCGGTATGTTTTTCCTGTTTCAGATGAAATATAAAACATCTGGCTATTACTGGAGGCACCACGAAAGGGAAGTCAATGGTCAACAGAGTATTGTAGTCACAATGTAAAATCCAGAAAATTCCAACTGTATCACATTAATGATAAAACACAAACATAGATAATATGGCTATGTTACTCCTGAAGTACCCGTGTCTGACACCCATGTCCGACACATATTCGGACAAAGATATGGGAGTATGATCCTCCAAATATATGGAAAAACTTAGAAAAAATTGAGTATACCCGTGTCGTACACATACCCGTATCCGATACTCACTCTCGAGTTCGAGTAACATAGTAATATGGTGAGAAACAATACAGGGCCTCAGGCAGGTATCACAATCCAATCAAGACACAAGGACACAAAAATAGACATGGATTTATTTTTTTTTTTGGTGTATTAAACACAAAAATAGACATGGATTTAGAATTTCATAATATTAACATAAACATAAACATTTAACAACACTGTATAGCATTCATATGCTTAGAAATATAACTCAGACAGCAAGTTACGCAAAACGAAAGTTTCTTCACCAATATACAAAAAGCCTTATCATTTCATAAGTTATCTAATTATATTAAGTTGGATCCTCTTCATGTCTATACAAGCATCAAATACAAGTTTCATGACTGGAGAGTCTGACATGACATGGCATTTTTTCACAGAAAATCAGGTAAAACTGAACCATCTCTAATTTCTTCTTTTTGAATGAGTTTGTATTTGATGCACTGACAGTGTATACGTCTTATACACCGTCAGTGAACCACAACAAGACACTTCATTAATGAGTAAAATAAAAAATTAATAAAGGGCTTATAAACAAATATAAAAATCGGTATAGAAAGAAACAAGACACCTCATTAATATTTATTTATAAGCCCTTCGTTATTTTTTGTTTTACTCATTAATTAATAAGGTATCTTGTTGTGATTCACTGATGGTGTTTAAAACTTATACATTGTCAGTGCATCAAATATAAACTCTTTTCGTATTTCATTAAACACAATGAAATGATACGTATTTTCAGATGTCTAATATACAGCTATCTGCTATCTGCTATCTATTATCATCCTTCATGGAGTATGTAGAAATGAAACCCATATCTGGGAATGGCTAGAAAAATATACTCATAAAAAATATGGAAGATGAATATGAATTATGTCAATATAAGTTTATTCCTCCAAGCAAGATAATGTTACATGAACCGGAAGTCCGGAACAGCAGCAAACCAAGCATTGCAAGCACACCTTCAGTTGTGTACCTGGTTCGACATTTATGATCTGGTAAACAATCCCATCTTTAACAAGCGTCTGATCATAACGATATGGACCCAGTCCATTAATGACGATACCATCAGGAACTCCAAGGTCAACTCCATTTTCAACATCTTTCCTTAATCCCTGCTTTTTGCACAAGAGAAATTGTTTAGTACCCAAAAATTTTAACTAGATTTAGCTGACAGACACCAGAAGCATTGAGAAAAAAAATTTAAAAATTTGCAGACCTTGAGACTCTTAGTATACCAGTCACTAATAAAGATAGTAATATCACCATCAGGCATCCCAAAGGGTAGTGGAATGATATCTCTGTTGTTTATGATGATTCCTCCATAGCCACCTACAGATCTTTGGAAGTTTAGGGAAGGGAAGTAAAAGAAACTCCCTATCTGATCTTTGACCTGAAACTCGTATGTCCAGTTCCAACCAGCAGGAATCGGACAATTAGTCCCTGAAACACCATCTTGCCAAGAGTTTTTTCTATGTTGTATACCATTCCTACATTAAAATAAGCAATATTAAGACTGATATCACCCTTTTTCCTTATTGATATTTATCTCATTTATTCAATCCTTCATGGCACTTGTATATTATACCATGTAAGCAGAAGTGGCTCATCAAGATCATTCTTGACATTGACAACGACGTTCCAATTTGTAGTGATGTTGAGGATTGGTCCAGGAAACTGCCCATTGATCCCAATCACCTGGAATGATGTATTAAAATATATATATATATATATATATATATATATATATATATGTCAGCAGCCAGCATGTTTTAGCACTATGTAAACCTATGTTACTCGGACTCGGGTGTGAGTGTCGGATACAAGTATGGGTCTGACACGGGTATGTTAAATTTTTTCTAAGTTTTCCATGTATTTGAAGGGTCCTTGGAGGGTCATATCCCCATACCCATGTCCGGATATGTGTCGGACACGGGTACTTCAAGAAAAATGAAGAGTCGGAACAACATAGATGTAAACAACCTTCTGATGGTCAACATATAAGATAGTTTTGGGCCATACTTCTGATTAATAGGTCATAACTCATGGCATGATTTGAGGTTCTGAACAGGCAAGACACGGACTAACATATGGATTCTGACATTATTGAGACAATAACTACCACAAACTAAGGCTTTTTCACTATGTAGGGCTGGTTATATCAAAGACCATAAGCACAAATTATTAACAAGTTAAAGTCAAATGTATGGCAAAATGCCAAGCATTTAAAAACCAAAATTTTAGAAACAAACGTGGTAAGATACACATATCAACCTCCACAAATGGTGAACATGCTTTGAAGTCGTTTCCTTCAGCAGATTGAATTACTCAGAACGTTAACTAGTATAACTTATCAATAATTCATGGAAATTCCATGGTATCCATTTGGGTGATAAAAAATTTGAATCAACATACTAAAGAGCCTTATAAACATGAAATTAAAAAAAAAAATGCATATTAAGGCCAGCAAGTTATTCAAAGTATAAATTCTCAATCACCAAAATTAAATAACTGGATAGCAAGTACTCCACTCAGGCCACTATGATATTTAATGTCAGTGAATTGGCATAACTGGTATAGACAAAAGCTACCATTTTGGAATTCAATTGCCTTTAAAAGACGTTTAGAATAATTAATAGGCAGACATATTAGGCAAGCATAGTCTACATTTTGATTCTAGAGATGGTTTTCTTGCCATAATTTAACCACAATTGCATGTCCAAAGTTCCTAGTTCAACATGATTTAGGCAACTCTAAAACCCAACTTCTCAGAATAGGATACTCATTATTACTTACTAGAAAAAGAACTAGCAGTAGTTTCACTCCTTATAGTTACACTAAATTCAACAAAAATATATATATATATCAAAAAGATTACACTTTAACTTGGCCACTAAGCAGGGAAAAATTGAAATCCGCAGACAATTCAACATACATTTTTCATCCAAAATCATAACAACCATTAAGCTTTAAGCAAGCTACACATAATTCCCACAAAAATTAAAAAAAGAAAGATTAATTGTTTAAACAAGTAAATAAATTCAACAAGCAAAACAAAACTGCAAAAGAAGATAAGGAGAAATGAACCTGCTGTTTATGACCAAGAGGAGAAGTTGTGAGGTAAGAAACAGTCCAGTCATAGAAGACATAAGGATCACCTGCCAAAGAACCAGTCACCAAACATCCCAGCACAAAGAAGAAGGAAGAAACCTGGAAATATGGTGACCCAAATACCATTGGATCTCTATCTGTAAAAAAAAAAAAATCAATAAATAAAAACAATTTGAGCTTTGGGGTATCTTATCTTCTTTGCTGTAAAGACAAAGAAAATGGGTATTTTAGAAAGTGGGAACTGTAGTAGTATAGTGAGTTTGAGAGTGTGCAGATTTTGAGTCACATGGGAAAGTGGCAGGAGGCCATGTTTGGAGTTGGAGACAGCTCGGGTGGCGTTTGAGGCGCCAGTTAGTTCTTTTCTGGTACTGGGTCCCATTCTTTTTCTTTTTGACCCACCATGAATTAAGTATGGAAGCTTGATCAATGTCTATATATATAGTAATTTAAAGATGAGGGCCAATAAAGTGGCAAAAGTTTGGATTTCAAATTCTTTTGACCGACAAATTAGGGACCCTTCCATGGCAATTTGCTCTTTGCATTCACATTACTGGAGTTGAATCTGGATTTACTTACCAACAATAATGCAAGTTCTGTCACCTTTATAGTTTTGAATCTACTAGTATTAATTAATTATTCTTTATAGTTAGCAATGAGTATTTTTCCAGACTATCTACATTTTAACACCTTGGTTGATCCGAAAGGCATTCTTCAATTTTTTTACAGATTCTGATAGTAAAAGCTTTCCTTTTAGTCCAATCAAATAATACCAAGATTCATTGTAAGTTTTTTTTTTTTGGTATTAAGGGTAAAAAAATGTGATAAATTCATTTAAAAGTGAGTTATTCATATTTAAAAGTGAGTGTTAGATATCGATAATGTGTTCAAGACGAATATATTTAAAAAAATTTTTAATATATATATATATATTAAAAATTATATTTTTATACTCATATTTAATATTTCGGACATTAATATAAAATATAAATATTTTTAAAAAATAAAGAATTCAAAAAAACATTAACAAACCACTAACCCTTCTCCCAGGTTGAGTTCATTTCAACAGTATCACAAACGGACAACATTTCTAACAGGACAAAGGAACAGAGTACCATAAAAAGGTGTTTGAAATTTGGATTTATATAGTAATCAATCATCATGTACCTATATTATGTTATAATTAATTTGAAACTATAACTTATTTCTATTACAAAATTTATTTATTTTTGTTTTGCTGAACAAAAAAAAAAAAAAATCAGGCAATAATATGTTTGACTAACGGTTGAATGTAACTTTTGAGTAAAAAGATATCTGCACTAGCTATTTAAATCAAACACCGAAAGTGTTATAACAATATTTTTTTTTTTAAATCTTATCAATTCATGGATATAAAGTTTATTAGATTTTTAAAAGGAATTTATTTTGAATTCATTTTTTATATATTAGTAGAGTTATATAATTTTACAAATAATGTCAACAAGATTATATATGTACTTTTTTAATTATATTTATTTTATTTTTTTAATATATTCTACATAAATAATTATAAATGAGTATCTTTAAAATTATTATATTAAGTAATATATTTTTTAATATATTAAAACTCATAAATTAAGTGTCAAACTACTGCATTTAAATTATAGGAAAAGTAGATCATCCCCAAAGCATCCCCTCAATATTTATCCTTTATTAATTATTAATTATTTATTCTTCTATTTATTTTTTCATTCTTTTTTATTCAATATTTTTTTAACTACAAAAAAATAAAAATTTAATTAGTTTTAAAATTATTTTTAATTATTATTAAATTAAATTTTAATTAAATTATATTCTAATGCAAGTACATGTTAAACATTTTAAACTTATCTTTAATTCAATATATTAATTTTGAGATGAATATATTATGTTTTTTATTTAAAATAAATTAATAAAATCATTTTAAAAAGTTTAGTATAAAGAAATTGATTAAAACAGAAGAAATGAAAAGAAAAAGAGGAAAATAAATAAAATTAAGGTCTTAATATTTAAAGTCAAATTTAAACAAATATATATTTAATTAATAAAATTTTAACATTAGTTACTTTTTTAGAGAGATAAAATATACTTTTCAAGTTAATATATGTAAGTTTATTTTTAATAAAATCTCATGAATGATATATTTTTTTTATTCTCCTTTATTTCTCTTTATTTTTTAATCAATTTTTATGCAAGTACATATTAAATGTTTTAAACTTATATTTAATTCAATTATATATTAACTTTGAGATGAATTCATTAAATTATTTTTTATATTAAAATTAAAATTTGAATAAATATTAGTTTGATTAATGGAATCTTAACATTAATTATTTTTTAGAGAGATAAAATGTGATTTTTAAACTAATAGAGGTAAGTTTATTTTCAATGAAATCGAAATTGATAGTTATGTTTTCATTTTTTTTCTTCTCCTTTATTTATCTCTTTTTTTTTAATCAATTTTTTTACCATTAAAACTTTTTTAAACAATGATAATTAATTTATTTTAAATAAAAATAATTTAATGAATTCATTTCAAAGTTAATATATAATTGAACTAAAGATAAGTTTAAAATATTTAAACATTTACTTGAATTAAAATATAATTTAATTAGAAATTAATTTTATAGTAATTAAAGATAATTTTAAAATTAATTAAATTCTCATTATTTTATAATTAAAAATGACTAAAATGAATAAAATAAATATAAAAATATATGATTAATAATTAACAAGAGTATAATTATCTTTTTATTTAAAATTTACTTAGTAAATAAATCTCAAAGGAGTTAGTGTGTTTTTCATCAAATTTTAGTGGATTAAATGGATATTTTTTTTCAAACTATAAAGGATAAATTTATTTTTTATGAAATCTCGAGAGTTACTGTACTTTTCTCTTTAATATAAAAATATTACGTAAAAAATTTAACTAAACTTTAAAGAGTACTCATTCTTTAAACCCATTTTGTAATTTCGATGTTGAAGTTCGTCACTAATGGACTAGAGACTAGACTCGAGTTTTAGTTTTGAAGCATGGACTCGTGAGACTGAGTTGAGCCTGATCACTTGATAGGCCCAAGCCTGTCATTAAATGAAGGTTACGGCTAAAAGGGCTCAAGCCCATCAAAATGATTTGCGCTCTCTCATTTTCATGATAGAATAATAATTCAAAGGACCAAAAAAAAAAAAAAAAAATTGCATTTGAAGAAGAAGAATGTTGAAATGTACTACTTAATTAGAGGCATTGATAAATGAGTTCATTTTATATATACATAATTCGAGGCATTAATAAATGAGTTTATTTTTTATATACTGAAAAAAAAAATAACTTCAAAAATAAGGTTAAAAAACTGTTATATGTCTCATTTATTTTTAAATGCATTCTAAGAGATATGCGTGACCTACTAATTCCGTTTGTAAAATTTAAAAATTTCACTAACGATAAATAAGATAATATCTTTTACTAATTGTATGATGTGATTTTTAGTTTAATATTTTACACATGGCATAAATTCAATCTCACACATATATATAATGCAAAATTACTTTTCTTGATAACAACACTTTTTTTATTATTATTATTAACTTGATTAATTCACATTTTAAAAAAATTATCACAAATTTAAATCTTTCCTCTTCAATTACTATTATTTATTAAAAAATAGTATTGCATTTTATAATTAGTATATTATATATCGATAACTATATTTATATATATGATAAATTATTTCATTCATCGTTAGTTAAAAATTTAAATTCTACAAACAGAATTAGCAGGGTGATATATATCCCTTAAAAAATAAAAATAATTAATATATATATATAACAATCTCTTAACTCATTTATAAAATTAAAAAATTACATTGTCAATATATCAAAAAAAATTATATATATATATATATATATATATATGTTGATATTGATTAATTCATAGTTGGTGGCTAAGAAACATGATGGCTCATGAATTATGAGAGTCAATGATAATAATGTATGAAAATGAAAACAAGTAGTTAAATGACATTGATAGACTTGCTTAAACCCTACCCTCCACCCCAAAAAATACAACCACTTATTCACTAAAGACATGCTTAGAAAGGTTTTTATTTTTATTTTTAATGTTCCAATTAATTATGCCCTGAAATTATTTTTTATTATTTATGTCAACATGCTCTGTCCCCCCTTATCTTCACTCACTTACCAATTTTCCTTCCCAAGCTTTATTCTTTTTAACTAATAATTCTTTATTTTAGTTTTTTTCCAATTATATAATTATATATTAATTTCAAACTTAAGTAGCTAAAAGATACTTAATTTATTAAATCAAATTTATTTAATAAAAATAGCTTTATATTCTTCTTTATTTTATCAATATAAAATACTTATAAAATATCTCTCTCTCTTACAAAAATTCTATAAAATATCTACTTAATAATTAATTTTCAATATCATATCAAATAATTTTTATATCATTAATTTAATAGTTATATTTTTTAGAACTAAAATTTTCAGTATTTACTTTTTAATGTTGCATTTTTTTCAATTTAAAATAATATTTTATAATTTTTATGTATAAAATATTCTTAACTATATGATTAAACAATTCATTTTAAATACATATAAGATATATAAATTATTTTAAAATAATGAATTAAAAATATTGCTCCAAAAACAAATTTAACTCGCTAACCATATGTTAAATAGGTTAAAAGAAGCGATAATCTATGTGTTAAAATTAGATCTAACAATATTTGTATTTATATATATTTATATAAATTTTAATACGTTAATAACTCGTGTTATATATTTTTTTAACACATTCATATATTTATATTATATTTTAATTATTTTTTATATATTATATTCACATTTAAAGTTGTTAAATTGAGTTAAAATCACGAATTCCTCATGTGTTTCGCCCCTAATCCAGCGATCTTGCCAGTTGCCACTTACCAAAAGGTCCATAATCACCATAGCGGCGCAGCCACTGGCTTACACCACCACGCTCCTTAGATGCGCGTGTATGACACAAACGTTGCTCGTGTTGTGTGAACAGAGAATTCAGTCATTCACTGAACCACCAGCAAAAAAAAAAGAAAAAAACGAAACCCCTGGAATTCACACAAATTTACAATTACACCATCATCCTATCTACGTGGCATTAAATGAATGGTTTAACAGTACGATAGAGAAAAATCCCAACCGTAGATGATAACGGCAAGTGTAAGGGACCCCACTCCTACCAATAATTGATCGTTCCCCTAGTCCTCTCTGGACTCAAGCTGGCAACACTGTCTCCTTCCACTTCTCTTCTCTTCTCTTCTTCCAATTTTCCCTTAAACCCTAACCCTAAATTTCCCCTTTGTCTTGTAAATACCCTTAAAAGATTCCCCATTCTTCATGCTCTAACACAAAATTTCTCAACAAAAAAATTATGATTGCTTTAATTTCATCCATATTTCTGCACTTTATTTTCATCTTCACAGTTGTCAACGGCGAGCAGGATTCTATTTACGAGATCTTAAAGGCCCATGGGCTCCCCATGGGGCTTCTTCCGAAGGGGATAACTCGATTTGACTTCGACGATGCGGGTCGGTTCGAGGTTCATTTGGATCAGGCCTGTAATGCCAAGTTTGAAAGCGAGTTGCATTATGATATGAACGTGTCGGGGACTTTGAGTTACGGGCAGATCGGGGCGTTGTCGGGTATTTCGGCTCAAGAGTTGTTTCTTTGGTTCCCGGTTAAAGGGATTCGGGTCGATGTTCCGACCTCGGGTCTCATTTATTTTGACGTCGGTGTCGTTTTTAAGCAGTTTTCATTGTCGTTGTTCGAATCGCCGAGGGATTGTTTGGCGGTTCGGGATTTTGAATCCGATGATTCGGTTCGAGATGTCAAGTTATTAGCTGAAGCAATCTCCAAGGTTCAATTTTTTTTTTACTACCTTTACTCTTAATTGATTAATACTTTGTGAAATATAAGCTAATTGAATAGCATAATTTAATGTTTTTTTGTAAACAATTTGTAGAGTCAATCTGCGAAACTTCGATATGAACTTGATCAAGAAAGTTTTGGGAGGAACGATATGTAGAAAGGTGGACAAAAGAAGTTGTGCAATAGCTCAATCAGTTTAGCTATCAAGGGTATTTTGGGGCCGGTCCCCTCACGTTGTAAATTTTCGTCGGAGAGTCTGCTCTAGGTGGTCTTTACGCTTCCATCCTGTGTGCTTTGCTTGCGTTTTTCTTCTTTATTCTATACAGTGCAGAGTCGTCGACACGCCAAGTCCAGCCGGTTCCTGTCCAAGCGAGGATGGCCAATGAGGAGAAAATGGAAGATTGGAAAGCTATATTTTAGATGATTGTCATGGTTGGTTTGCCATATGGAAGATAAAATTGAGATGGGAACAGTTGGTCGGCGATTTCAGGTGATAAAACTGTGAAATTTTATTCATATGTTAGTTTTCATTGTATTATTCATATGGTTGTTAAATTGAGTCTCTTTTTGTTGTAGTAAAAAAAAAAAAAATAGATTGATGAGACAAGAACAAGTTCATGAATCAATCATGATACAAAGTTCAATAATAAAACTGTCTTGGTTCATTTCCATTATTTATTGCTTGGTTAACATTTTGAAAGGCCTTTGTATGCTTGAATATTGTGTTTCAGTTGTTAAAATAATCTTGAGTTTCCCCTGTTGTGTGTACCATTAGTTCTATAATCTATATTATTTCAGTAATGAGTGAAATGGAGGGGAAATATGGGTGGGCGTACTGAGGACATTGTTGTTTGATTGTCTTTAAAAAAAAATAAAAAAATCTCTAGGGACTTATACTTACATTCTTATGCTCAGGTCTAAACCTCGATGGAATCTGTTTCCATTGTCAGAGAGTGGGGTTTGTGACTTTGTGTAGTGATGGTCATGGGAGTACATTTCTCCCAAAGGATTTTGAACTAGCACTCTTGTCTCCTAGAAAAATTTTGAGTTTATTTTTTTTCCTTTTATTTTCTTTGGCTTTGGGAATGGTTGTTAAAGCTTTGCAAAATTAGTGAACATTTGAGCATCTACCAGGCTGTAATGCCATATTCTTATTTTCTAGGCATGCAATGAAAGTTCTGAGATACTTTCGAAAATAGCTTGTTTTAGTATCTAAGTTGTTGGATTTTGGATTGTTTGATATCCACAATCAGAAATCACTGCATACGCGGCATACTCCAGTAAACATTCTGCATCATGGAGCTTGGTGAGATTTTCTGAATCTATTCAGTGTATAATCATGGAGCCATATGAGATAGGATGCATACCAATCTTGTAATCAAACATTTTTTTGCCTTGAACAACTTGGTAGTGATGTTGAATAAGAAATTGGATCTATTCTATTAGCAGTCAAGCTTGGAATGTTTGAATCGGACAAACCTGGTATAAACCATTGTAAAAATTCGGTCTACTTTGTCTTGATTTCCTCTATGTAAAAATTGCCTATACTGGGCCCATAGGTTGGGTGATCCTTATCATTTGGCTTTGAACTAGGCCAATGGACCGTCATTAAATTTGTTTGGTAAGTTGAATTTTGCCCCTTCACTGCCCCACTTCTATCAAGGACACTGTCTCTTCTTCATGTTAGATGCAGATTTCTCTTTGCTGACCCACTTTGAAATGGACACTCCAAACAGCTTGACTTTCTTTTCATTTTCTGATGATGGGGTTATAGGTAATGCTAACACATTTTTTTCCCTTGAAATTATAGTATCTCAGGTGAAAATGCCATTATTTTTCCAGTACTTTGTCCTGCTAGGTAAGGTGGGGCTAATAGCTGCAATTCTTTAACAGTTGGATGATTATTATGGAAGAATGAAAATATTTAGGTAGCTTTCTGCAAATTAGTAAAATCTTTATATCAATACAAAGCATCCCATCAACATCTTGTTCTCAGTTTACTGCTGTTGCTGGAGGCATTATTGTCAACAAAAAGAAGAAAAACAGGTATACCCCACAGGTACAGTTGTTGATGAATAAGTGAATTGAAGGAATTGAAATTGAATGCATTATGGTTTCAAAGAGCTCAACTTTTGAATTGAGATGCTGCTACTGAACCAGCAAACTTGTGATTTCATCCTTACCAGCTTAGTACAGTCTGTAGAATAATTCTTTATTTTTTATTTTTAGAATCAATATTTTCTTCTTTTTATATTTATTTATTTATTTCTATGCTTTGTTGATGTCATGAAATTACTGATTGTTGGCAATCCTGACCTAAACTAACCCCCTTTTTTTTTTTGTATGAAGTATCTTCACTTAATTTTTTTTTTTTTGAAATATGATAGTTTGCTCAAATGCTTTAAACTTTTAACATTTTATTAACAGATCACACGGATCACGTTATCAACAAATCATACGACTGTCCTCCTTGAGTTAGAATCATATTCACTTCAAGTATTTGTCTCGAAACTCAGTTCTGCACCTTCGGTTCTTACATTCATCTGGATATACTGAGATCTTTTAGTGACGGATATTCATCCGAGTTCATGTAACATAGATGATAAGGCATAGTCACCAAGGTAAAGTTGGATTATCTACAAAGAAATAAACTTGGAAATTTTCATCTCAAAAGCAACAATGAGGGTAATGGAGGTTAAAACATTTAAAATTCATAAATAGTGCAATTAAACAAATTTCAGGTTAACATTGTAGAAAATAATGCGTGATAATGGACAGTTCATAAATAGTGCAATGAAGGGTAAAGCATTTAAAATTCATAAATAATGTGTCTAAAACCAAACATTCATAAACAATTGCAGTCTGTTTGTTAGCCTGAAATATAGAAGCTGACCTATGTGGGGTGCATAAGCAGATCTCTTAGGCAAATAATCAACAGTACCAACTTCATTTACAAATTAAAATGCAGTCAATCAATATCCAGAAATGCTTATGAAAATGCAAATTATAATCTTCTCCATGCTAAAGCCTCTATCAACTTAAACGACTTCATATATATCAAACATTATCCAAAAGCATGATTCATGATAAGGTTTTCAATTAAGTACCTCTATCAGCCTGGTTTTGCTATATCATTTAGATTTCCTCCAGGAATATTAACTTTGGTTCCATTTTTACTTTTGAAAGCACCAGCACCAGCACCAGCAGCAACTCGGCATAGTAGTTCATGTCTGCTTTCTTTCTGGGCTGTTCTACAGAGAAGTCCAATCAATTGAACCTTGAAAGCTAAGGAAAAACAAGACAAAATAACTTAGTATTCTTGAGATTCTATTAGTTAAAACACTTTTTTTTCTTTGGGTACATTGCAATGATAAAGTTCTTGTGTCCGACATTGATGTTTGACACATATTTGGATATAGTTATGGGTATAATCCTTCAAATATATAAAAAAAATTTATAAAAAAAAAAAAAAACACTGAATAATACATTTATAAATTTAGATTAAATTTGACTACTTGGAGAATGGAGATGGAGAAGAACAGTGCAGTTTGATTTTAACCTAAAAAACCTTTTTATCAACCCTAAAGCAAAAGCCGCGCTCCGCTCTTTCGATTTGAGAGGTCAAACTTTTGACTACATTAAAATAGATTTTGGATTTGGATTCTTAAGCAGGCCATCCAACCCTTAAAAGCCCATACTAAGCTTCAAGTCCAACGGAAGAACTGTAGAGCAGCGGAACCGGAGAAGCAACGATCTCTACTTTTTTTTTTTTTTTTTTTGGGATCATTTGTAAGTTTGGGGAATGGAGAGGGGTTAGTTGGGCTCGAATTCAAGTTTTACAAATTTTTGGTCATTTGATTAAAAGGTTGTTGACAACGATTTTTATTTTGATTAGGATTAATTTAGTATAGAAAGTTTAAAAAATATGTTTAAAAATGTGATGAGTAAAAACGATTTTAGAAGTTTAGCGTATGATTTTATTTGAAAAAAAAAAATGTGAATAGAAATGTTTAAAAATTTTATAAAATAATAAAAAATTTAAAATATGAGAATAAAAAAATATTTTACCCGTAAAATTACAATTAAACCGCAAAAAAAAAAAAATTCCCTAAATTATTTACCCATAAAATTATTTGGGTTTATAAATCAAGTTTTTTAATTGAAAACAAAATTTTTCATGTGTTTAAGATTGAGTTTTCGAGTAACTCAGCTTTGACTAGGATTATTCATTCCGTTAATTCAGTTAAAATTATTATCCAATTAATTAAATTTTCTTTTTGTTAATCGAATCAGATTATTAAAAAAATAAATTTAATCAATTAAAATATTTTAATTAATTTGATCGGTTAATCAAGTTGACAGAACTTTAATTAAAATTTAAAATTTAGTTCCTAGTTTTTTATATTTAAATAATAATCATATAACAAATATTTAAATGTCAAATATAATAAAAGTACATTCATAATAAATTAAAATTTTAACACTAGTAAAATTTAAAATATTTAACAAAGTAAAAACATAATATTATATATATATTTTGAGTAATTCGATTATTTTAAAACAACCAAATTAAATTAACTGATAATTAATTTTTTTTAAACAATTGATCGAATAATTTAATAACCCAAATCAAATAACTGAATTAATTTCAGTTTTAATCGAAAAGTTATCACCTTAGCTTTGAACCGTTCCCACCGGCTCAATCTAAACGAGGCCTTAGTTTAATTGCAGCTTGCTTGAGTACATGACACGCCAAGGGTATTTTGGTCTTAAAACTATTAACTAACAAAAAGTGAACAACAGACTAGCAGCGGTACGATTCATAAATACAGAACAAGACAAAAGGACAAAATGGGAATCACAAAATTGTTAAAATCTCAACCTAATCCCTAAACGATTCCGCTTCCCTGCTTCCATATGTACACCCTAAACTCATACTTCTTTCCTTCTTCGTTGCTCTTTTTGTTTCAGTTTCTCTCATTTTCTCTTTCCCAGGTTAGGGTTTTCTCAGTCTTCTTTTCTCTCAGCAAAAAAAAAGCTTTGTTTATTTTCATCAATGGCGCAGCAGGAAGTGCAGAACGGAGGAGCGGAGAAGGCAGCGACGGTGAAGTTCACGGCGCTGAAGCCACAGCTGATGGTGGAGGCACCAAAGGCAGTTGATGCAGTTCAGTTCTACAAGACCGCTTTTGGCGCTGTTGAGGCTGGCCGTACTGTTTACCCCAAGCGCAAGGCTGAGCAGGAACTCCCTCATATCCTCTCCGCTCAGCTTGAGCTCGCCGGGTCTACCATTCTCGTATCTGACATCGCTGAGGACTCTGCTCCGTACGCTCCTCCCTCCTTTTCTCTCCTTTCTATAAGTATTTTTGTTGTTATGTCTGTTTGTGCACCTTTTTTACTCTCATATTTTGTTCTAAAAGCGTATCATAACGGTTTGATGCTTCAAAACTTTACTCTTACGCATTGTTGAATCTGAATAAACTTTTTGTTGGGATTCTTTTATGCCGTACATATTTGATAGAGCCTATTTTGATATTGTTCTTGTTTGGCTACGAAACTTTTTTACACTTTTTTTTGCTATATATTTTTTTTGTTTTATTAACAGATTTGACTCTTGATTTTGTGGTTTCGTTGTTTAGAGCTCCCGTTTCTTAGATCTATATGACTGAGAGATTACGAATACCGTTACGAGGGATTATGTTTTTTGTTTTCTTTTCTCAAACATGCAATTTATGAGCATTCGTCAACGATTTATTTTGATAAAATAGCCTTCCTGTTTGGCTTTCACTGCTTGTTTCCTGTTTATTTTCGGCAAAAACATTTTTTAACCGGGATTATTTAACGTTATAAAAGCTCGTTATCAAAATCCTTATTACACTAGTGTTTTCGAGTCTCGTATTTCACTCGTTTGGCTTTTGCGTGTTTCAATTAATCAGGGTGAAAACTGAGGGGACTGGATGTGTGCTCTGCCTCGAGACTGAGGACGTCGAAGCTGCTGTCGCCAAGGCCGTGAGCGCTGGAGCCGTTGTGGAGGGTGAAATAACAGAGGGCGACGGCGCGTGCTGTGGTGATCGCGTGGGCAAGGTCAAGGATCCCTATGGATACGTTTGGCTCATCTGCTCCCCCGCCAAGAAATGCGGTGACTTGGAAGCTTAGATGCCGTTTGATCATTGATCTACTTTTGTTTTACTCTCTGCTTTAAATTTCTGTGATGAGTGGGACCCCGTATCAGAAAAAAAAAAAAAAAGGTTTCCAGCCGGTAGGAATAGGATCAATAGAGTTAGGCTCCGGTATTAAATATTTTGAGACTGCTCATCCTGATCCTTCGGTAACTTTGAAGTATATTAAAAAAAAAACGTTGGTATATCTATTATCTAAAAACCTACAGCTGTCAGTTGTAGTTAATTGAAATTTACTAACCGTTTTTATTTATATTTTTTCTGTTAGTAATATTCAACCTACGTATTTATACGAGCAAGTTTCAGCTACGTTGTCTTATCCTAAATAAGTTTTAAGGGTAGGAATGACTTTTCATTATCATTGATATGGATATGGTCTGTGTACAGTTTCGTGTTGTGGTTTATAGTTTGGTGATTCGGTCAACGATATTAATATAAGACTACTAGTAATAATATTACTTTTTTGTCTCATTTTTATCATTATATTTAAAAATATTATAATGAATTAAAATGTTAAAAAATCTATCTTAAAAATTTTTAAATTTTTAAATTCAAAATTCTAAAGTTTTATTTTAAAATTTTATAATAAAAATTACATTACGTTTTATCTAAAAAATATAAATTAGTTAAGATGATATTAAAGAAAAAAATAAAAATAATTTAAATGAATTGTTTTTTTTAATTTAATAAAAATAATGTATTAAATATAGTTTTTTAAAATTAATAATTAAATAAAAATTTTGTTAAGGAGTATTTTAAAAGCATTTTTTAAATTTATTATATATAATAATATTTTTATTTAATGTATTGAAAATAAAAAAATATATCTATTACATCATTTAATATAATGTAATTAATATAATAAATATATATTAATTAATTTTTAAAAATGCATTAAAAATACCAATTAATAAAACTCATTAAATAATTTTTAATTAATATCTATAAACAATAATTAAACGGATCTAAAAAGTATTTATTAAGTGTATATCTTATAGCATGGATGCAAGCGTGATTATATCGTAGAACGATAGAAGTAATAAATTGTTTAATGAGACTTGGAGGAATGAGAAAGTCGTCCTTGGGCAGTGGTTTATCTATCTCTGTTATATTTAAAAATAATAATTGAGTTGGTGTCACGAGTTAATTAGACACCAATTCAGTTGGAAAAAATACAAAAAATTATTTAAAATTATAAAATTAAAAAATCTCTATTATTATTAAAAGGAAAGACTGAGTTTGTGTCACGAGTTAATCGGACACCAACTCAGTTGAAAAAAATACAAAAGAATCAAATAAAGTTATAAAATTTTAAAAAATAAATAGGGATAATTATGTCTTTTAATAACATCTTTAATAAAAAAATATCTATTTAATTTTAAAAAATCATTCACTCTTCTAAAAAAAACTACCCACTTAAAAAAAATATCAAATTTTTACCTACTTTTTAAAAAATTATCCACTTAAAAAGATAAACCATTTTTTTTATTTAATTTTTTAAAACATAAATTTTTTTTTTTCAAAATTTATTTTTGCACATAATGAGTATCTCAAATTCTAGTACTATTATAAAGTGAATGGCTGAGTTAGTGTCACTGAGTCAAGTGACACCAACTCAATTGGTGAAAAGACAAAAAAAAAATATTATATCCAATATATACCAAGATTATTGATTACTTTTCAATTTTTATATGATTTTTATTTTAAAACAAATTTATCAATATTTTTTCTAAAACTACCAACTTCTTTTTAAAAAAGCTATCATACTTATAAATTACAAACTACTCATTAATAAAAATTTTAAAAATAATTTTTACTATTTTTTTTTCATTCATTCACCCATATAATGGGTGTGCATAATTTAGTAAGATTAAATGAAACTTAACTTTGATCTTTTTGGAAATCTTTTAAGGTCGTGGGCTCGTGGCAATTGGACCGTCCCGTTCCGTCGTGGATGTTGAAATTTCAATACCACTACCACCTCCATGAATGTCGGTTACATCCATAACCACCCCGTCTCGATCTGCCCCATTCGATATTTATTAATTATTTTTATTTTTTTCAAATAATAAAGCATTGTAAAAAAAATTAAATATAAATTCAATATAAACATGTTTCTAATCTAGGAAGAGAAAAAAAATAAAGGTTTAGGTTTTTAAAAAGAAAAAGAAAAATAATAAGTTTAATTATATTATTTTATTATTCTTTTAAAAGCTACATATTTAAGTATAAAATTGTAATTTCAGTATTCGGGGCGAGACGGTGCGGAGCAGGCAACCACAACTGCTCCATCCCCACCTTTCAAACAAAAAAAACTGCACTGCCCCACTCCGCCTCCATTGTTAAAAAAAAAAAAAAAAAAATTCTCCATTCGGATCGGTTCGAAATCCATCGGTCGGATCGGGTTTTGCCATCCCTAGATGGGGATGGTATGGGAGTGGGAGGTTAGAGGGAATGGGTGGGGTTCTTGTGATTATTTATTTTACTCGTATAAATTAAACCTGTTTAAAGATCGAGTTATTTACTCAAATCCGAAAATCCGTTCAATATTTGAGAGAGTTTGGACAAAATATTAGGTTTAAAATATGAGTTTGGGTAAAAAAAATAAAGTCCGTTTAAAAAATGAGACAAGTTTTGTCTGTAACAATCAAGGTCTCGATTCGACCCAAACTATTTTTTATTATATAATATATTTATATTTATATATATTATGTAATTTATATCATATAAAAAATAACTATATAATATAATAATGTAAACATTTTAAAATATGTTAAATTATTCATGTTTTAAAATTTAATAAAAGAAAAAAATTAAATTAAATTATTAAAAATTAAATTAAAATAACATATTTGTTTAAAAAAATTTTAAAAAATAATATTTGGGTTTAAATGAGTTTAAACTATTCATTTACAAATATAGATGAACTTGAATATAATTTGAGATCTATATTTCAGATCGGACTGAATTTAAATAAATATATATAATATATTAATATTGATACTATACTTAACCTCGATCTGATCCAATCCGATCCGACCACGAACCCCTCTATTATGAATTGAATCCATAGATGCATGCGTAGACTTTTTATTACGGTACGTTAATTTGCATGTATGCGACCTCTTGACACGACACGAGCCCCTTTTTCTCTCTTTTACTCAATCAGAGAATTCTGATTCATCACCATTTTCATAAAAAATTTAATTAAAATTTTAAATTAAAAAATTTTCTGAATAGTGATTTATCCCTTAATTTTCTCGTATATGAAAACCATCCTTATCTTGTTGATAATTGAACGTTTCTTACGCTAAAAATTAACTCTTTTTTTTTTCTTCTCTTGCCTTTGTCAAATATAGCCACCTGATCTTACAGTTCAGTTCTTTATTCTTCTGCTAATTAAGCCTTGTTTTTGGTTAAAAATGCCAGCTGAATCACTCAAGTCAGAGAAGTCGGCCCCAATTCCCATGGCTGCCTGGTACGTTTCTCTTTCTTTTTCCTGGGAAGCAAACAAATAATTAAAAGACTTCTTATTCTCAACCTTATTTATTTTTAAAGTATACATATATATATATATATATTAATTGAGTTTTAATACTTAATAGTAATAAAAAAATTCATCACCTTTATCTTATTGAAGAAATTTAGTTTTTGAATTGTACTTTATCTTCTGTCGGCAAATCAGGATATTATTGTTGATTTCCTTACGTAAATGAAAATTTCTTACTCTTTTCTTAACCTAATATCCGTATGGTGATAAATTTACCTTTTAACTTTAAAAACAGATAAGTGTGTTTTTTTAGGAGGATAAGGATTTATATATGCAGTTATTCTATTTATCTACAATTGATTTTTTTTTTTCTAAAAAAAAAAATAGAGAATCATCTCAAATTTTGTAGTTACAATTATTAATTAATAATTATAGTTTCAATATTTGTTTTGGGTTTTGCTTAGGTCATTGAAAAAGCAGCAACATCAAGGTGAAGAATTTGAAGAATTTCTTATATTATTCAAGAGGAAAGATTTGAATTATAAGAATTTGGAGATTAAAATATTCAATTTCATGAAATTGTTAAATTTCTATTGAAAATATAATGAATTTAAAATACATTAATAGATAGAAAAGTGAATTTCGAATATTATATTCTTTAATATTCATTCAAACCCATACTTGTTTGTTTTTTTCTATTGGCAAAGAAAAAAAATTACATTTTCTAGATACTTGTTTCCAAACAAAACATGCATCTTTTTTTTTTGGTTAAAAAATAATGAGTGATTACAATTTAGAAGATCATTAATAATTTCTATCAAAGAACTTCATTAATTAATTAACCATCAAAAAAAGACATTGGCTTTTCCATTCATTGTAGTATTAAAATCAATAGAAAAAATTAATTAATAAAAATACACAGTGTATATGATCTCTTTTTATCCTTTTTAATGTTGATTAATAATTTTCTTCCTCAGGCCCACTTTAATGAAGAATTAACCAAATCAGGGAGAAGAATTGATGAAGGCGGCAAAGAAGAATGTGATGGAGACCACCAAACCCGTAGTTCTGGAACCCAATAAGACTTGCATATGTTCTCCCACGAGCCACGCTGGTTCCTTCAGGTGCCACCTTCATCGAGCCAGTGGTGCAGCTCAAAACTCAACCTGGTGTAGGTCAGTAAAATCCGAGTCACAGGGTGGACATGAGCCTATTCTCTCAAGGTTTGGTAGGACTCCTTCTCTGAAACTGAAACCCATTCCTCAAGAAAGTCTGCCAGGCTAAATAACAACGGGCCTCCCATCAGGTTGTAAATATAGCAAAAGTGGTGCTCCATAAATTTTACAATGCTTCATAATTTGACCCTTTGATTTTTGGTTTTTTTTTTTTCGTTTTGGAAGTGGGGACATTTTTGTAGTTACTAAACTAATCTAACTCTTTTGGATATCATCAAATTTCCTTGCAATTGAATATCAAAGAGGGGCAAAAAGTGAGAGTGTTTCATCAGGCTTAGTATTGCAAACCCTTTGCGTCCTTTATACATTGATTTGAAATAAAGTACGGTTGATTGAATGTGTTTTTTGATGATGAATCAAACATGGAGAAAAGTTTGTGTGGTGAATCTGTCAAAACAAATTTGCTGAAGAACTTAAAGTCGGAACCTAAAAAGTACAGACGCATGCTGAAGGACTTCCATCCTCAACTGATAAGGGGGATCCTTACTCAAAATCTAGTGTTCCTGTCCAATCTCTTGGCGATGTGGGGAAGAGCCAAACAAAGAGCTAGACCTAACAATTTTGAACACGATATGAAAAAAAATAATTAGAATACGATACAGAACACAACACAACACGAAAAAAATAACACAAACACGACATAGATACACAAACATGTTAAAATCTATATAAAATAACTTATTAACGTGTCAAAATTTATATAAATATATAATATCTTAAACACGACATGAATACACAGATTATCAGAACTACAAATAGGGACTACTAGGAGTTTTTAGCTGATAAAAAGCCATCTAAAGATGAAATTGAAATAAGTTCCGGAAGGAAAAAGGGAAAACATCAAGGGTGGTGGTGATAAGCAACCAACACTATTTTCATACTTGGGGAAAAAAAGTTTGTCCCACTATAGTGCATTTTGCTTAGTTCAAGGAACAAATCAACTGTATGGCTACTGCATATGCATATAGAAAGTCCGGGTTGCATTTTGAAGGCTGGGCAGGACAATCCTGCTGAAAATAACTTATTGGTAAACAATCTTGTATCTATCTACATTCTTGGAATTAGAATTGGCTCAGCTAATATGGTCACAAACAAACCAGCAACATGTCTGATAACATTTTAGCTGCAAACCATCAAAACATTCAAAAGTAGCAGATCACACATGAATGTCTGAGGGTGGATTGGTATCCAAATTCCCATGCTATTTGAAAGAAATAATAACATTTTTCTTTCTCAGAATTACTCCATTTTTATCAACCTCATAGTGTCATAACATTCATATTTTTCAAAGCAAGTTATTGTTCAATGATCATAAAACCTAAAGCTTAACCCTGCTAACTAAAGTTATAGCTTAGCAGCTAAAGAATTACATGTTTCAGTAGCTTGAGTCCAAATGTATGCATTCCTCCATATAAATTCATTAAAACAAAACAAAACAAAAACAGAGCATTCTAATAAAGCGGCCAAAAAATTTATATATATCTGCACCATATTCATGAATTACAAAATTATACCATGACATAACCTAAGAACAGAAACTTTTAATAAGCAAAAAATAGAAAAGCTAACACTAAAACTTGAATTATCATTTCTTACTCACTCTCCTTGCGGCGTAAGCAATCAATACATTCCTCTACTATTATTGAGAATCGACCCGAGAGTCCCCAATACGGCAAAAGCCAGAAGCGGACTAACATCCAAGGTATTGAAAACGGGCGGAATTATATTCCTAAACAGATTCAAATAAGGATCACAGAGATCCCTAATAGCCGAAAGGGGCTGCCGGTCCCAAGGAATGTTAGGGAACCAACTGAGCAAAACCCTAACCATCAAAACCCCACTGTAAATATCAAGCCACTTAGCTAAACCCGCCGCCACCACCGTCAACGGCGTGTTAAGGTATCCACTTGGGCGGTCCTTTAAGGAAGCGAAGAAGAGCGGCCCCATGGTGGAAAGTGCGTTAGGGTTCTGGTAGATTGTTTTGAGAGCAAAATTTTGGATCATTTTGGTCAAGATAATGGTGGCGGAGAGGGCTAAGGAGAAAAGGGTTTTGAGAGTTCGAGTTGAATCGTTGAGTGGGGACTGAGTTGGGATTTGGGGGGTTTTGCAGGGTATTGTAGGGGAACGAGAAACGGAAGCTAAAGGGGTAAATTTGGGGTTTTTGGTATTGGGCTTTGAGGGTTTTATGGGGAGAGAAAGGGGAGGGAAGTTGTGTTTGGAGGTGAAGATTGGGGAATTAGGGTTTCGTGGAGGAACGTATATTGAAGCTCGGAGAAGGAGGGTTTGGCTGAGTAACGACATGTTTGGGATTTTTTTCTCGAGAAACAAACGAAAAATAGAGGAGAAGGATTTGAGGTTATGAATATGAGGTTTAACCGTTGGAGAGATATGTTATCCATTTATTCTGAGTCGACTCTCGAGTTAGAAAGCTTTCCTCCGTTAACCATCTTATTAACGGTGTAAAATTAACAATTTTTATTTTTTGAGGGTTAATTTTCAATTTTTTAATTCATAATATAGCTATTTTTTTTAATTATCAAAATACCGTTATTTTTAAATTATTTTTTAAAATTCATTATTTTTTAATCAATTGAAAAATCGCCATGGCGCATGACAATTTCTCAACTGTAAATTTTAAATTTTTTAAAAAATAAAGTTGAAAAAGCGCTATGAGCCATGACGATTTTCTAACTAAAACTTAAATTTTTTTTTTCAATTTTTACACTGAAAAATCGCCACCGTGGGTGACGATTTTCCAAGGTGAAATTCTTCACCTTTTGTTTAATTTTTTTAATTATTAAATAATAAATTTTAAATAATTTATAATTTTAAAAAAATAAAAAATTTATAATTTTTATATATAATTTTTATCCCATGGTGGTAAGTCCGGCCCAGTAAACTCGGATCATATTTATATAATTTTTAAAATTGTTATTATTTAGATTTACCGTTGGAAAACCTTTGGTGGCGATTTTCCAACTCTCTTTTTTAATTATTAAATAATAATAATATTTAAATAAAAATTATATAATTTTAAAATTTTAATAAAATTTAAATAAAAAAATTTAAAAAATATTAATTTACAAAAAATTTAAAAATTATATTCATAATGTCAATAGGATTCTTTCAACTTGTATTCGTAATAAATGGATCTCCGGGAGAAAGGTGAACCAAAGCATTGTGGATTATGCATGAATGAAGGTCATAACCAGCTCGTCCGACCCGGTAAGCCCGGATGTGTCCCGATGTACCAAATTGATAAAGACATTTTCGACAGCTATGACTAGAGTTGTCTGAGTCGGACCGAGGCCCGAAAATTTTTTATTTCCCTTGCCCAAGTCCGAAAATAAAAATTATATAATTTATAATATTAAAAAATAAAAAATTAATAAAATGTAAAATTTAAAATTTAAAATTTAAATAAAAAATTAAAATAATAACAATTTACAAAAAATTTAAAAATTATATACATTTTTATATAAATATATATAAATATTAAAAATACATTTTTATTTTTATATATATTCTATAATTAAAGTTAAACAAAAAATATTTTTTATTTAATAAATAGTAATTCGGGTTAGGTTGGACCGGCTCAAATTACAAAAACACTTATCCTGAATTACAAATAATTGATATATATTATTATTAAATTTAAATAAAAAATAATTTTTATTTAATAAATAATAATTCGAGCTAGGCCAGTCGGCCCGAATTACAAAAACACTTGTCCAAGCCCGACCCAATACGATCCGAGCTTACCAAGCCGGGCGGGCTACCCGACCTGTGGATAGGTCTAGCTATGACCTTCATTCCTGTATAATCCATAACGCTTTTGTTGGCCTTTCTCCCGAAAGTCCATTTATTACGAATACAAGTTGAAAGAATCTGATTGACATTACGAATATAATTTTTAAATTTTTTGTAAATTTTTATTTTTAAATTTTTTATTAAAATTTTGAATTTTATTTATTAAAATTATATAATTTTTAATTTAAATTTTTTTATAATGATCAAGGGATTTCCCAACCCAAAATTTGTAATTTTTTAAAAATTTGTAATTTAATTTTTTTTTTATTATGATCAAGGGATTTCTCGGGTGGCGATTTCCCAACCTAAAATTGTCAATTTTTTTTTATTATGATCAAGGGAAATCGTTATGGGCCATGACGATTTCCCTTGATCAATTTAAAAAAAAAAAAAATCAAAATCTGTTGGGAATTCGCTATGGCCCATGGCAATTTTTTAACAGGTTAAAAAAAAAAGTAGATTTTGGAAAATAATTTGAAAACAACGGTATTTTGGTAATTAAATTTTTTTTTAGCTATATTAAGATAAAAAGTTTGAATTTTATTTTTTCAATTTTCATCAAGCAATGTAAAGACATTTTTTTCTTAAAAGAAAATCAAATTAAATAAATAACTTAATATCTATTAAAAAACACATATATATATATATATGTGTGTTTTTATAGGAAACCATAAAAAATTTATTAGTTTTTTTTTCTTTGGCCAGCTTATTTAATTTTATTTCTTCAGCAACAATTTATAAATTTTTTATGGTTCGAAAAGTAATAATATTTTGCTTGTGGATTGTTATTTTCAGGAAACCCTTAATCAAGCCATAGATGATAAACTCATTTGGAAACAGACACCCAACAATTAAACCGAGATGAGATAAATGGTTTTTTATTTAAATACTGATGAAATTTTTATTTTGATCAAAATGCCGAACTTTGCAAATTATGTATCAAAATACGCTAGTTTTTGTCAATTGGGAAGTCGTCATATCATATGACGACTTCCCAACTGAAAATTTCAATTTTTTTTTTTTGCATTTTTTTGTAATTTTTATTTTAATTATATATAAAAAATAAAATATTTATTTATTTTATTTTATATAAGGCTAAATAAATATTTTTTATAATAATTTTTATTTTTATATATAAAAAATAAATATATATATAAAATTTTAAAATTGATCTTTTTGTACAAATGATGGGATTTATCAACAGATTGAACAGTCTCAAAGGATTGGATTTATCAGCAGAAAAATGAGAATCAAATTCAACAGTTTCAAGGATGGGATATATCAGTAGATTTTTGCTGAGTCATTAATCAGTTTTTCAGTCAATGAAGAGTTTGAAGAAAAATGAGAATCAGATTCAATACTTTCAAAAGATGAGACTTGTCAGCAGAAAAATGAGAATCAGAATCAACAGTTTCAAAGGATGGGGTTTATCTGCTGAAAATGAGAATCAGAATCAACAGTTTTTCACCATGATGGGATTTATGAGCAAAAAAATCCGAATAAGAATCAATAATTTTTCACCATGATTGGATTTATCAGCAGAAAAATGAGAATCAGATTCAACAGTTTCAAAGGATGAGACTTATCAGCTGAAAAATATCAGATTCAATAAATTTTCACCATGATGAGATTTATGAGCAAAAAAATGAGAATCAGAATCAACAGTTTTTCACCATGATTTGATTTATCAGCAGAAAAATAGGAATCAGATTCAAGAATTTCAAAGGATGGGACTTGTCAGAAAAAAATGGGAATCAGATTCAACAGGATGGGACTTATCAGCTGAAAAATGGGAACCAGATTCAACAAATTTTCACCATATTTTACTCAATAAACCATTATAAATATGATATTTCCTTCCTCATTCTCTCCTCATTCTCAATCTTAGTTGTTATTTTCTGGTGTTAGTGATATACCTTGTCATTCTCATCATTCTCTATTTCTTATTTCTTTTGCTGAGTGATAATACCTTTGTTCTCATCCTTCTCACTTTTATTACTACACAACATGAGCAATAGAGTGGTCGCATTGGTCTACTATAATGGCCAAATTCATAATACTGATGAAGGTGCTACCTTTGACTATGAATGTCCTAAAAACTTTCGTGTTGGCGAAAACGTCAATTAGAGGAACTGAAGGTGATAATTCATACAAAAATCAAAGCTGAAAATACAAAAAGAGTTTCAGAGGTTAAGTATAGGCTTCCTCTTTCTATTGGTGAAGGATGTGTCCGATATAAGACTTATCCACTAGAAGATGATGATAATGTGAGAGGAATGTTTCATGCTCACGAGACATTTGAAAATGTTGATATACTTGAATTATATGCTGACATTGAGGATTGTGGGCTTCCAGAAGATGATGATTCTCAGCCGTTGTATTATGTTCCCACTTCATACAACGTTTTCCCAGAAGAAGTGTCATCTCAAGCTACAACGTTTCATAATTCATTTGTCTCACCAACAATTCCTACTGCCCTGGATGATGTGCCAGCTGGTGATGATCCTGTTCAGTTATGTGGAGCCCATGGTGAATATATTGGTGACTTTAGTGAGCAAGAAGAAGAGTATGCTGAATTCGCAAATGACAGTGATGAGAGCAATGATTCTGACCGAGACGTTGGCCCTGATATCAACACTTATGGAGTTCTTCCCCTTTATGAGCCTACATCCCATATGCGTATCCTGGATCTGGATGAAATGCAAGTGCCAGAATTTCCTGAATATGATCATACATTTGCTGCACCTCTGAGTTGGAATCCATCTATACTTGATCTATATGTTGGGTTACAATTTTCAACGAAAAATGTTGTGTTTTCAGCTATTAAGCACTACAACATCAAAAACTCTGTAGATTATAGAGTTACTGAATCCGAGCCAACCAAATATCATGGCAAGTGTCCAATGTATGGGAAAGGGTGCAATTGGAGAATAAGAGCAACATTCATGAAGAATAAACAAGTATGGGAGATTAGAAAATATAAGGGGTCTCATCATACTTGCACATCGGGAAGAACTTCACAGGATCATTGCAAATTAGATTCTAAAATGATCTATTCATGCATTCTGTCATTGGTCCAAGCAAATCCGGAGATTTTCGTTTCAGTTTTGATCGCTGAGATGCGAATCCAGTATGGATACATTACTTCATATAGGAAAGCATGGAAAGCAAAGCAAAAGGCAATTATTCGAGTCTTTGGTCATTGGGATAGATCGTACAATGATCTACCTAAATGGTTGGGTGCAATGCAACATTTCGTTCCTAGTACAATTGTGGAATTGCAAACGGTACCTGCATATCACGGTGATCGAATGGTCCAGGGTAAGAGAATATTTCATCGACTCTTTTGGACATTTAAGTCGTACATTGAAGGGTTTTCGTATTGCAAACCTATTGTGCAAATAGACGGTACATTCTTATATGAAAAATACAAAGGAACATTGTTGTTAGCTATTGCACAAGATGACAACTGACATATACTACAAATTGCCTTTGCCATTGTGGAGGGTGAGAAAGCGGAGGCTTGGTCCTTTTTTCTCACTAATTTGCTTACACATGTGACAACACAACCTGATATATGCTTAATGTCTGGTCGACATGAATCCATCAAAGCTGCAATCAGACGCCATGGTAATGGATGGAATCCTCCAAATGCATACTCTGTGTACTGCATTCGACACATTGCAACTACATGAAGAGGTTTAACAATAAGGAATTGCGTCAACAAATTGTCAACATGGGTATGGAATCGGATCATAGTTATTTTATCTCTTATATTTCCTTTAATATATAAAATAATACTGAAATTAACAAGTTTTATTTTTTTTTTAATTTTATCAGGATACGAGTTGAGGCAACCTTATTTTCATTGGATGTATGAGATTCTTCGTCGAGAAAATGCAGAGGCGGCTAATTGGCTTGATAGGATCCCCAAGGAGAAATGGGCCCAATCATATGACGAAGGAAGACGCTATGGGCATATGACAACCAACCTAGCTGAATCTATCAATTCAGTATTGAAGAGGACGCGTCATCTTCCCATTACTGTTTTGGTGCAGGCAACATATTATAGGTTGGCTGAACTTTTTGTTAAGATGGGCAATAAGCAACAGAGAATGATCGTGGGAGGGCACACATACTGTAAACAGTCACAATGGCAATGCAAGAAAATCGTAGGAAAGCTAACTCCCACTCGGTTCGTAATTTCACGCGCGCAAATCAATATTTTTTGATTGAGGAGTTACTTGACTCATAAGAGGGAATTGATGCAATGAAGTACAAAGTAAATCTTAGTGAAATGTGGTGTGACTGTGGGAAGTTTTAAGTACAAAGGTTCCCTTGTTCACATGTAGTTACTGCCTGTGCACATATCCATGTAGATTGCATGCAATATGTGGACAATGTCTATAAACTCGACACTGTATTCAATGTTTATAGGCATGAGTTTGAAACAGTTGCAAATGAAGATTATTGGCCTCAATATAATGGATCAGAAGTGTGTCCCAATCCAGAAATGTGAAGAGATCCACATGGTCGGCCAAAATCAAGTCGTATTCGTAATGAAATGGACCTCAGGGAGAAAGGCCAACCAAAACGTTGTAGATTATGCAGAAATGAAGGTCATAGCCGTCGAAAATATCCTTATCCATCTGTCCCATCGGGGGAGAGTTCGCATCAACAATAAACCAATTACATGTTCTGCACCTGTAATATTTACATATTTTGTAATATTTACATATTTCACATTCCTTGTTATATGCTGATTTATTCTTATTTATCATTACATTCTTATTTATCATTTTTAAATATTTAATTAAAAAATATTATATTTTTATAAAAGAATTTTTAAAATTTTTAAAAAGTTAAATAAAAATATTATATAAATTTAATAAATAAAAATTTAGAATATGTTTTTTAAATTTTTTTATATAAATTTAATAAATAAAAATTTAGAATATACTTTTTAAAACCTTAATAAATGAACATAAAACTGCAACACCAGTAAAAATTCTCCACAAATCAATGGAAGCTCATAATCATCTGTTTCAAGACAAAAACTCATGCATAATTTCGTCTGACTTTTGTCCATTTTGGTCCACCCTTTATAAAAGACAGGTTTTTCTCGTCCAAATCAAGTCATGCTTAGCCTTACCTTTACCCGTTGATTACCAAACCCGAGCTACAATGGCTCAATTGGTGCGAATTATCAGATGGAACTTCTTATCCTTGTGTATGAAAAAATACCATTCATATGTATGAAAATTAATTTTTATATTTAATTAAAATATATTAAATTAAAAAATTAAAAAAAAAAAAAACTGTTGGGAAGTCGCCATATGATATAGCGACTTACCAACAATGTTACAATTAAAAAAAAAAAATAACACTAGAAAGTCGTCATATCATATGGCAACTTCCCAATGGGTTTTTAATTAATTTATTTATTTTTAAGCTCGGAAGTCGTCATATCATATGATGACTTCCGAGCCTAATTTTTGCAAAAATAAAATAAAATGTGGAGTTGGAAAGTCGCCATATGATATGGCGACTTCCCAACGGATAAAAAAATAAGTAAATTTTGATATATAATTGCAAAATGTAGGTAATTTGATACTTTAAAAAAAAATCAATATTTTGATAAATTTGCCGAGATAAATCCCAATTGAGAACATAATACTCTATTTTAATAATTTGAGGCGATGAAAATAGTAAATACTTACTAATGATTGATTGGATTTTTTTTCCAATAGAAATTTAGAATATGATATACTAAAACTATAGCAAACAACCAAAAAATGAAATAAAGATGCTTAGAAAATGAAACTGACATTCTTTATTTTAGATTTGTTTTTTCAAATCTTTTGTTCATATATCTTAATTTGAGATTAATTTTCAATGATGAGAGTGGCAAATGGAGCATTTGGATTATGGTATTGCCCATTATTTCAGCTCTCCAATGCCAAATTAAGTGGTTCGACGAATGAAAGTTGCTCGTTTTGATAGCCAAGGGGTTGGGGCCAAGTAATCTCATGAGCCTTCTTGATCGCTAACTCACGAATCTTTTCAGTTAAATTAAATTTCAACCTATCTTTTGAGTTGCAACTTCATTACTTTAGCCTGAATTGCTCAATTAACTTGATTAGCTACATAATTAATGCTAATCTGATTGAATCAACAGATATTAGAAACCAAATAGGCCAAAACCAAGAGAGAGAGGGAGCAAGATTTTGCTATATTTCAGTTTCTGTGTAAAAACAGGATGATCAATCTTCAACATCATAACAGCTGCAGGCTTCATAACTTAGTCAAGATTGGCTAAATTTAATTTTGACAAAAAAAGGAAACAGAAAGCAAAAGAAAGTATTCAAATTATATCAACACAAAGGAAATAATTGAGGGCGTAAGAAGGGCAAATACATATAATAAGCCTCTATCAACTTTCCCTTAGGTGTGATTTCCATGATGATCTTCTTCAGCATTCTCAGAGGAGCTACCATGACTCCCCATTGAACCACTGGACGTGACCCTAGGTTGAACCCTCGCCGCTTAGCCTTATTATTCCCCAGCCGTATGGTGCTTCCCCTCCTTCTCCGCAGCCGCCTCCGCCCCCGGCACCACCCCATCAACACTGTTGAATTTGGAAACATTGATATGGTTATGGAACCTTTCTTCAGCATCCTTAAAAAAAAAAAAAAAAGTTGTGCCAAGTGTTTTAGTAAATTTGCATCTTGATTTTCTTATATAGTGACTGTAAAGATAAGAGGAAGGTTTTATTAATCATGATGGTCATAATGGCAGCAATTATAACAAATCATGATGCTAAACGCCTAATGCTAAAAAGCTGAATAAAAAATTGTCTTTAGGAAGGATTTGATTCTATTCTTTTTTTCCTTTTTAGAGCTAGGCTTGTGGTAGTAATGATTAGAAGAGATGGGGTTCCTGATCAAGCTTCAAATGAGTTTAAAGAAAACTAGTAGGTAAGAGGTATCAATCACCAAGGAATCCAATTAAAGCCTTATTACACGTTTGTCCAGGGAAAAAAAGGTGAGGGTCTTTGTTATTATTATTTTTTTAATAAAGGATGTCGTAATTTTAAAATAAATAAAATATTATAAATTTTAGGATGCGAACTTTGGAAAATATCATTTTTTAAAAATATCCCATTAACAAACTAAACTAAGTTCCTGTCAATCTGTTTCCAGTTGATGTACAATATTCTCTGCAACTTTATCAATCCTTCCAATTGGGCTTCTTCCTTGGGGAGTGGGCTTTAAATGATTTTGGATCACCATAGCAGCTTGCTATTGGATGCTGCTGCTAATGCTTAAACAGTGTTTCTTTCCGGGCTTACGTACCTGGCTGGAGCCTTGAACGGTTAACCTCTCCTTGGGTCAATTTTTTTTTATCACTATTTTTTTCATAACCTTGTAATTTAGGACAGATACGATTATACAATACAAAAAAAAATAATAATAATAAATAATAAAATATGATATTAAAAACGACAAAAAAATAGCATGAACGCAATACAAATACATGAACGTGTCAAAAACTATATAACACGAATCAGATTCTTTATTAGTTGTGAAGGTCACAAACTCTTTGCATGATAAAGATCGGTTGTATTATGTTATTCACCATTGTCATCACTTCACTTATAGAACTGGGATCGCAAGATTAGGCATATCTTTAGAGAAACAAACTTCTATGCAAATTTCTTAGCAAATTGGACCTTTAATGATGCAAGTCTTGTTGAGGTAACGGAACCACCACCGTGTTTATTGAATTTTATGCAAGAAGAATTTTCAGGAATGTCTAGACCAATGGTCTGTAGATTGTAAATGGTTTTGGTTGCTCATTTGTATAAAAAAATTTTATATAACGTGTCAAAATATATATAAATATATAACATCTTAAATATGATTGTGACATCAAAAAATAACACAAATATGATACGAATACATGAATTACTAAATCTAAATATAAGAAAATCTGAAAATTAAAAACCATAACAAAGTTTATTGGCAGTATACATACAGTAGAAAACCAACTTTTTAACGACTCAAATGCGCCCTAAGGTTTTAAATGCTTTGAAAATCCTTGAAGAGCCAAGCTCTTCCCAGTTCCCACTACTTGTTTGCAAAATCAAAAGAATATATACATAAATTTTTTTGAAAAGCATAAAACATTATTGATGAAAATAGAAAGATACAAAGTTCAAGGAGACACAACAAAACACAATACAGAGAAAAGGATAAAAAAAGCTAAAAGAAAGCAGAAAAAGATTGTGCCCCGGAGGCTGCATTCTTAGCCAAACCATCTGCAATGAAATTAAGTTCTTTAGGAACATGACAGATGATAACCCCTTTAATCTTGGATTGAATTTGCAAGATGTGATTGGAAAGGTTCTTCATGCTTCAAGGCACTTGGGAAGCGTTAAGAGACCATTTGACAGCAAAATGCAATCTAAAATCAAAAGAATATTATTGATAATTTTGCAATCCAAATGCATAATAAGGGAAGAAACAAACTTCATAAATTCCCAGCTTTCGGGATTCAATTTCGTGCATATTGATATGCACAAACATGTTATTGCAATGAAACACGTTACCAATTTGATTGATAAATTTATAAAGTATATATTTGATCATTCCAATACTTAAAAATGGAAACAGGGCTCTCTCACCCCTGTTTGTTTGACAATACAGATATATACCACTAGCAGATGCATGGAATGGAACCAGATTTCACTTTTCAGTTTGGCAAATGGCAAATGCTTTCCTCAGCTCTCCTCCCTTGGAGGAGATTAATTCAGGACCAACAAAGTCAATACACATTCATTTTGGGGATATACTAATATAATTCGGGACTTTCGTTTTTGATTTTTTTTCCCCAAATGTACTAATTATTAATTATTTTCAGCTATGTTATCTGAATTTTGGATGAGTGTTGCATATAGATATGTGTTTTATACAGGTATATTCATTTTATTTTTTTAAGTTTTTTCATATATTTGGAAGATTATATTTTCTTATCTATGTCTGAATATATGTCGAACACAAATATTTTTAAAAAAATAAAAAGTTTGAATAATATAGATTTTTAGAAACCAATAATACCAAGGAAACCAAATGCTTTCCAAATTAGTTTTTAGAAACGTAGATATAATCACACAAACCTTATCTCTTTTTTCTTTTATCCAATAAGAAATTCATCTTGCGTGCGTGGAAGTGAAGAAATGTTGTTTGATCTTTTACATGTTTGTACTCATTCAGTTTGAGCAGTTTCTGTTGGAAAAAAAAAAGTCCAGTTGAAAAGTTGTGATTTTTTAATATAATCTCCTTGGTTTGTTAATAGTAATATGGATCAATAATTCACCATCAAGAAGCATCAACTCTACTAAACATTAATTCTTTGGGGCCTTGGCTAACTCAGGTAATAAGTACTCTACGAAACAAAATCTTTGCCCTCATTTTCTACTTTCACTCTCGTAACTAGGGGTGTAAACGAGACACTTGTGCTCGCAAGCTACTCGAGTTCGACTCGAAAAAAACTCGAATTCGATTCGGTCATTATCGAGCCGAGCTCGAGCTCGAGCAGCTCGAGCTATCGAGCGAGCCGAGTTCGAGTATCTTAATACCCGATTCGAGCAGCTCGCGAGCCTAATGGAGCTTTTTTTATTTATAATATTTTTATTATTAATTTACTATTTTATCCTTAATATATATATACATACTTAAAAATCCTTCATTCGAGCTCGAGCTCGAATATATAAACGAGCCTAATCGAGTCGAGCTCGAATAGTTCGATTTTATCTCGAGCCGAGCTCGAGCTTAAAAAATGATACTCGATCGAGCTCGAACCGAGCTTCGAGCCTCGAGTTTCGAATCGAGCTCGAGCTCGAGCTTCTCAGTATTCGAGCTCGGCTCGGCTCGATTACAGCCCTGCTCGTAACGAAACATAAGTATATATATATATATTTTTTTTGTTCATTTATAATATTTGATCTAATTATTTATCTAATAAAAAAATCGATTTCGTTTAAAAAAAATCGAATATAAAAACGATACAAATAAAATAAATGATGTCATAAAATTCGCTTATTCGATTATCGATAAAATACCGATCGATCGTATTTGCATTTCTTAATCCCCATTAAACAATTAAAAAAAATAAATAAATAAAGCAACACCAAAAAAATAATGGGCGATTCGTTAAAGAGTGAGAATAAGAGTAGGGGCAAGAAAATAGGTGCAGAATTTTTATTCCTCTAAGTACAGACTCAACCGTGTTGAGCAAACACTCAAAAGACTCTTCAAGCATGTTTAAATTAAGTGGAGTGGCTATGATTCAACCCTTTGAAAAAAAGAACTGAAAGCAAATAAGGAAAGGCAGCAAATCTTTCCTTAAAATGGTGAATCTCGAAAGGTTTTATGGCCCAAAAAGAATTGTCAGCAGGCAATTATACCCACTCTTTTAATTAGCATTTTTCTTTAGGAAAAAAAGAAAGAAAGTGAAAGAAGGCAAATTCAATCTCCCTAACTTGAGTCTTGAAGTGGTTTCCCAACCATTCTCTTTAATTCTCAAATACAATATGAAATAAGACGAAGCAGAATAGTACAGTAAGAAGCCCAAAACAGCAGATATGGAAGAGGGGAACCTTTTTTTTTTAATCATATCTCAATATATCTGTCAGAAGGATTTGATTCAGCTGCTAAAACAGTAACAAAATCTATGGGAATAAATGCCAAAACATACCACCCATACTACTACCAGTCTCCATGCAATGTATACTCCTATTCTAGCTTATAGACCTATCAAAAGCCATCCAAACCCTACAACATGCACCTAAAGACGCAGCCACCACCTATCTGTGAGTGCAAGAAGCAAGAAAGTAAACATATTATTAAACTATGGGTATTTCTTTGAAGCCGGGTACTTGATGGCATTAAGTTCAACTTTGCGCAGAGCAGCTTTCCCCAGATCAATGCCACAGATATCAGAGAGCCTGACAAGGTAGAGTAGAACATCAGAAAGCTCTTCACCTAGGTGCACTTTTTCCTCTTCTTTCCAATCAGGCAATCCTTTTGGGACCTCTCCTTTCCACTGAAATATCTCAGAGAGTTCTCCCACTTCACTCACCTATATGAATAGAACATTATAGTTATACACTATATATATATATATATATATATATATATCAGAGATTCAGAGTTTAGCCGTTTCAATGAACAAAGGAAAAGGTTATAGTAGTTTCCTGTTGATCACAACAACACAGAAAAGGGAAAGCCTGTTTGCACTTTGCAGGGACAGTTAGTCAAGTTTGACTCTTTGCAAGACAACATTGACAGCCCAAGTTAAAAAGTTGAAACCCTAACTTGGAAATCAAGAAAAGTATCAGTGACACTGACAAGGAGAAAACAGAAAAGGCCCACTTGCAATTTGCAAAGGTGCAAGCAAAAAAGTTGTGTGTTTTAGGGAGCACAGACTATGAGACTAACGATAAATTAAGCAATTAATTAATATTTCTTTCAATCCAACTGGTTTAAGTTGTATTTCTTGGTCAAATCTCCCCATATAGAAACCGAAAGAAACTGGTAATAACAACAAAAATAATCTATACTGGAAAATTTTGACCTTTTCCATCTTTCTTGTCTCATCGAAATCATAGAGATAAATTATCAGGAAACTACCTAATATTCAAATACAAACTTAAAAAACGATAAAGAAAAGCAGAAAAAAAAAATACATACAGAGAAAGATCAGTAACTCTCATGAAGTTATGCTTGGGATAGCCTATAAAGAGATAAACATACCAGGGCCAAAAGGAGATTTCTAGGGCTATGAAACTGATCCCAGTCCCTTTCCGTGGCAAAGTTAGCCATTTTCTGCTTAAGAAGATCAAGGCTCACACTTTGATCATGACCTTCCTGAACCCCAGTCATCTTTCTAGCTAGCTAGTTAGTCCTGGCC
The DNA here is from genome assembly GCA_030761205.1 of Fremontodendron californicum. Classification (NCBI taxonomy): domain Eukaryota; kingdom Viridiplantae; phylum Streptophyta; class Magnoliopsida; order Malvales; family Malvaceae; genus Fremontodendron; species Fremontodendron californicum. The sequence continues at coordinate 17,054,525 of JAULJL010000029.1, forward strand.
TTTGTCTAAATGAACAAAAGAAAAGATGCTAGAGAAGAAAGAAAGGAATAAGAAAAGATAGATAGGTTGAAGAAGATTGAAAGAGAGGCAAGAGCAAGTGCAGTTTTCTTAGAAAGAGGCAACAACCAATATATAAAAAAGAGTTGGGGAAGGAGACCAGAAAACAAAGGGATGTTTTATTGTGGAAAGGAGTAGGTGAATTTAATTTGGATGTCCTTTGTCTTAATAATTTAGTAAATATAGGCTTCGATTACATGTATCATTCTACTCATACAATGTACAAATACAAAGGCTAATTTAGCAGGGGAAGCGACAGCTACAGCCTTATAAGAAGCTATTGACAGTCCATAATGCCACGTGTCAGTAGCCCAATTGATTTTCGCCTCGATCCTTGGGCAGATTTGCACAGGGACCAAATTTTTTTTTTTTTTTTTCCTTCTTCTTCGTAACTTTCAAGCCTTTCCTTCCTGGCACCGGCAATTTCTGCCCCTCACAAGCATCAGGACCAGGGCCAGGGGTCAAGAATCAACTCCTGGAGTGGACCTGGTGGAATTCAAGTTATTTCCTTCTGTTTGGCCAAATTAATAAAGAAATAAACATATCATCAAATCAAATCAAATCAAATCAAATTCCATTTAAGTATGTTATCCAACAGGGCTTTGTCATGTGTGGGTGCTAGTTAAGGTGTCAAGGATATACATGTACTATTTCGATTAGTTTATTATCGAATCGAGTTTGAACAATTTAAATTATCGATCAGCAGATTGAATTCAAATTGAATTCAAATATTTTAATATTTGATTTGAATAATTCATAAGTTTAATCAAATTTTTTAATTTTAATTACAATAATAACATATATTTGAATAAATTTATCATAGATTAAATTCACATACGATTAAATCCGAACATAAAATTTTGATAAAAAAATCCAAGTCTGAAATAATAAAAAAAAGAACTTAAATGATGAGATCGAACCTAATTTTATCGAAATTCACCTCTTAAAATTTGGATTAAATCTTAATTCGAGATTTTAAAAATCTCTTTATCACTGACCTTATTGCTACGTGAGGCATGCTTTTTTGTGCGGAAAGATTGGTTATTTCAAACTCAATGCATCGAATCGTGGTTCTCACTTCACTTGTGATTGTGGCTTGGATTATCAACCAAAGGCATTTAGGTCTGCCACTTTAGCTAATTAATTCGGCAGCCAATTTCGTATACATAAGCAGCTTTTCTTGCATGTCAAATGAGAGACAAACTCTTGGAAGATGCGACAGTCTTATCTTAAGAAACCAGACCTTGTGGAACTCTCCCCAGTCCCCACCTAAGAATATGTTGACGGGGCCAGCCGCTCAAGCCAAAACATGGTAATGTAATGTAATGTAATTTTTTTTTTTTTCTATTCATAGGCAATGTAATATTCTCTTTTATTAATTTGATATATATATATATATATATAAATTTAAACCTTTTTACAATTTATCAATTGAGATATATAAATTTATTCATAGGCAATGTAATATTCTCTTTTATTAATTTGATATATATATATATATAAATTTAAACCTTTTTACAATTTATCAATTGAGATAAATAAGAACATAAATAAATAAAAATAATCAATATTGAACCAAAGACTTAGCTTAGAAGATTCATACAGCCACTCTTAAAAAGTGGGGTTTAGCAAGTTTAAGATTCGAATCTCAATATCTGCAATCCCTTTTCCTATTCTAAGTTACGATTTTCTTTGTATAAAAAAAAATCAATATTTAATTTAATAACAAAATTATCAATTAAGAAAAGTTTACTTAAATACAAACTTTAATTTTATTATTAATAAAAAAATAAAAACTAGTCAATACTTTCATATGATAAAAAAATTATTAATTAAGGATAAAATAATTAATTTAATAAATTGTCTAAAGTATATATGTATTTACTGGTCATTATTTGCTAATTGTTGAAGTTGATCCTTTTATATATAGTGTGTTTGTGTTGTATATATATATATATATATATATATATATATATATATATATATAAAGTAATTAATTGGAAAAAATATTTTGCCAAATTAATTAAGATAGTAAAGAGTGTTTTTAGTGAAATTAGTGAAGTTAATTACTTGAGTTAAATTGTTGATTTCTACGGTGAATTGAAGGTGATTTCAATCCTTATAGGAAGAATGAGTTTTAGGAGCAAAAGTAACTTTTTCTTGTTTGTCTCACATTTTCTTTTATAAACAACAAAATAAAAAATGATTCTATAGACTTGAGTTGGTGAAAAATATGTCTATTATTGTAAAAAAAAAAAAAACAAAAGGTGATTTGTTTTTGTTAGACCGAAAAATCACCTCGACTCGACACAAATAGACAACAAACAGTTTTCATGCAAAATTTAGATGGGAAAATATGAAAAACATGCAATGCACAGTAGAATTATTGTGAAATGGTGTAATGAATAACAGTTATTTTAAAAAGAGAAATGAATAAATATAAATTTTTAAAAAGGATATTGTAAATACAAAATTATTCTTGATAAAAAAACTTTCTCCTCTCTTTTTCTTTTATTCTTTAATTTAATTTTTAATTAAAAAATAAATATTCTGAAAATAAAATTTTTTTAATTTTAAAAAAAATTTTAAATTTTTTATTTAAATTTTTTAATTAAAAAATTTTAAAAAATAAAAATAATATGCCTAAAATTAATTTTTATTTATTTTTTTAAATTTTTAAAAAAATATATATTTAAATATTTTATTTTTTAAATTTATTTTCAATTAAAATTTTTAAAAAATAATATTTCCTTAATGAAAGAAAAAGGAAAAGTAAATTTTTTCATGAAAGGTAATTTTGTCTTTACAATATTCTTTATAATAAATTTTAATTATTCATTTCTCTTTTTCAAATAACTTTTATTTATTACACCATTTCACAATAATTATACTGTACACTGCATGTTTTTCATATTTTCCCAATTTAGATCTGGAATGAATGGTTATAGAAATAAGATCATATACTTTTTAGAGACTTCTGTTGATGTTAGGGTGTTTTGTCAGCCATAATTTAGAATCTCTCATATTCTAGCTAGAACAGACAAACAAATCTGTGTACCTTCTGTTAGAAACATGATTTATCAATGACTTTATTTCTTTCGGTGACAACAGTTTAATCAGACAATGAATGAAATTGAAAGGTTTTTATCCTCGTCAGACTTCAGACACTATAACTTTTACAAAGTCTATGGCTAACTTTGTAAAGCTATAAATAAAAGCTTCCATGCAAAGCTCATCAGGTCACTGGAGATTAAATCATGGAACAGTCTAACCTTATTTATTACCCAGATTTTTTATTGTTAAAGTACTCGTATTCGAATTTATATTTTGTATATATTCAAATATACATATGAGATATAATTTTTTTAAATATATAAAAAATTCAAATCTTTAAATATATCTATATCAAATACATACACATATCGACTTTTATTTTAAATTGGAATAACATAGATATAACCTTCATGAGTTGAGACCATCTCAGAATTGAGAAAGAGTTGATGTTTATGGATTTATTTGTCAGCTGTATTTGTCCTTTGGGTGAAATATTAAAGCTTTCCATCCGAAAATTGATTCATTTGACTGATGGCTTCAGACACAGTTTTGTTTAATATTATCTCTATAGTTTTAAACTTAATATCTGATTTCAATTAAAAAAAAAATTGATATCTGTTTGTATATATATATATTTTGATCAGATATCTGTTTGTATATTTGTGTTTTAGATAGATTCTGTTATCTGCTTTGTATATTGCTCAACTGAAGCCTCACTTGAGGTTTGTCAATTTTGAATGGATATTTGTCCACTTCAGCAGTCAGCTGTCTTATTTTTAAGTGTTAAAAATGTGATTTTCTTTATTAAAATCCTGCAACATTGATCATAAGCCCAGAAAACAATGATAATTATTGTAAGCAATTATCAAATCGTGTTTAGAATATTAAGCAGGTAATTTATGTAATCAGGATTTTTTTTTTTTTTAAATATTTGTATTTAATATTTATGTCTAACATATATATATATTTGATATAAAGGAGATCGCAGCTTAAAAATAAGAAAAGAGATTGCAGGTGATGAGATTCGAACCCCAAACCTATTCGACGTCACCTCTTAAAGGTAATTGCATGAACCAACTGAATTAAATTCTGAATTCAACATATATTCGAATATAGATATGAAGTATGATCTTTTAAATATATAAAAAAAATTAAAAATTGAATATACTGATATCAAACACATACGACACTCACCTCCAAATTTAACTAAAATGACATTTTATAGATGAAGAGAAAGGGAGAGGGAGAATTTTTTAGATGCTAACCTCTTACCGGCCACTGTCCAAAAATCTGGGCAGACAAACAACATATGCAGTGGGAGTAGCGGCAATCTAATCTTCCAAGACAGAATTTGCGAGTGCTTTTGCGGTTTGTGCTTGGAAAAAATGTCATGTATAATTGTGATTCCCAACGCGGGAGTGGCGTGGATAGCTTGCCGCGCGCGGCTGCTTCAATTAAATTAATCAAATTGATGTGATTTTTGATTGAATCGATTAAATATTTTAAATATTTTTAATGTTAAATAAATATTAAATATAATAAATAATAAATAAAAATAAATATTTATTTTAGTGTTATGGTTTTTAATATATTTTTAAGAGATTATAGATCTCATCAATTACAAAAAATAATTAAAAAATAAAAAAACAATTTTTTTTCTTTTTTCCAGTTTTTTCCGGTTTTTCAACGATTTTTTACCGGTTGAACAGATTTTTGATCGATTCGATCAAATCCGATTTTATTATACTTATCGAACCGAATAAGCCATTAATTTTCGATTCTTCCGATCCGATTTTTTATTCAACTGCCTAAAGCTAAGCTAAGCTACCGCCGATGATCATTCAATATTTATGTTCAATAGATAAGTAATAACTAATAAGTAGGCAAAAATTAAAAAAAAAAAAAAAGTAGGCAAAAGTTTTGGTATATGAGTTTTTTTTTTTATTCGGTTTGGTAAGTTTTTATTTATTTTAATTTTACAAATAAATTAAACGATTGTCATATATTTTATTTTTTTAATTTTTTACTATATCTTAAAAAATATGTCATTTTATTAATTTTAATAACTAATCTCAGGTCATCAATTTACCAGATTCGCTTATCTTTGATTAATTTAAAAACAACATTTTCTTTGTCAGCAAGAGAACAAAACCTACCAAATTGCATAATAAAAAACCAATCAATCTCTCTCTCGCACTCATCTTCTCATTTACTACATTTGTTTATTTGCCTAGTATCACGGATGGTGATGCTTAGCCTTGATAAAATCAGGTTCTAGATATAATTCTAAAGCAACCCAATGTTTCAACATATTTGGTTTGATCAAACGGGTAAAGATTCTTGGATTGGATTTACATGCTTCAGCAGATATACACTTTAGGTACGTAGGGCCTTGTTAAACTCCTTGTCTGTGGCTATTGCCATTTTTTTTGGCAAGTTTCAGACAATTAAACACTTAACCTTTAAAGAAAGTCACCAAAGCTGTTTTGGTAGTCATTATCAAATATCAAAACGATATATAGCCTAGACCGAAAGTGAACTTATTCCAATCAAATCAGAAACCATCTTAGGAAATTTCAAAGATCCTTTATTCATGTCTGGGGCTTGGAATGTGACCATGATCTTAAACCCCGGAGGTTACAGAAACAAAGTAGTAGTTAAAAGTTGAATATGAAACAAATAAAAAAAATATATGGATTTAAATAGTCGTCGTAACGTAATGTTATAATCATTATTTTACAATTTTGATTTTTTTTATTGTTAATATTTATATTAATTAATTATGATAATATTTTTACGTCTGTAACCTCAATAAATACGAAGTGATTGAAAATGCATTTACGATTGCAATTTAAATATCTGAAAAGAGATTTAGTTGACTTAGGCTCCTCCAAAGTCTTAAACTTAAGTGTCTTTGTCGACATCTGATGAGTTAGTCATTGGACCTGGTTGTGAAGCAATATAAGCAAAGCTCATGGTCAAATAGAACTCTTTTGTAGAAGACAAAAGATTTAGTTTCAAAAGCTGTTAATAGAGGGAAAATGAGAAATATATTCACAAGTTTAGTGACAACAGCAACTGTGATCAAAGCGGACTGGCTTATTTTATTTTATGTTAGATTAGATATATAATATATGGCGCTTTGCGTTCCGTGTAGGGATTTGTTGGAAACGAATTGAAGTTTGGTGGCTAATTAATGAGGCATGAGCTTTGCTGATTTAGTCACGGATTTGATTGATATGAACTGTCACTCTACAGTCTTGTGGTTGAGGCAATCAGCCAGACATCGAGGTTTAGACTTTGGACAATATGACTCGAATTATTGATCGAACACAATAGAATTTTCTCTTGAACCAGCTCGTTATAAAAGGAAAAAAAAAAGGTTCAAATTGAGGTTGGATCGTTGATTAGCTTTTCAGTTCCAATTTTGGTAGGATTGGAGACATTTCACATCAAGTCCTGCTTTTTCCTTTAAAGTCATGTCAAATGTGCCTGAGATATTCGAGAACCAATCCGGGATGGCAAAACCCGATCCGACCGATGGATTTCGAACCGATCCGATCCGAATGGAGAGGTTTTTTTTTTTTTTGAACAATGGAGGCGGAGCGGGGCGGTGCGGTTTTTTTTGTTTGAAAGGCGGGGATGGAGCAGTTGTGGTAATTACCTGCTCCGCCCCGCCCCGCCCCGAATACTGAAATTACAATTTTACCCTTAAATATTTAGCTTTTAAAATAATAATAAAATAATATAATTAAACTTATTATTTATTTATTTATTTATTTTAAAACTTAAACCTAATACTTTATTTTTTTCTCTTCCTAGATTAGAAACATGTTTATATTGAATTTATATTAAAAAAATTTTATAATGCTTTATTATTTGAAAAAAAATAAAAAATATCAAATGAGGCGGGGCGGGGCGGTTATGGATGTAACCGACATCCATGGAGGCGGTAGTGGTATTGAAATTTCAACATCCACGACGGAACGGGGCGGGGGGCGGGGCAGAGCAGTGCTATGGCGGGACGGGGGCGGATACTGCAAAATCCGCCCCCGCCCCGCTCCATTGCAATCCCTAATCCTGGGTTATAAGGAAGTGCTGGACTTGGAGTCTTGGACCTTTGTTGATTGGGAATGGGACTAATTTATGGGCCTAAATTTGGTTTTGGGGGCTTGCTGATGGGTTAATTTTGCCCGCTACTCAGTTCAGTCATATTAGAGAAGGAATTAACTTAAACATGACAATATTGAACACGACACGAAAAAATAATTAAAAATATAATACGAATATGATACGGTATTGTACTGTACGAAAAAATAACACGAACACGACATTAATACACAAATGTCTCAAAATCTATATAATACGAATTATTAACGTATCAAAGTTTATATAAATATAAAATATCCTAAACATGACACGACAAAAAAATGAAAATGACACAAATAAATGAATTGCCCGATCGGGATTAGCTGTTGCCGGCTTCTGTGCACGCTAACTTAACAGACAAGGGTTTATCAAAAAAAAAAAACTTAACAAACAAAGGTCACATGCTTTCAAAAACAAAAAACAAAAAAAAATCAAGGTCACTTTTTGAATAAGGTAATTTTTTAAATAATAATAATTGTTAAATTGGGTGATTAATTATTTCAAAAATTTAAGTTAACAGAAAAGATTCAACTGTTATATTTAAGTTTCAACACGCCCTCACGTACAAGCCGGATGAATAATTAATCATTAATGGACTTGCACGTGACTCTAAATGTAGAAGAAATGTGCAAGCTGAAAGATGATTGGAGCATCAACACATAACCTGATAGGCAACAAGATATTAGGTAAAGAAATATTTGAGGAAAACAATTATTAGGATTCAAACTCGAAAACTCTGATACCAGATTAAATTGAATGATTAATTATTTCAAAGGTTTAAATTAATAAAAAACGGCCTGACTAATATATTTAGTTTTGAACAATATTAATGATATCTTTTAGTTTGCATCCAATCCTATGGTTTGTTCAAGACTTTGTAGATGTTTTTGTTTAGGTACTTGTTGAGTTGAGTATATATCATAGATCCTTATAAAGGGAAATTAAAGTTTTCTCCATTCATTATTTGTTTACTTATTTAAACATGTTTTTTTATTTGGGGTTTGAACCCACTCTTTGAACAAAAAAAAAAAAATACATACATTTATCATTAAAATTGTGAGATTGTATGTTGTGATTTATTTAATTTGTTTACCAAAAAAGGGGAAAAAACTTAAATTTCGAGGGGACCTCATCGATTAAGTTTGACATGAGTTCACACTGAAACATCTTTTAGGTCCCTACAGTCCTTTTACTTTCTGATAGATCAAGCAACCAATTCCAAGTTGCTTTCTCGATATTTCTTACTTTTATTCATCTTCTCTCATGATAAATATTGGCCTTGACTTCCAATGGATTTGATTAATCATGCCTGAAACTCGATTTTCAGACCATCAACCATGGTTCTTATAGCAATTTTAAATTATGTTACTCGGACTCGGGTGTGGATGTCGGATACGGGTATGCGTTCGACACGGGTATGTTCAATTTTTTCTAAGTTTTTTCATGTATTTGAAGGATCATTGGAAGGTCATAACCCACGTCCGGATATGTATCGAACATGGGTGTCGGACACAGATATTTCAAGAAAAATGAAGACTCGGAGCAACATAGATTTTAAGTAAAAACGAAACCTGCCCATTAATTCATTAGAATAGAAAATAGAGAATCTAATCCTCCAGCATAGAAAACAGCTTCCAATCTTTCACCCGCAGCTCCTTATGAAACTAATTTGTGAGCAGGCTAATATATAATTTGGAAATTTTAAGTAGATACATGCAGCAGTCAAATATATACCATCTCGTTCGTTTTAACAGTCATATTTTTTTTTATAAGCAATAGTTCTCTCTTTTAAAACTCATACGGATCGATGTAATGTAATCATTGGAGGAGTCTTGTCGAATACAAAACTCTGGCCATCCTTGATGTTTATTGGTCCTTTCTTTTGGCAGGTCATAGGCTGATCACCTTTGCTGCTGATTTTTTCAGAAAACAAAGTCCTTGAACTAAGGAAATTTGGATGACTTCAAGCTATTGCGGACAACACTTAAAATTCAAGGTGTCCTCCTTGATGAAGATTGACCATCGATACGGGAAATCACGGTAAAAGATTTTAAGGGTCCATTAATTTTGTGTTCACGTTCCTATGGTTCTAATATCTTCTCATATCCAAGCAGCCAATTCTGTGTTTTTCTCTAGTTTAAGGATTTAAATAGTGGCTGCAACGCGATATTTACTGCAATTGACTGCGATAACATTCATTATGTTCGCAACGACGATAAACACGACGCGACCGAAAACGCGTCCGCACCCGCAATTTAAATCCCTGCGACTAATAGGCCCTTCCTAGATTTTTTATTTTCCTTCAGATCAAGCAACCAAATCCATGTTTTTATTTTGCTGTTCCTGTCTATTTATACTTTTTCTCGATCATCTTCTAGTGATAAATGGCCTTGACTGCCTCAGGTTTATGATAGGCTGAAACCAGATGTAATTTAAGCCTCAGCCTGAACCTTCATCAACCTTCAATTATGGTATATATGAATGCAATTTTAACTGAATGGAGGAAACAGCCGGATCAATGATCCTTTATTGGCTTCATAAGCCTATGCTTTAAATGATATTTATGTTGAATATGGCTCAAAGATTAACCAAGGTTCCACCAAAGCCACCAACCAAGGTCAATAATGGAGGAGCCACCAACCAAGTTGGTGGATGGTAGACCAAGATAGTTGGTGGATGGTGGCTACTTTGTTTGCCACTAGCTATGTGTTCCCACCATGATAGTTGGTGGATGGTGGCTACTTTGTTTGCCACTAGCTATGTGTTCACACCATGGATGGTGCCTATAAAAGGCCATGTAGAGTAAGAGAGAAAAATGAGTGAGTTAAGAGTTGAAGCAAATACTCTGAGCTTATTAGAGTTTTCTGGTATTGTTGAGTTGTGAGTTCAGTGCTAGCATAGCACCTTGAATTGTGTATATGTTTGTACTCCATCTCCATTAATACAAAGCTTCAAGCTCCTCCTCCCGTGGATGTAAGCACACTTGCTGAACCACGTAAAATATCGGTGTTTTTTCAGTGTGTTTAAATCGGTTTTAGTAATCTCGATTTAGTTCCGCACAATAAATTGGTATCAGAGCCAAATTTTACGTAAAACCGAGTTTGTTCGATTCTGTCCGTTTTTCAAAAGTGCTCAAATTTGTGTTTTGAAAATACCAGGTTGAAGAGGTCGTCGAGAGGAGTGCAACAGAATCAACCGGAGAGCCAGAGTCCGCCGCACGCGCCCGCACGCGCCGCCAGAAGAAGAGCCCACGCGCCTCACTCGCACACGCGCCGCACGCGCCGCTGGAGGTTGAAGACGCGTGAAGACGAGTGGGCCTCACGCGCCACACGCGCCGGTGACCACCAGCCTCCACGCGCTCCACGCGCCGCCGCACGCGCCGCCGTACGCGCCCCACGCGCCGCCGTAGCTCCGACCAATTTTTTCGGGCCATTTTTTGAGCCGTTTCAGAACACTATTCCGAGACTTTTCCGAGCCGGTTGAGCTAAACCGAGTCCATTTCGAGCCACTTGTAGCAGAATATTCGCAGAATATTCACCGTGTGTCCAAAATTTACACAGTTGGACCCATTCCTGGCTATTTCGACTATTCCGGACTCAACCGCGGCATCCGTTTTTCCATACAGGTAACGGAAAAACTCTGAGTTGGTAATTTTGTTTTATTACCATGGCAGAATCATTAGAGACACATGAAACAACCAGCAGCGCACCATCAAGTTCTTACAACAGAAAGAACTCGATGACCACTGCAAAGTTCGAGGTGGAGAAATTTGATGGCACCAACAACTTTGGCATGTGGCAGTGCGAAGTTCAGGATCTGTTATTCCGAGAGGGGTCATATATCGCTCTGGAAGACAGGCCCAGAGATATTTCGGAAGATGACTGGAAGTTTGTCAACCGTCAGGCTTGTGGCACAATCCGGTTATGCCTAGCCAAGGACCAGAAGTACTTTGTCATGAGAGAGAATAATGCAAAAACTCTCTGGAAACTACTCGAGGACAAGTACATGACAAAATGCATGGAGAACAGACTCTATCTGAAGAAAAAGCTGTTCCGCTTCCAGTATATGCAAGGTATCACCATGCAGGAGCATCTAGTAAGTTTTAACAAAATCCTCGCTGATCTTGAAAATCTAGATGCAAATATCTCTGATGAAGATAAGGCTCTTACTCTGTTAAATTCCTTTCCTGATAGCTATGATCATTTAACCACTACACTGTTATATGGTAAAAATGAGATAGAATATGCTAATGTTAGTAATGCTCTGGTGAATAATGAGTATCGAAAAAAGGATCAGCATGATCACCAGAATACTGCACCAGAAGCTTTAACTGTGTACAGAGGCAGGACGGACAACCGAGGAGCCGGAGAAAACAAGCGAGGTAAATCCCGTTCAAAGAGGGGATCATCAAAAACACGACTCTCAAGGGACGAGTGTGCCTATTGCCATGAGAAAGGGCACTGGAGGAAAAACTGTCCTAACATGAAGAAGTCGACTGTGAATGTAGCTCAAGAATCTGAGGGAGAAGAAGACTCTGCATTTACGATTTCCACAACAACACACTCTTCAAATCGATGGATTCTGGATTCCGAATGTTCCTACCACATGTGTCCGAACCGAGAGTGGTTCTCAAACTTCAAGGAGTTTGATGGAGGGATTGTCCTTATGGGCAATGACAATACTTGTCACACTAGAGGCATTGGAACGATCCGACTAAAAATGCATGACGGTACAATCAGACAACTTACAGATGTAAGGTATGTCCCTGATCTCAAGAAGAACCTCATATCACTGGGGGTCTTAGACTCAAATGGTTACAAGATGACCATTCAGAATGGAGTCCTGAAGGTTGTACGTGGAGCATTCTTAGCAATGAAGGGTTCTATGAAGGGAAATCTGTATCTCCTTGATGGAGAAACTGTGACCGGCAGAGCAGCAGTCTCCCACAACAATGGAGGCGATGAATCTGACACTTCTCGATTATGGCACATGCGCTTAGGGCATGTTGGAGAGAAGGCCTTGCAAAACCTGATAAAGCAAGGTGTACTGAAGAATGCCAAAACTGGAAAACTTGATTTCTGTGAGCATTGCGTCCTAGGCAAGCAAACAAGAGTCAAGTTTGGCACTGCAATTCATCGTACGAGAGCAACATTGGACTACATTCACACTGATGTCTGGGGGCCTTCCAAAAATGCTTCATTGGGAGGTAAACACTATTTTGTGACCTTTATTGATGATTACTCTAGATATGTCTGGGTTTATACTATGAAGCACAAAGATGAAGTTGTAGATATCTTCGTAAAATGGAAGAAGATGATCGAAACCCAGAGCGGGAGAAAGCTCAAGAGACTAAGATCTGACAACGGTGGAGAATACAAATCAGATCCACTGAAGGAAATCTGTCAGAATGATGGGATAATCCGACACTTCACTGTTCCTGGCACTCCCCAGCAGAATGGAGTTGCAGAAAGGATGAACCGAACTTTGGTTGATAAAGTTCGCTGCATGTTATCCCAGTCTGCCTTGAGCAAAGCATTTTGGGCGGAGGCTTTATTGTACGCCTCCCACATTATCAACAGACTACCCTCCACTGCAATTGATGGGAAAACTCCCATAGAGGTGTGGTCCGGACATTCTGCCACTGATTATGATCGGCTTCATATTTTCGGATGCCCAGCATATTTTCACGTAAGTGAATCAAAACTGGATCCTAGAGCCAAAAAAGCTGTCTTCTTGGGCTTTAGTGAAGGAGTAAAGACATTCCGACTGTGGAACCCTGAGTCAAAGAAAGTCATCGTAAGCCGAGATGTTACCTTTGACGAATCTGTAATGCTGAAACTGTCAACTCCAGAGAATGAGAACCATGATTCTCTAAAGCAGGTGGAGTTTGAATCTGACGATGCTGGTCAAAATTCCGATGAATCTGAACCAGAATCTGATGACACCTTAACTGAAGTGGAGGAGTCATCACCGGAAATCTTTCAGCAACCTGAATCTATTGCCACCAGCAGACCGAAAAGACATATTCGAAAACCTGCTCGGTACACAGACATGGTGGCATTCGCCCTTCCAGTAATTGATGATGATGTCCCGATCAATTACAAAGAAGCTGTAAACAGCCCAGAGCATGCCCAGTGGAAGGAGGCGATGGATGAAGAGATGAAATCACTTCATCAGAATCAGACTTGGAAGTTGGTTCCACTTCCAACACTCAAAAGAACAATTGGATGCAAATGGGTCTTTGCCAAAAAGGAGGGTGCTACCGGCAAAGACAGCATCAGATACAAAGCCAGATTGGTAGCCAAAGGTTACGCTCAAAAGAAAGGAATAGACTACAATGAGGTATTTTCACCTGTTGTTAAGCATGCATCTATTCGGATATTATTGGCTTTAGTAGCACAGTATGACCTAGAGTTAGTTCAACTTGATGTAAAAACTGCATTCCTCCATGGTTCCTTAGAGGAGGAAATTTATATGACTCAACCAGATGGTTTTAGAGTCCCCGGTCGTGAAGATTGGGCATGTAAGTTGAATAGGTCTCTATACGGTCTGAAGCAGTCACCGCGACAGTGGTACAAGCGGTTTGACACCTTTATGTTGGATCAGAAGTACACACGCAGTCAATTTGATCACTGTGTTTATTTCCGGAAACTCCAAAATGAATCATTTATCTACTTGCTTTTATATGTTGATGATATGTTAATCGCATCTATAAGCAAGGTGGAGATCGACAGGCTGAAGGCTCAACTGAGCTCAGAGTTCGAGATGAAGGATCTTGGAGAAACTAAGAAAATTCTTGGGATGGAAATCAGCAGAGATAGAAAAAATGGTGTGATCAAATTGACCCAGGCTCAGTATCTGAGCAAAGTACTTCAGAGATTTGGCATTAATGATAAGACCAAATCTGTAAGTACTCCTTTAGCGGCACATTTCAAACTCAATGCATTGATGTCACCAAGTACAGATGGTGAGAAGAGACAGATGGATCATGTTCCATATGCCAATGCAGTAGGTGCCCTAATGTATGCAATGGTGTGTACGAGACCTGATATTTCACATGTTGTCAGTATGGTAAGCCGGTACATGCATAATCCTGGTAAAGGCCATTGGCAAGCTGTGAAATGGATTCTACGGTACATTCATGGTACTGTGGAAACAGGCTTAAAATTCGAGAGAAGTAAAACTATTGGCAAGCATCTTGTCGGATATGTGGATTCAGACTATGCTGGAGATCTTGATAAGCGTCGTTCAACTACTGGTTATGTGTTCACCATAACAGGAGGACCAGTAAGTTGGAGATTAACTTTACAGTCAACGGTAGCTCTGTCTACAACAGAAGCAGAGTACATGGCTGTAACGGAAGCTTTCAAGGAAGCAATTTGGCTTCAAAGATTGATTGATGATTTCGGGATAGCACAGGAAAAGGTAGATGTTTTCTGCGATAGCGAGAGTGCCATTTGCCTAGCTAAGAACCAAGTTCATCACAGTCGGACCAAGCATATTGATGTTCGCTACCACTTTATCCGAGAAATAGTAGATGAAGGAAACATTCTACTACAGAAGATCGGGACTGCAGATAATCCTGCAGATATGCTAACAAAAATAGTTTCTGGGATCAAGTTTCAACATTGTTTGGACTTGATCAATATCTCTCGAGTTTAAAGCACCTGAAGGAGGAAGGAGGAAGCTCTGATCAGTGAATTCTCTCTGTGGATTCTCGCCAAGGTGGAGATTGTTGAATATGGCTCAAAGATTAACCAAGGTTCCACCAAAGCCACCAACCAAGGTCAATAATGGAGGAGCCACCAACCAAGTTGGTGGATGGTAGACCAAGATAGTTGGTGGATGGTGGCTACTTTGTTTGCCACTAGCTATGTGTTCCCACCATGATAGTTGGTGGATGGTGGCTACTTTGTTTGCCACTAGCTATGTGTTCACACCATGGATGGTGCCTATAAAAGGCCATGTAGAGTAAGAGAGAAAAATGAGTGAGTTAAGAGTTTAAGAGTTGAAGCAAATACTCTGAGCTTATTAGAGTTTTCTGGTATTGTTGAGTTGTGAGTTCAGTGCTAGCATAGCACCTTGAATTGTGTATATGTTTGTACTCCATCTCCATTAATACAAAGCTTCAAGCTCCTCCTCCCGTGGATGTAAGCACACTTGCTGAACCACGTAAAATATCGGTGTTTTTTCAGTGTGTTTAAATCGGTTTTAGTAATCTCGATTTAGTTCCGCACAACAATTTACTACTGTGGATCCAAATTATCCAAATGATATTTAGATCGAGCAACTGCAGCTGCTTAATATATTTGCATCCTCTGATCTCCTAGAATTAACAGCTAAATAAAGCCTCGCAGGCTACCGTTAACATCCATTCCTTGGATTCTGTTTGTTTCTCATTAAGCTTCTACAAGTTGTGTTTCTATAATTCTACCTAACAAGGAATTTATTACAACATTTTGCCTATGTTCAAAGCTTTAATAACCACTTTTGTTTTAAGGTTTAAGAACCAAAGTGGCAAAATCTCGTAAATTCAGAACTTGTGAGATTGCTAAACCAGCAAGTTGTTTAGCTGTTGTGCATCTTTACACCATCTCTTTTGGTATGTTTAGCCAAGACCAAGCAGGGAGGGAAGAGATTGACCCTGGATATTGATCTTCCATTGGAAGGGTAAGTTCATCACAGCAAAACTAATCTTCCCCGTTGCAATAAGGGCTTATAAACAAATATAGAAATAGATATAAAAAGAAATAAGACACTTTATTAATATTTATTATAAGCCTTTTATTATTTTTTGTTTTACTCATTAATGAGGTGTCTTGTTGTAATTCACTGACAGTGTATAAGACTGCATCAAATACAAATTCTTAAAAATCCCATTGCATTTAAGGTTCTGTATTAAAACTGTGCTGGAATATGGTCATGATGATTTGAACATTGGAGGTCCATGATTCATGAATGTGCAGCTAAATGTACTAAACCAGAGGCATAGGCCCACAAAAGCATTAGAGTATTGTTTGCTGGAACTATATGTGAAATGGTCACCAGAATATTCTCAAAACTGCAAGAAAGCCAAATGCAATCAAGCATATAAATGTTGGCGGGTCTTGTTTGTTTCTGTATACTGAGAAAATGGGGCCTCCCCCCTTCCTCATTAGCTTCTGGCTTCTTTGTTAGTTTCAGTTCTGCCATTTTGTGCAATTTGAAGGATTCAAAATAAAAGTTGCCCATGTGAAATTTTTGTTAGCTTATGTTTTAATATTTGGGACCACTGCACTTGCGGAGGCAGAGCCTTATTTCAAAAACTCTTAACCCCCAAATATCAAATGAAAAATCCTCCACTTGAAGAAACCCCAACAGCATATCTCTTAAATTTGCTGAGTGTCTCTCAATATTCTGCTTGTTTTGTTGTCAACATCAAATTACAACACAAAGAAAATGAAGAAAAAAAAAAAGCTTCTCATTGAGCAAAACAAGGAAGGAATATTGGAATATGTGTATTGGATATGTGTATACAACTTTGTCGAAGCTATAATCCCAATGACCAGAAGTTGTTTCTATAAGGGGTTTCAGGTTATTCTTTCCTTCTTTTCATTTTGCTTTGGACCAAAGATAACCAAAATAGACCCAACCCATGTCTGAAAAAAAAAAAAAAAGTAGATAGTCAAATAATAAAGGGTGAAAAATATGGTACTTCACCAAAAACATAATGTAGTTTGCCCATATGATATAAAGTTGATCAAGTTGACAAAAGGGTTTAGACAGGAATCTATCCACACAAATAAGCTTTGATTGTACAAAAATGAAAAAAAAAACAAGAAAATTAAGGCAATTGCTAATTGATTTCTCTTACATGAACTTATAGACTTTTATATAACAAGCCAAGAAGAAATTAATGATACACTTTCCTTCAAGAAGCTTATAGGATAACCAAATAGCTGGAAAATTCTTGATGTGCCAAAAGGAAACCAGAAACAGCTAATCTGGACACCACTTAGAATCCATATATAACTGCAGAGACAAAATAGTAGTATTTGGATCTAGAAGAAAATCTAGTTTCTAATTTCTTTTGATGCTAATGCTAGTGCAATAATATCTTCTTGATTCTAAACCAGACATGTCCACTCAACTCAAACTTACAAACTATTTGATTTTAAGACCTATGGCAAACACATTTGTAGTGGTATGCACTATTGATTGGGTCATTTCCTTCAACTGGAACTTGTTCAGCTCTACATTTGTATTTGCATCCTCTACATTCATTATAAGTGCAGGTAGGTGCTGTGGATCCAATCATCAATCTCCTTGAATTTCTAATCATCTTTGCTTCTTTGCTGCCCTGTGTTGCCTCAAAAAAGTTTCAGTTAGGAAGTCTTCAATCATAAAAGAAGCTGTAAAGCAAATACAGGTATTTGTAATGAGAAATGAAGCTACACTTTGTAGTTTGTAGTTCTGCTTTTGAAATACCCTTACCTGCAAATACAATGGAGGAGAATGAGAGACCCCTTGTTGGAAAGGAAGTATTACTTGAGTTCTAGATCCTGCAAAATTGGAACCATAAGCACATTGTAACAAACTAACCAAAATGTGGCATGAGAACATTACCAAGAAGAAAATCTCTGTTTTCTACATACAAATTATTAGAATTTTGTTTACAAAAGGGAAATTCAAGAACATATTAATAATTCAAGCATCCTGTCAAGCTTAGGAAATGCAAATTTCCTACATGAAAAGTCTAGTCAGAAATCTGCTAGGAGGATGAATAAAAAAAAAAAAAAAAACATGAAAAGATGGTTTGAAGGCAAGGAAGGAACAGCTAGGGGATGATTAGGACCTTGTTGTACTACATGTGCTGCAAGGAAGAAGGTGAAGAGTACCAAAAGGAAGCAGCTTAGTTTAATGTTGGCCATTCTCTCCTTTGTGTTGGAAGTAAAGTTAGAAGGTGATATATATGAGTTGTAGCCAAGTATATATGAAGGATAAATGAGAGAGAGAGAAAGAGTTGTGGTCATCAATTACTGTAAGAGATAGACTGGCAATTCTTTCAGTGACTCAGAGGTGCACACCTAAAAGAGGTCCCCAGACACCCAGACTGACAGATTGCTTGTTGGGGGCTAAACCATGGGAGCAGTAGATTGACTTTTGGAGTTACAAAAATGGCCATTGCCTTTGATTTTGATCAAGGAAGGGTTGGATTACTTTGATATTTTGGTGGGGCTAAAAGGGAAATTTGAGGTGTGGGAGGGGAATTATTTACGTTTTGTCTACAGTTGAGAAATCATTTGTATGCCCTTGAGATTAATGGACATACCCACCAAAAGAAGCATCCAGGACTTCCAGGATTGGGAACTGTTGAGATCCATATAAAATCGCTGGATGAATATTGTAGAAAGTCGAAACTTTAGTCATAGAAAAGAATGATTGATTGATTGATTCTCTTACATTATTTGGTCAATGGACCTCAAACTCCTACTCCACAGTTTGGTCTACAATTTTCGACAAATCAAGATTGAAATAAATGTTCAGACATGGGAAATGATGAACTTTTTGTTGTTGTTCCCCACCCCTCCCCCAAAGAAATAAACTCATTTCATTAAGAATGATAATTTAGGATCTTCTTTCCCAAATCCCAACCAGATTCAGGTTCCACCTTTAAGTTAGTTCGGTAGAAAGGAAAGAGAAGAAAGATTTTCTTTTACGCATTTGTTTCCTTTCTATCAAACAGAATATAAATGACAAGAGTTTTCAACTTGGGAAATGGTCAAAATCGTTGTCTCACATCACATGAAATGAATAAACTCAGTGCTTTGATTGCTTGCTAATCGTGGTGTACCATGGGTTCGAGTAGAATTGTTTATGGTTGGATTGAATCGGATTTTGATTGGATTTATATATAGTATCAATATCATATATGTTTGTTCAAATTTGATCCGGTTCGAAATATAAGTTTCAAATTTTGTCCAAATCCGTTTATATTTATAAATGAATAGTCCAAACTCTAAGTCCGGCAAAATTATTTTTAATTTTTTTTTAAAATATATTATTTTTTATTTAATTTTTAATAAATATATATATATATATTAAGTTTTTAAATGTGAACAACTTAAAATATTTTTTAATATTTATATTATAATATTATATATATTTAATTTTTATCTAACATAAATTATATAATATATATATATATAAATAATATATAATTTAATTGAAAAACGAATTGAAACAAGCTCGGATCTTAAATGTTAAAATCAAAATCATTTCCACATTTTAAACGAATTTTATTTTTTTATTAAAATTTATTTTTCGAACCTACTACTTTTATTCAATTCTTTTAAATATCGAATTAACCTTCCGACGCAAGTCTCGGTGGGACTGGAGGCAGGCATGCGCTCTGTGGCTGCACTTTTGCTTTCTTTCTACTCCCTACTTCGTCCACATTTGACACCCGTCTATTTCCTCCTTGCTTTTTTCCATCATCAGAAGAATTTTTTTTGTCAGACATGATTTCCTCTTCTATCTTTTTATCTAAATTTACGTAATCCTCGTAATTTTAAACATGATACCAAGACATCTTCAAGTTGAATAAAGTTTAAGGAATTTCAAATAATTGTAAAATTATATTATAATGAAAAAAATAGTATATATACAAAAGTGCATGTTATTCTTCAATTAAGTTAGCTTCTCTTTGGTTGATGTTTTTAATATTTTTTTTTTTACTCTTTGAAAAGGGGGCGGATTTTACCGTCAGTGGAATACTTTGTTTCATCCTCCGTTTCGTTTCGTCATGAATATTGAAATTTTAATAGGACTATCATCTTCATGGATATCGATTGCATTCATAATCACTCCGTCCCGTCCCGCTCCATCCGATATTTATTAGTTATTTATAATTTTTTCAAATAATAAAGTATTATAAAAATAATTTAAATATAAATTCAACATAAGCATCAAAGATAAAGTATTAGGTTTAGGTTTTTAAAAATAAAAATAATAGGTTTAGTTGTATTACTTTATTATATTTTTAAAAACTAAATATTTAAAGATAAACTAGTAATTTCAATATTCGGGTCGAGACGGGGCGGAGCAGACAATTATCAGAACTGCTCCATCTCCGCCTTTTAAACAAAAAAAACGTCCCGTCCTGCCTCCATTGTTAAAAAAAAAAAAATCTTCATTCGGAACGTATCGGTTCTAAATTTATCGGACGGTTCGGATTTTGTCATCCCTAGCATTTCCTTGTGCTTTGCTATGAGAATTTTAAATTTTTTATTTTTAAAATTACAAATTATTTGATAAAATTATTATATTTATTTAAATTTTAAATATTGTTTTTTATAAAATATTTATAAAAATAATAAAATAAAAGAAATATAAAAAAATAAAAGAAAAAAGTCAAAATATAATATAAAAAAGAATCATATTCTTTTTAATTTTTTAACAAAACCTTTTTTTCCTTTCTCTCTTAAATCACTTTTTTTTCACCCCAAAAGTAACTTCTCAACTCAAATCGTCAAATGCATATTGGTTAACTATGCACATATTTTTGAAATATTTTTTTTCTCAAATTATTCTTAATTATATCATTTTTCTAAAACTTTATGATAGTAAAGAAAATTAAAAAATTAATTAAAAAAGACAAGTGATAAAATATCTAAAAGCTCATTCACCCATAATAGTTCAATTTTTTTTTTTTTTTTTATCTAAAAAAAACGCAAATATCATTTTCAATTTTGAGATCTGAAAAATATGCAAATACCTTCGTTATCTTAAAAGGACAGGTGTTTCCTTTAGCTAACTTTCAATTAATGGTAGATGATAGATAACTATAAAACAAAATTATTTGAAGTAAAAGGTAAAAAAAAAAAAAAAGCATGTATACACTACAAGAGGACAGACTTTTACTGACGGAATAATCCGTCGGTAAAAATCTACATTCCTTCGGTAAATCGTTTTACCGACGAAAAATTTCGTCGATAATACTTAAGTCGGTGATACTAATTCGGTCGGTAAAAAAAAATTCGTCAGTAAAGTTTCTTTACCGACGGACTTTTACTGACGGAATATTCCATCGGTATTGATTTTCTTTTCCGACCAAAAATTCCGTCGGTATTATCTTATCACCGAGGGAACAGTTTCGTCGTTATTTTCTTTACCGACGGAAAATTTCGTCGGTATTATCTTATCACCGACGGAACAGTTCCGTCGTTATTTTCTTTACCGACAAAACAATGTAACGGAATATTTCGTCGGTGATAGTTTTACCAACAGATGTATTCCGTCGGTAAGTCATATTCTGACAGAGATGGGTTTGGTTGGTAATAAGTTATTACCGACGGAATGTTCCGTCGGTAATTATTTTTTTTGAAAAAAAAAATATATTTAAAAATAAAATTATTAAAAAAATTTAAAAATAAAAAGAAAAATTAATATAATTACAGCATAAAAATAAAATGAAATCCGTAAAAATATAAATAAAATAATATTCAAATGTATCTCTCGAATATAAAAAAATCATCACGAGGTACTGCTGTCATCAGCTTCACTGTCTATCTCAGTATTACCTCCGACAGCACTCAATCCTCCGACAGCACCCATGTCTTCGACTCTGGCATCACCTCCGACAGCACCGACTCCCGCAGCACTCACTCCAGCACCGTCAGCAGTCAATCTTAGTCCAGCAGCCATGCCTCCAGCAGCATCGACTCAAGCAGCACTCAGTCCTGCACCGACTCTGGCAGCAGTCGATCCAACACCCATGCCTAAGGCAGCACTGAGTCCGACAACCTGAGTTCTGATCCTGCCTAATGCAGCTACTATCTGTGACTGCAGTAAAAGTGTGATTATCGTATTCCAGCTCATCACGGATATTCTCAAGTCTAACGATTGAGGTTTGGATTTGCGAGACATCGGACCTCAATGCATGATAGTCCTCAGACAGTGCTGCTGTCGGCTGCTGTGTAGTACTAGGACCACATGGAGCGTAACTGGCTGCATCTGAACTTTGGTGACTACCGGGTGGATCAAAAATTTGCCCTATCTTCGGTCTCGTTCCAAACCCATAAACATGCGTCCGCGTAGTCTCAATGCCCCCAATAGCATCAGACCATGACTGAGGGCCGAAATCGGGATATGAAGACGTATCGTCTCCATATTTTTGCTGAACGAAGCAGTATAATTTTTCTACAATCACAAATATTTAAATATATAAACAATTAATATGTGACATTGTAATGAATACGTACATAAGCACAAATATCTTGTATAATCAATTAATGTAATATATAAAGTATTGATAAAGTTAAATACTTACAGTTACAGCTTTAGACTTGTTGTCTACGTAATCACCCTGACCCTTTGCACGTTTATGGATTTTGTTAAACAGCTCCAAGAAAGTCACGTTGAGCTGCAACTCTTGTGACTACAAATTAAAAGAAGAGAGAAAATTATGTTAAACCAATAAAATTCACATAGTTTATACAATAAAACTTTTAAACAATAAATCTTACCATTCTTTCACCGATAACTAGAAAAGGAACTTATCCACCAGTGTGCTTTGTAATGCTGCCATCTTTCTCCGTGTTCCTATTACCCTTGGCCTTTTGGGACATATTTTTCCAAGCGTCGGTACTCCAGACGCTATCAATCACTTCATCCCAAATATCGACTGCTATCCAATCACACATGTAACCCTTGCATTCTTCTATTTGATTCGTTTGAAAAAAGGACATGGCATTGTACCTCTCAAAATTCATCATGTCCTTGAATCGATCCTTGCATGTGGCCTCCCATAATTTCCTAACCAATGGTGTCTAATCAGGAGGCCATTGGCATTTTCTCTACAATGAGACATTATGAATTAATGTATAGTATTAAACCTAATTAAATTATAATTTGACTTTTAACCAAATCGTACCTCAAATATAGTCCACATAGACAGTTTCACATCAACATGTATCTTCGACCAAGTAGGCCACGGTCTGTTATAGTGTTGTCCGATGATGGAGGCAATGGTGAATTTTACACAACTCTCCCTGAAAGTCCTAAAATTAAGGATACATGTTAGTGGACAATAATTAATTTTACTCAAATAATGAAATTATTGAAATAATATTAACTTACGTGTTTTGAAAAATTGACAGTCGAAACCTGTCATCCGGATTATTCGGTGTCGGTAATCCTTTTGTTCGACATCTACCTCATTTTCTCTGCTCAATGGCAGTACCGGTAGACTGTGTAGGATGTGATGCAGGTACCTATGTCTGCTGCCTCGTGCCATCATCAGTGAAATACGTCGGTGCTGGCTCGTTAAGTAAATACTGTGAAATTTCATTCAGCAATGACGTAGACGCTTGTAACGGGGGATCTGCCTGAGTCGCCCGAGTAAGTGTTGGCCGTGGCAGTGGAGCGAGAGTCGATGTGGACTGTGCCACTATAGAGGGAGGCAATCTGGACGGATCCACTATAGACAGAGGCAGTGCAGAGGGATGCATGGGCGATGGAGGTACTGCAGATGGAGTATGTGGCAATAGAGCCGAATAAGGAGGCAACTGTCTTGGTGGAGGCTGTAAGGAGGGAGAAGACGTAGGTGGCAACTCTGGTGTACCATGCCTCGAAGACGATCCTCCAGATGGTCGAAATGCATCCCACATAGAACTCGATTTCTTCTTTCTAGTAGTTTTACGCCCTGTTCCTCGCATTTTATATGTAAAATAAAAAATATTAAATTTATTAATAAATATATATCGAATACACATAAATTATATTACTTGACAGATCATGCAATTACAAAATGAATAAATAATATTAACTTTCTAATCATCATCATTCTCGTCGTTCTCATCAGCATCATTGTCATCGATGTCATTATAATCTAGTTCTTTTTCTTCATCTTTTTCTTCTTTTTTATCTTCATCTTCTTCTTGTTCTTCTTCGTCTTCGTCTTCATCCTCGTTTTTTTCTTCTTCATTTGTTCTTTGAACATTAATGTTTACTTCTTCGAAATCACCATGAATCAAAAGTTGAGGATTGTCAAGATCTTCTGAATATGTTACAATGGTGGGAGTAGGCACATCCATTTGTTGATAAACCCCTTCGTTTAGATCAATTATTTCTCCTGCACGAGATCCAATGTCAAATATACTTCTAGCCTTTGTTTTGAACACAGCCCACCAATCTCAACATTCTCTTATATTCGATGGATAAGAACTGTAATACACTTGTTGACATTGATGAGCTAAAACAAAAGGTTCATTACAAGCAAATATTTACCTGTACTTTATTTCAACAAGCCCATTATAAAGATCTACCCGAATTTCTTTATCCGTATCAAACCATCGACATTTAAAAAGTAAGACCCGATTTCCCACACCAAAATATTCTAACTTCACAATGTCTAACAACATTCCATAAAAGTCATGCGAAGAATCGTTATAACAGTCGCCTTTGACGCATACACCGCTATTCATGGTTTTTCGATTTTTTCCATAATCTAAACTATGGAACTTGAAACCATTAACGAAATATCAAAAATAACACCAATCCATATGTCCTGGACCAAAAGATAACTCAACTATACGAGAGTTATGTTGACTTGAATCTTGTTGAACCTATGAAATGTTCAATTCAATAAAGTAAATAATGTAAAAGATTACGTACATTCTTTGTTAATTACCTTTCGAATGGATACATCCAACGATAATGGACAGGTTCACCAACTTTTGCCTCATAAGATATGTGAATAGGCAAATGTTCCAATGAATCAAAAAAGGCTAGAGGAAATATTTTTTCCAACTTGCAAATGGTTTCAACAATATTGGTTTCCAAGAACTCCATCTGGTCCACATGAATTTCTGTACAGCATAAGTCTCTGAAAAAATGAGATAGCTCAGTAATTGCATACCAGATTGTGTTAGGTACCAAATCTCGAAACGCAATTGGAAGTAACCGCTGTATAAAAATATGACAGTAATGGCTTTTCATGCCATAAAACCTCTCATCAACCATATTTGCACATCGATCGATATTCGAAACAAATCCATCGGGAAGTTGTAATTCTTTTACCCAAGTACAGACTTTTTTTTTTTTTTTATATTTTATCTTTCCTATTTAATGTGTAACTGGCTTTAGGCTTGTACGTTTTTCCATTGCTTTCCACCAATTCTAATTCTGACCGTCTGCAAAGCAACGGTAAATCCATTCTGGCCTTTATATTGTCTTTTGTTTTGCCCTTCACATCCATCATTGCGTTGAACATGTTATCAAACACATTTTTCTCAATATGCATCACATTCAAATTATGACGAATGAGATTGGTATGCCAATAAGGTAACTCCTAAAAAACACTATTTTTCGTCCAATTGTGACATTCTCCGAATCCAATCAACTTCTGTTCATATAATTTACTCCCAAATGTGATATTCGGAATGCTATCTATCCTTTTTCAAAATTGCCTCATCAGATAATCGATTAATTGGAGAATCATGCTTAACTCTTTTACAAAATTTATCTCTTTGTCTTCTAAAAGGATGATTTAAAGGCAAGAACTGCCGATAACAATAAAAAAAATGGTTTCCTACCATAATGCAATCTGAATGACTTAACTTCTTCCATACAATATTAACATCAATATTCTGTGTGTGCTCCATCCTGATAACATGTCGTAAGCAGGAAAGTCATTAATCTTCCATAACAATGCAGCTCTTAATATAAAATTTTGTTTCATATACCCATCGTAACTCGGAACACCATGATTCCAAAATAATTTCAACTCATTTTTCAATGGTCTGAGAAAAACATCAATATTCTGTGATGGACTATTCAGACCCGGAATTACCATATTAAGAATTAAATATGGTTGCTTCATACATATTCACGATGGTAAATTATATACACAAAGCATTACCGGCCAACAAGAGTACGGTTTCGCTCCATGAGTAAACGGACAAAATCCATCTACACACAAACCCAATTTGACATTTCGAGATTCCACTGCAAAAGACAGATGCGTACAATTGAAGTCTTGCCATGCTTCACCATCAACAGGGTGTCTCAACACTCCATCATCCCTCCGGTTATGTGCATGCCATGTCATATTCTCAGCTGTAACCGTTGACATAAATAATCTTTGAAGTCTCAGAATGAATGGCAAAAAACGAAGAATCTTATAAGGAATTCTCTTCGACTTTCTAATACTTTATTTGCTTGGTTTATAACGAGGATGGCCACATACGGAACAAAATTCTAAGTCAACCGAGTTGTTATAAAACAACATGCAATTGTTGTTGCATGCATGTATCTTCTAATAGTAAAGTCCAAATTTGGCCATCTTCTTTTTCTTTCGGTAAAAAATTATCAGGTAAATTATCACTTTCTGGCAACATCCCTTTTATCATAATCATCAAACGATTGAAACACGATTCACTCATGTTAAATTCAGACTTCACATTTAACAGTTGTGACACAACATATAAAGTTATGTGTTTTGTACATCCTGACCACAACGGTTCATCTGCTTCGTTCATCAACGAATAAAAGTTGCTTGAACTTAAATTCGGTTGATCATCTTGAACCATTGTCTCATCAACATCATAATTACCACCTAAATTCATATTCGGGTTTAGAGCATCCATAACCATTCTAGCATAAGGATTATCTATTTCATCATCACTTATCGTATCGACTTCATCATTATGCATCCTTGATGACTGACCTTGATGACTTTCACCCTGTACATCCCAAATATAGTAATTCTCCTTAAACCCTCTATAATACAAGTGTTTAAACACATCATCAATTTCTGCAAACCGATTATTTTGACAATTCACACAAGGGCATCTAATTATATTATCCTTTATATACTCGCTGTGAGCATATGCAAAACCTAAGAATTCTTCAACTCCATTCAAATACTCATTACTAATATATTAAGAGTCGTCCAACCGCCTATACATTCAAGATTTATCGTGCTCCATTCTCTAAGCCTAAGAAAACTATCAATAATACAATAACACAAGAATCAAAATAACAAATTGAAAATATTATCTTTTAAAATTATTATATATTATAAAATAAGTTTTACTTATATAAATCTTACACAATTAACAATTTTCCTACACAATTAATTTAAAAATATTAATTATTTCCACTTGCTTAAAATACTCTTCTTTTAATATTAAAATTTTATATATTTTTTAATTTCATACTTTTAAATTATAATTGCGGTTAAACTACTATTATTATTTAATTTAAATTTTTATGTTTATTAGTATATATTATAAATGAAGTTTTATTTCTTAAAACACATTAACAATTTTCCTACACAATTAACAAATTTCCTACACAATTAATTTTAAAATATTAATAATTTCCACTTGACTACAATAAATTTTTTTATTATTAGAATTTTATATATTTTTTAATATTATCTTTTTAAATTATAATTATAAATAAACTATTATTATTATTTAATTTATATTTTTATATTTATTACTATATTATAAATAAAGTTTCATTTACAATATACATAAACACAATTTCAACTCATACCCATTAACAATTTCAATTTCAACTCAACATAATATACTACTGAAAAATTTCAACAATATACACATTAACAATTTCAACAATTTATCAAACAACTCATACCCAGGCGTGGTGGTCGAACGATTCCGGCGGTGGCAGCGACGGTGGTGCCTCGTGGGGGAGGGTCGGACGGCAACGGCGGTGGGCTCGAACTTAACTACAAAAATGAAAACAACATTTATCAAACAATATCAAAAACCAAAAACGAAAACAACATTTTATCAAACAATATCAAAAACCAAAAATCAAAAACGAAATTAAAAGAAGAGAGAGAACAGAAACAGACCCGGTGGTCGAACGACAATGGCGGTGGCAGCGACGGTGATGGCTCGTGGGGATGGTCGGAAGGTGACGACGAAGGGGTCGGACGACGAAGGGAGAAAGAGAGAAAATGAGGAAAGAAGTCTCGGGCATTAAGTTATGCCCGAGACTTTCACAGACGAAATTTTCGTTGGTAATACTTTTGGCGGGATTTCAAATGTAATCTATCGATGGAAATCAGTCGATAATACCATCTTCCGTAGGTGATCTTTCACCGACGGAATAAACTTTCACCAACAGAATATAGGTATTACCGACGAAAATTCCGTCGGTAATATTTTGGGCGGGATTTCAAATTCCATCCGTCGTATTATCATTTTTCCGTCGGTGATCTTTCACCGACGGAATAAACTTTCACCGACAGAATTGTGGTATTACCGACGAAAATTCCATCGGTAATACTTTCTGACCGTTCACTTTAAACCTTAATTAATTTTTTAATAAATTTATATTTATTATTTATTAAAAACCGAGGAAAAACTATTACCGATGGATAGTCCGTCGGTGATAAACCTGATTTCGTCGGTAAAAAATGTGAATGGTAAAAAATTATTTAAAAAATCGTGTAAAATTTTCACTGACGGATTTTTTGACGATAATTCTCGAAATTCCATCGGTGAAAAGTTGGCGGGAATCTAGGTCGTTCAGGCCAAACTTTTACCGACGAAAATCGCCAACGGAATGTATCTGTCACTAATAATCTGTCAGTAATATTCTTTTTCCTTCGGAAATGCTGAAAAATTCCGTCGGTAATAGGGCAAAACATTATCGACAGATTTTCGTCGATAATAATCAAAATTCGGTCATGAATTTTTTTACCGATGGAAACATTCCGTCGGTAAATCGACGTTCTCTTGTAGTGATAATAATTGATTTTATATAATATAATTAATTTATATAGAAGTAGAATTATGCATATTGTTGTCTAAAAAATTTCATATTATGCTTATATCTTTAAAATAATTTGTTTGGAAAGGGCAAAACATTACTAACTGATTTCCGCCGGTAATAATCAAAATTGTCGGTAATGAATTTTTTTATCGATGGAAACATTTCGTCGGTTATGTTTCCCTCGGTAAATCGACGTTATCTTGTAGTGATAATAATTGATTTTATATAATATAATTAATTTATATAGAAGTAGAATTATGCATATTGTTGTCTAAATAAATTTCATATTATGCTTATATCTTTAAAATAATTTGTTTGGAAAGGGGCTTTTTATTTTATTTTATCTAAAAGTAAAAAAAGTAAATAGCAGAAATACAAATAAAAATGAACCTTTACAATTTATAAATCATGTAATAGTGCTCAACTTTGGTCTAATTAATTTGTTATAAGAATAAATTTTCTCCACCGAAAAGCGAAAAATAGACCTTTCTATGATTTGAATTCCAATACAAGTAGCCTAGACCTAGTTGTATTCGATTTTTTTGTATTTTTTTTTATAATTTTATAAATATAAACATAATATAAATTATTATTAAATATATTATAACGTGTTTATTATAATATTTTTCATATTATTAAACTTGTTCAGTTTTTGTATCTTGTCTAAAATTATCAAATCTTAAGTAACCTTCTATATTTGTTTGTAAAACAGTTGAGGTTTGGAAACTCCCGCGAATACCCAACTTTACAAGAATACCTAACTTTGCCGCCAACCCTTTCTCCCCTCATTCTGTATCTGTGCCTTCTTCGCCGCTTTCATTCACGCACAGAAAAACATGTCAATGCAGCCAAACAATCCCTTTCCTTTCCTTCCAATTCTCTTCCTTCTCAAAGAAAAGCACCCTTTTTCTCCCTCCATATTATCACCCACAACAACCATGCCATTGCCAAATTCATATATCATCGCAAACTCTACAAACCTTATTAGCTCACAAACTTCCTTTTCATTTCCTTCCTGTTTCAGCTCTTTTTTTTTTCCTTTTCTTTTCATAACAAAAGATGGATTCTCAAGAACCAAAGATTACCAGCTTCCCTTTGATGCCTTTGATGTACTCGAACCGGGTGGTGTTGAAAACCATATTGGAAGGTAGTGATGACGAGATGCGTTTGGTTGGTAAGACGGTGGTGGTTGGAGGGTGGGTGAAATCTTCCAAGGAGGTGAAAATGGAGCCTGTGGCGTCGACACCAGCTGAAGCCGATGCCTTCCCTGCTTCTCCAGGGCCTAAAAACGTAAGCTGTGTGGAAATTGTTCAGTCTCGAATCCCGTTTTTCAGGACTATTATCAGGGTTTTGGGTGTTTCTGCTAGCTCCCCAGCAGTTCGAGAAAAGTTGGAGTCTTTGATTCCCAAACCACCTCCTCCTTCTAAATTCTTTCTACAAATTAATGATGGCTCTTGCCTTTCAAGTCTTCTGGTACTCTCAAACCCTGAATTGTTTTTCCTGTTTTCTAAAGAGGATTGCTTGATTATATGCAAATTCCTAATTGGTTTTTGAAAATTCTCAGGTTGTAATAGATTCAGCTATAGTTCCAGTGTCTGCAGGCCAGATTCTACCAACTGGAACATGTATATTAGCCCAAGGTGTTTTGGGAAAACCATCAGCACATGGAAAACATACAATTGAGCTTAAAGTCGAGAAAATTCTTCATGTTGGAACAGTAGAGCAGGATAAATATCCTTTGTCAAGGAAAAGATTACCCCTTGATTCTTTAAGGGATTATTCCCATATTCGTCCTAGGACAACTACGGTATATATTCTCTGCATACATTGTTATTTTTGGACATTCTGTCATAAGAAAAATACCTTAAAATTGAACCTAATATACTGTTTAATTACTATGTTTTAAATTGCAGGTGGCATCTATTACACGAATTCGCAGCGCCCTAGATTTTGCAACCCACACATTCTTCCAGAACCATGGCTTTTTACATGTGCAAATGCCAATTATCACAACTACAGACTCTGAAGGGTTCAGTGAAAAGTTTCAGGTTACAACTCTTTTAGGAAAAACAAGCAAGAAGGAAGAGCCTGCAGTCAGTGGTAGTGATGCTGGTGGTGTCAGCCTTGAAACTGTTAAGGCTGCTATAAAGGAGAAATCAGGTCTAGTTGAACAACTGAAGAGAAGTGGCAGCAATAGAGAAGGACTTGTTGCTGCTCTTCAGGATCTGCGGAAAACGAATGAATTAGCACAACAGATTGAAGCAAGAGAAAAATCCAAACCAGTAATTGCACTGAAGCCTGATTTAGTGAACTTCAATGAAGATTTCTTTGGTCGCCAGAGTTATTTAACTGTTTCTGGTCGCCTTCATCTGGAAAGCTACGCATGTGCTCTTGGGCATGTTTACTCATTTGGACCCAGATTTCGAGCTGACAAAACAGTGTCCATCAAACATGTGGCTGAAATGTGGATTGTTGAGGTCGAAATGGCTTTTTCACAACTAGAGGTAATACTTAAATTTGCATCTTATAATTTCATGGTCATGTTAGATAGATATTTCAATTACATTGTCATTTAGCTCTTCTCCCTGTCCTTAGGTAGTTCAAGTTATTCTGTATTTGTCGTAAGCCTAACAACTGTAGCACATCTTTCTTGCGAAAAATGTTCAGTTTCCTCACAACACTGGAATACTTCCTCCCCTCCCTTTTTGGTGACTGTAGATTTGGTGGCTTTCAGGCTTTACATATCTTTAGGAGTTGAAAACATCTCGAAAAAAAAAAAAAGATTTATTACTTATTCAGCTTTCATATATTAAGATCTCGTTGATATCTTTGATTGGAGTTTCCAGGACTCCATGAAATGTGCAGAGGACTACTTCAAATTTCTCTGCAGATGGATATTGGATAACTGTTCAGAAGACATGAAGTTTGTCTCAAAAAGAATTGACAAGACTGTTGTTCACCGTCTTGAATATTTGATATCAAGTTCTCATGAAAAGATTTCCTATAGAGAGGCAGTGGAAATTTTGAGAAAGGTAAACTTCCTATATATATTTGCCCACCCAACATATCAGCCATATCTTTAGCGACTTCAATCTGACCAAAGTTTTTCATTCTTCAACACCAGGTCACAGATAGGGCTTTTGAAACACAACTTCAATGGGGCGTTCCTTTAACAGCTGAACATCTAAGGTATGTATAAATATTGTGGCTACTAACCTAGAAGTGTCAAATGCAAATATCCTAAAGAATAGGGAGGCGAAGATTTTTCCTATTAGAGTTTCTTACTATCCATTTACTCAATGGCGCAGCTACTTGGCTGATGATCACTATAAGAGGCCTGTAATTATTTATGATTATCCAAAAGCAGTTAAGCCATTTTATGTACGCTTGAATGATGATGGAAAAACAGTTGCAGCATTTGAGATGGTTGTACCCAAGGTAAGTCTAAATCTTGAAACAAATAAAGTTTGCTGCTTTAGATTGGTTATAAAGAGGGATAAATGGTATGCAGATTGGAACAGTGATTACAGGCAGCCAAAGTGAAGAGCGCTTTGACATGCTACATACAAGGTAATGCCCATTCTTATTCTACTGTTTCATTGCACCATATTTTGTAGCAAACGATTTGCCCATAAATATTGGGAAATATTGGATTCAAATGAAATTGGTGATAGTGCAAAACACTAACTAGTTTACATGATTATTATCAAATGAAAGTTTTAAAATCTACAATTATTGGTCAAATGGGGTTTAGTGCTCCAACTTGAGAGTTTCCAGGAAGCCATGGTCATGAGAATTAAAGAAAGTGATTGGCTGTTGATCTAATGCTGTTGTAATTGACTGCTATATCATATGCTTATAACTTCATCAAGAATGGAAAAGATATATTTTTTACTTTATTAACTTTCTGATAATATGATTACTTTAAGTCACTACGGGAAATGCTTTGATGAGTGGTAATGTTTTTTCCTGGATAGAAATAACTAATAATATTAGAAGTAATATTTTTTAGTACAAAGGACACCGTTTCGAACCCAGACTTGTTAAATATCATCTTTTAATAGTGACTACATGAAAACATATTAGAAGTAATATTGCTGAAACTGAAAACATATAGACCCTGCTGCAGCTGCCAATATCCCAGCTCTTCTAATAATGAGTTTCAATCCATTTTAATTTTGGTTTATTCTTGTAGACTTAACTATTCTCAATATTTCCTTATTGATACAAAGACTATTTCTCATTGTATGCTATGGTATTCTGATTTCAGAATCAAGGAATTTGACTTGTCAAGGGATCAATACGAATGGTACCAAGATCTTCGCAGGCATGGAACAGTCGAGCACTCTGGATTCAGCCTAGGGTTCGACCTGATGGTTCTCCTTACCACTGGCCTCACTGATGTCAGAGATGCAATTCCTTTTCCCCCAAGTCATGGCAAAGCCAACCACTAAGAGAGGCATCTTGATTAAAGTTCATAAAAATAGCGATTATCCAGTTTCAACTTGATTGTGTTTCAGATAAAGAGAAAACTTGTGAAAACAGATATATTCTAAATGCAATACATCTTAATCTTATAGCAAGAGTCTAGAGATCATTCTTGTTGATACCAAGTACACAAGCCAATGCAACTGAGGAATTTATTAAATGAAAAGAAACTACCAAATGAGGTACCATTATTTGAATCAAGTGGGAAGAAAAATGGACTTAAAAGTTCATATTAACCTGTTCAACATGGGTCCGGCTCCCCTCCATTATTTTTTCAGTCCATTACTTTTCAATACATTTTAATCACCATTCACAAGCATGACTTTCACAATTAATGAGTGAATCATAAACATGTGAATAGTAATGATGAATGTATTGGAAAGTAATGGACTGGATCCTAACCCGTTCAACATTACAATGTATTCTCTACAGTGGACTATCAGCCGAACCCGACAAACAACTAGCGAGAAGTTCTGGTAAATGTACATGGATTGAATGAAAAAATGGCCCGTCACCCGCTAATGACGCGTAAGATTTCATTCATTCTACTAACATCAACAAATACTTACACCGGTGGAGAAAGCACAACCTGACTCCCACATCAAAGGGAACTTGCTGCCTTGAATATCATTAAAAATATATATATATATATATATATATTATGAATACCTAAGGTTCCTTCAAGGTTTCCTCAATGCAGATGCTGCACCCATGACAACAGCCAGGATAATACCCACACCAGCCCCAAAAGAGGCACCTACAGCTGCAGATGTCAAAGAAGATGCCTTGGCTTGAAAATCCTTCTTCCCATCTACTGCCATAGCATGCTCTTGTGCCAACTCCAATGAAAGCCTATCTCTAGCAAGCTCCTTCAAATTGATACGACAAGAAGAAAATCACAAATTTATTCATGAGCACATAAACTTAATAAAACAACAAGAAACTAAATTATATATACATTATAGCAACTACATCGTGTATCACAAATTACCAGTGAGTTGTTTTTATATTTCCTGTATACTTTACCAATACATTGATAACAGTCATTCAAAGTTCATCCTATTGATATTAAATATTAAAAAAAACATATGGGCAAATATACCCAAGGAATTCATCTATAAATGTTTACAAGAAAACAATTGGGTCATATCCTGAGATGTCATACCATATTCACCATAAACATACATAAACTACATTATTATTATTATTATTATTATTATTATTATTTGGTGAGGAATAAGGAAATATTAACTGTTCAAAAACTCATGTGAATATAATCAGATGGGATAGAATCCATTCCCCTCTGTCCAGTTAGAAGTATGAGGGCAGCAGAACAAAGGCATTTCCATAATAAGTTTGCAACTTCATGAAGCAAATAGATCCTCAGATTATATGCTTTATGTTTTTCTTCAGTAACTATTATATCAGGCAGACATTAAAAAGGTCAGCCGTCTTAACAACTGCCTGCCACCGGTTCAGTTAGACATAAAAAAAAAGTCAATGTTATCAAAGTAAATATGTACCGGCACCGCATTAAAGTTTCAATTTCAATCACAAGATTAATAACTATGTATTTTGCTTTATTATTATCAATATTTTTTTAGCTAGTTTCTCAACCAATTAAGCATATCTAAATCTATAAATATTTTTTCTTTATAAATTCTCCAATTCCTGCAGATAAGGAACTCATTAGTAGCTGCTATGCATATCCAAATCTATAATTGTACCTCCAGGGAAGCCTCTTCGTGGCTCCAAAGAACACGGTGGACAAGATGGCAAAGAGAATTAACCCCCTCCACAGGGAAAACAGTATCTTTCCTTTGGAACGGCCGGCGAACAAGGTCAATTGGAGCAGATAGAAGCTTCTGAACACCCATTCTCCCATCAGAATCTCCACTTATTACACCCCACGGCAATGAAGCACTAGCAGCACCGGGCATAACGTAAGGACAAGAATTGATAACTTCAGTGGTGCTTGTAGATGCTTGATATGCCTGAACAACTGTATTAATTGCAGCTCTCTGTTGATGTGCACTAACCGAAAATTTGTTTGTTATTGCAAGGACCCAAGGTATTCCAAGAGCTTTTGCCTCATCTAATAGTAGTGAAAGAGCTGGGTATTGCTGAGATGCATCTGGATGATTGTATCGAGGTATCTTATGGGATAGGTTATGCACGAGAACAATTAAATCAGTCTTCCTACTAAGGTCACGGATTCCCCTCCATAATTCATCTTTGAACCGAGAAACCTCCATGGCCAGCTCCTACAACATACAAAAAACACGGGAAAATAAATTACAATGCCAATTTCTTTAAAGACCCAAAAGGTGGATATTAATTTATATAATGCCAAAAAAGTTCTAATTACAGATTAGTTTCCACTCTGAGACTCTTGTTAGCACCAAAAGATTTAAAGCTATATACTCAATAAATTTAAAATACTCAATTGCAGGATCACCCCAACTCCACCAACCAAGAATTTACGGAAAGAAAGTCCAGGATAATATGAGATACAATATTTGCTATCCCATTGTATAAGCATTATCTATCACTCTCAAGAACTCTGCAAATCGATTCAAACAAAATAAATATATTCTGCATTAAAAGTGGCATAAGGAATAACGAATGTTGACATAGAGGGCATAAAATCTGAGGCCAGCTGCCATAAAAAACTTTGAATCACAAACATGATCTAGTTTCAACTATATTCCTCAGATTTTCACAGAAAACTTACCTGCAAATTTACTCCAGGTGAATCGGAGTAGCATAAACCGCCAGCAATACCAACTTGAAAATCAGATTCTACTTGCAGATTTTCAGTATTGGTAATAGTAGTCAATTTGCCTTGACCCAGTATTGCCTTGAAAAGAGAGGTCTTACCAGCACCCTAGTAACCCATAAATAAAACATTCAGCAATGTTTGTGCCAAAAAACAAAAACATTCAGCAACGTGGAAAGCAAAAAAGAACACAAAATTTATGAGTTGGAAGTGAAAATAAGAATACCTCTAGACCAAGAAGTCGCACCCTACGAGTTCTAACATGAACCTCCTTTGATGCAGTTGTAAAATCACTAGTACAGAATATGAAAAAGTCACTCAAACCTTCTGCCCTTATGTATTTTTCTTGATGAGGTGATGCCATATTATGTTCTCTATTGAGATTAACTGCGTCTGAATTAATTGAAGGAATCATGGGCATCAAAGAATCTGCTACTATCTGATGCTTAGGAGGTCGCCTCAAGGGAGCTCCTACTAAGACTCTTATTTTTTGTAATTCTGGTAGTTCCCCATTCCCAGATGAGTAAGCTGGTTTTGAAGGAAATGATTCCACGGTAGTTGAGCACCTGAATAAGAACCAATATCACGTAAAAATGATTATCATGCACCAAGGAGAGAGAGGGGGGGGGGGGGGGGAGAGAGAGACTGGTGCAACTTTTAGCATATAAGATGTAGACCTAGGTGACCATATCTTTACATGCATTTGTTTGAATGTCACATGTTGTCCAGAAAAAAGATTCAGCATGTATTACTTTACTAAAGCCGTATCAAATAAGGAATTTTACACTTGTGTGCATTTTGGTTCAGTTGTTTTATCATTAATACTTTTCCAGTGAGAATCCTAAAAAAACAAAAGCAGTACAGTTTCTTTTTGAAAAACTTACACAAACCCAAATTGAGATAACAGAGATAAAATCATTCATTTAATCAATTGGAAGATGATTCAACCCTGACAGTCTCCTTCTGCCTATAGACTGTGACTTCACATTTTATCAAAGACAAGGAGAAAAAAAACAACAAAAGAGGGAGAAGGAACTAGTAATTAACAGGCAGAGTTGTTATACTGGATCTCGACAGCTGTTCTATCAATGAGATGATGGTTCAGTATTAATTCCCAAATCTGGTTAGCTTTACTAACTTTATCAGGATTCTTATGATTAGGTAAGTAACTGGCTGATATTCTAGTTAACTTAGCTCCAAGTCAGAACTATAACTGGGTTCATACCATCCAGTGTAGTTGAGCTCAAACCTGCTCAGTGTCAGCAAAAATATTAATGGAAAATAAATCTTTGGATCAAACAAACATATAGAAGCACCATGAGGCATATTGATCCAAGGAGTAACATTCTGAAGAATTATGACTACATCTTTCAATATTGGCTGGACATCAAAAACATTCACAGAAATAAAAACAAGAAAATGATTACAAACAACCATACCATTTGCCATTTACTTGAGCATGAACCAGTGTGCACAGATGCAACCTGAATCCAGTAATATCAACCTTCAATGGTTCTGCATTCTTCTCGCCAGGAATACCATTCCACCCAAGAGGCACGATGGAAGTAGCCGTACGAATAATAGGAGACTCAACAATATGCCCAAGCTCTACAGCACCTGCAACTGAAAGCCCAAGCCATTGTTGCAGATGTGGAAACTGTTGCAATTGCTCCATTCCAAAGAAAGATGAAGCACTATCATTCATGCACAAGTTGTAAATTCTGCAAAAATAATAATAATAATAATAATGAATCACTTATGAAATCCGCTAACAAATGTGTCTAAGGAGGAAGTATTCAACTGGCATATCCCAAATAAGGATATACTTTATCTCCAAGAAATACTCAACAGAATAAAGGTTCCCAAAATTCCACCTCAATGCCACATGTCCTATATCTTAATTATTTCATAAATTTCATTACTTTTAGGCATAAAACTAGCCAAAGTTGACACAGAGAGAGAGAACGGATAACAAGAACAAACAAGCACAAAGAAGAATGAATAATGAGGAGCACAATATCAAGTACATGATGATTAGTAAAACATCATATAAAGATATATTATGGACCTTTTGTCATCATTTATAGTGGTTCTTGTGTAAAAAAATTTACTACAAGTAGGCCAAAGCACAGGTAACTGCAAATGGCCAATCTGCCTAGCAATAAGCAGCACAGAAGAAGCCATCTGGGATCATCAATTGCCAACCGGCCAAGTGTTCTATTGGTAATTGTTCAATAATCAATCAAGTATATGCATTTTCACTTGGTTAAGCTTACGGCAGCCAGCAACATGGTAAAGTATAGCAGTAGAAATTCAAAGAAAATGTTAACAGCAATTCCAACCTCTGAAATGAAGGCGGTGGCCGTGCTCTTAAGACAAGGATTTATATAAAGGGCCACCTTTGATCAGCATATTCATTTTAGATAAGTTTGGATCATCCAGAACAGACAACAGATGTGGCCTTGAAATCAATTAAAGACTTCTAGTACTGGGACTAGCATTTTTTCATAGCCAGCCCATTTATCATTCTTCAGTTTAATTTATCTTTTTCAAATGAATGGGAAACAGTTATGGAACCTAGAGACATAAAACCTCAAAATGCCATGCTCTGAAAAGTTAATATGAAGTCCACCCCATTCATGCAATACTTAATATTTTTTAGGGAGGAAAAAGAAATAATAAAGAATACTTGGATAAATAATAAGCTCATAATTTATGGATAATTGTACATAAATAATATTACATAATTACACTCTTATTCCAACTCCAGTTCTATACCTGGTCACCTAGCATTAGCAGTGCATATGTATTCTCAGTAGATAACATAATAAAGAAATTAGATTAAAGAGCATTCTCTGCCAAGGGACTAGGAAGCAACAACATTGGGTTCACCAACAGTTGATATGTTCAGGCGGTATATCTTTAGATTCTTCAATTTCTTTAGAATAAAGGCCCTATTTGGTCACTTTATTGACTGATGTACTCTATCAGTTGCTGTGCTTTTGTCATGATGAATTGATCAAAGGATAATAAAAAATTCAAAACACAAAGGTCAAAATTTGCAATGTAGGAGAATAAAGATGCTAGCTGATTTAACAGAAGAAAAGAAACGCAACATTACAATTAAGAACTTAGAACTAAACATTAAAATAAACAGCACTAGGAGTTAAACTATTGCATAATTGATCATTACCTTTGAAATCGAGACCTATATGAATTCATTGAATGGGATTGAAATCGTTCCCTTAATTCAACAATCACAGATCTGACCTGAAAATGTCTTTGCCAGAAGAAAGCAAACAAAATGAGAGGTTGAAGAAGACATAATCCGCAGCTCATAAATGATACATCATAAACGCTAATGGCCACTGAAAATGGCGCCACTTAAGTTATGAAGTATAAAATACCAGATCTTCCTAACAAAGCCTAGACAGAAGCTGCATAAATAAAGGAAACTCGTACCGATGTCAACTTTGAGTACTCTGCACCTGAGAGTGATTCCACTGATGAATTCCCCAAGAGATAGAGCTGTTACAAGTGAATCTGTTTAATAATTTATTTGCATAAATAATTGAAATGACGGCATTAAAAACTTGTGGGAACCATTAAGCACTGTAACATTAAGAGAACAGCTTAGTATGATGATAGAGAAAAATAAATAAATGACATATATCTCACTTTTCCAATTTGAGTGAGAATAGTTGTAACAATCAGAAAAGATTACAAAACTCCCAAAGATATCTCAATAAAGCAAATTGATGCGTAAGAAAGCTCATTAAACTTTTCATGAAATTCCAAATTCTAAACCTCAAATAGATAGGCCAGCAGAAGTAAGACCTTAGGACCATTCCAAATCAGGATGAGTTTACACAGAATGCCAAAGCAACAAGATTGACACATGCCTCTTTACACATGTGCAGGTAATTGTTACTAAGAAGCAACTATTACCAATTAATGCAATCAAAATTTTAGAATAACTCAAAATACCTATTTAACTTATGCATAGCAAATAAACAGCAAAGACAAATTATTATCAATATTTTCCACCTTCATGCATTTATCTTTAAGATGATTGAAAAAAACAAATGAATGAAGTACTCCTTCATAATATGTACCTGCCCAAACGGTACATATGAAGGTAAAGAAGGCACTCTACGCCATCTCTTGTTGTCCCCACTACCATTGTTTTTTCCTGTTAACTTTTCAGATCCTGTGTCTGACGCACCATTATCAGTGTCAGCAAATGGTTTAAGAGATATGCCATCAGTACCCTCTTGAATTTCAAGAGACTGTGGTCCAACAACTATATCCTCAATTGAAGCCGCAGTTGTAGAGTCAGCTGCAGATGGCTGTATGGGATCAACTTGCTTTCCTCTGTATTTTTTAAATTGTCTTCTAACACCTTCTAGCGGGACAAGTCTTGAAAGTCTCCAGAAGGGACCCTGGACAGGGCCTACACCTATAACCAATTGCTCCCCTTCATTCTCTTTTAGCTTCTCTGCCTTTCCTTTCTGTGACCCTTGTTCATTCTTTGATGTTGACAAACTGGTACTTCCCACGTCAGAGGACATTAACAAACTTTGTGCATTATAGTGATGAAAATAAGCAGGTGAAAGGATACGCGGTATAAGATCTTCAGGAATGCAGTAACTCTTGAAATAGCGCTGCCAACCTTTTCTATTAACATAACTGGCAAAGATGGATATAGAGCATGCAGAAAAAACACATTAGCTTCAGAAGGAAAAAATCAAAGGACAATTATTTCAGAAAAAGGGTAGAGCACTCACTCTCTTAAAGCCGCATTTCCTACTGGAGGTTGGGAAAATGTTATACACTTGACATGAACCTTTTCGCTTTCTTTTGATGAAGATGATACAGCAATGACCCTCAAAATGGCAAGGGTAGCCAATGCTGCCACCTACAATGTCAGACACAGAGAAGGCATGAAATAGTTAGTCAGTGGAAACATGCCAGGTAAATTTTACGTAAAACTTACTGCTCCACCAAGTGAATGTCCACATAATACAAGTTTTCGTTTCTTTTTCTGAGCAAGCCTGTACAACTCCAAAGCAGGTATGCCTTTGGCACGAGCCAAGAAACCCTAAAGATAATAAATTGGAATGAAAATAATTAAAGTCTGGAAGTATTTATTATTATACATGAAACTAATTACTTAAAAGTATGAACAGGGCAAAAATATTCAAAACTTGTAAGCATCAATGGCAAAAACACCAAAACATATTTTACAAAATAAATTCTAATGATATATGAATGATGACTGTTATCATACCCGATGGGCGGCAGGTTTAGGCCTATCTTTAATCTGCTTAGGTTTTGATTCCAAGGAAATGAAGTGGTTTTCCCCATTTCCTTTTTGTCTTTCACCTTGGTTGGCTTTGGTTACTTCAATCCGGTCAATATCCTCCATAACATCCTCATGAAATATAGCACCTTGAAGTATGTTTGCATCAGCCATGACATCTCTTAATGAAACCAAGAAAGAAAAAAATCAAACTTTTGACAGTAATAAATAATTAGTCAAACTATAAAAGCCATGCTTACTTGTACTGCTTGGTTCCAATAAAGGAAGCAAATAGGGTATCGCCGGCTTCTGCCAACAGATACCTGCAATAAGAGAGATGCAAAGGAAAAATAAGACAACCAACAACTGTCGAATTCAAAGGTTATTATCTCAGACAACTATGTGTGCAACTTATTAGTAGTAATTCATAGTGGAGTACCATCAAAGATCTAATCCAAACTAAATGCAAACCAGGTAATCAGCTAAATTAATCACCTTATGACTTATGTCATTCCACTCTATCTCGAGCAATATCCCAGTTGAAATCTCATGAACCATGATGTCATTTTTTAAATTTACAATGGATGTACACACCTACATTCCAATTTATTTATGATGTTCTTTTTTTTTCTTTTCTTACCTTTCTATTTAACCCCATTTTGTTTGCATTAGGGCCAAAGTTACACAAGCATGTTGAATTGTTGACAAGTAACGAGAAAAATAGAGTTAAATTTATAAGAAAAAAGTTTTTCACACCCGCATTACATACACCTTTTACATGGTCAAACAATTAAGGCTGATCACTTTATGTAAAGAAGCAATTCGGCACTTCTATAAAAACTAAATCATCTTCACCAACATTTTTACTGATTGCTATTGTGGCACAAAATATTCATCTGAACTTGAGTAAATATTAAAGATTCTTTAGGACTACGTAATGGACATGAATAAAACAAAGAGTATAGATTATAGAGTAAAAAATAAGTAACCTGTGCGGAACATGATCCGAAGAAGGTTGCACACGTTCTAGAGAAACAATCTGTTCTCCAAAATCAGCCTTAAATTTGTTTACAGCTCGAATCATCTCAGTAGCAGGTTTCTGCCATGTAAGGAAAAAAGAAAGAATATTTTGCCATAAATAACTGAAAATTTATCAGCATTGAGGTAATACGCGCGCGTTATGATCAATTTCTTTTAGCTCATGATTCAAACTAAGAACATTAAACTTTTTAGTAATTAAACATGGATTAATGTTAGCATTCACCAATTACACATTTCTAAAAGTTAATTATCAAATTATAAAAACTTTCTAAAATATAAATTTGGCCTAATGGGAAAAGTTTAGAAAATGCGCTAATTAATTTTACCTTGTAAACGCACTCGGAGAGGACCATGCAACAAAGAATGTCTTGCAAATCCGAGAGAGAATCAGCTTTAACGGCTCGGCAAAGCTCTTGGAGCTGTCGCTTTCGTCTCTCGTACTCTTGTTGGAGCTTCTGGCGATGGTCCCTGTCGCCGGTGTTCCACGGCGGCCACTGCCACCTCATCCGCCACTGAAGCGTACCCCACGAGACTTTGAGGATCTTGGCTCTTTGGTCCCTGATCCACGTCTCCACTCTGCTCTGCATTGATTCCATTTTCGATCAAAAGAATTTTACTTTCATTTTTTTTTTTTGGGGGGGGTTTTCTGCGTTTGGATGTTAACTGTTGAGATTTGAGAAGCAGAGAGAGAGAGAGAAAGGAATAGCGCGAATCCGAGTTTAATTGGGGAAAAAAGCCAGAGAAGCAAATGCCTCAACTCAAATGCTTAATTACATGTTCTTTTTTTTTTCATTTTTTGTTGGTTGTCTTCTACTCTCCTCTAAGAAAATAAATTTTATCTGTTACTATTTTTTTTTTTTTTAACGACTATGGTTTTTAGATAGCTTATTTCTCATAATGTAGCAAAGCCGAAGCCAAAGCCTGATATTTCAACATGGGCACATGGGCTGAATACTTGACCAATCTCTGTACGGCTAGAGGCCCATCAACAGAGGGTGGCCCAATAAGACCCATAATAGACCAATATTTATGGGTTCGAACTCTAAAATCAGAGGCCCGTTTACAGATTACAAAACCCAGGTTTTATTATGGGTGTATTTTTTGAAACCAAGCTAGAAGGGAATTATTATTAGGTATAAAAATTAAAAATAATTAGTTTCTGTCTGGAAT
Organism: Fremontodendron californicum; assembly: GCA_030761205.1. Lineage (NCBI taxonomy): Eukaryota > Viridiplantae > Streptophyta > Magnoliopsida > Malvales > Malvaceae > Fremontodendron > Fremontodendron californicum. The sequence continues at coordinate 17,098,357 of JAULJL010000029.1, forward strand.
CCTTATTTGGGATTCCTAACAAATAAGGCAATGGAAAAAGAAATATATATTTTATGTACAATTAATCACAAAGATTTGGTGGTAAAGGTGGAAAGGAGCACCATTTTTGGACATGATATGGGCATCAACATCCAACAGAGTTCAAAACACTCTTTGATTCATGAAGGGACAGGACAACATTGTTTTTGTCAAATTGAGATCCTTGGTTCCATTATTCGGGCGTTCAGCCTTCTACAGCTCATTCTCCTCACCTGGCCCAAAACCATGACCAACAAAAAAAAAATTGGAGTTCTTGAGCTTGAGGGACCGGACCCCCTCTAGCCTCTGGCCAGTTGCCCATTTGTGCATGAGCCAATGAGAAAACTAAGGTTCAAAGATTTTTGACAAAAATATTAAAAAAACACTTGAACTATGTTAATTTTTTAAAATTAGTTTTTATTTTTTTATTTGCATATAAATAAGTTTTTATTTCAAATGAAAAGTTGATTTATTTTAAGTGTTTATTTAGGTATAAATTAAAAGTTAGGGTATATTTGTATACATGTTAAAGGTTTAGGATTTATTTTGATATAAATTAAAAGTTAAAGGTTTATTTGAATGTAATAAAAGTATAAAGATTTATCTAAATAAAATAATAAAGTTTAGGAAATTTTTTGTTATTTTAGCCAAAAAAATTTAGTGGCTGCTCTGGAGTCTGAATCTTTCTCCTCTCCAAATCTATGCACATAGAAACTTTAAAAGAGTTTGAAAGAAAAAAAAAAAAAAAAAATAGTCCCAGTAAGAGCCAAGAGGTATAAGATTTTTTTTCTCCTTGAAATTTATTTATATTTTTTCTGTCTCTTCACTCAGTTCGGACAATTTAATTCATTCTAAATTTATTTCATTAAAGATAATAATTGTGTAATTTATTAATAAAATATTGGATTTTTAATTCTAAAGGCCAGGGTTCAATTATAAACAACCTCAAATATTTATAAAAAAAAAAGTTTTAATAAAATGGTATTTTTTTTATTTGGTTATTAATTTGTCGGTTTATTTAATTTTACTAAAGTTGTAAGTTAAAAATAGGTGATGTTGTAAAATAGACCAAAAAGACGAAACCACTTTTTTCCTGTTTTCGGTAAAAGAGGCAGAAGGATATAGGGATGATAAAATTCGAACCGTTTTATGGATTTTGAATTGATCTGCTCTGAATGAAAAGGTTTTTTTTTTTTTTTAACAATGAAGGCAGAGCGGTTTTTTTTTGTTTGAAAGGCGGGGATGAAGCAGTTCTGGTAATTATCTGCTCCGCCCCGCCTTGAATACTGAAATTACTATTTTACGTTTAAATATTTAGATTTTAAAAGGATAATAAAGTAATATAACTAAACTTATTATTTTTCCTTTTCTTTTTAACAACCTAAATCTAATACTTTATTTTTTTCTCTTCCTAAATTAGAAACCCGTTTATTTTGAATTTATAATTTAAATTTTTTTACAATAGTTTATTATTTGAAAAAAAAAATAAAAAATAATTAATAAATTTCGAATAGGCGGAGCGGGACGGTTATGGATGTAACCGACATCTATGGAGGTGGTAATGGTATTGAAATTTCAACATTCACGACGGAGCGGGGCAGAGCAGTCCAATGGCGGGGCGGGGGCGGATACTGCAAAATCCGTCCCCATCCCGCTCCATTACCATCCCTAGAAGGATATGGCATGCCCAATAGCTTGAGCAGACCAAATTAATCAAAGCTCAAAAACAAAGAAGTTGGCTGGAAAATCAGCATATATAAATGTTGCCTTTGTGAAGTATTATACTCACATTATATGAGGTTAAGGTCTAACACCAAATTAGATCCAAAAAATTCAATAGCTTGAGAATCATCGACTAAACCCTTAAGGGAAATGACATATATCCCTAACTAACCTGGTCACACAGGATAGATAAAGATAGGTAGTTACTCCAACTGGTAGATAAGCAGGCAGTCCAAGATTCTCCATCTCAGGTATAAAAAACGTAAGATAAGCCAAAAAGATCTTAAATCACTCTTTCATCGTCTTCTTCTTTGCTATTTGATCTCTGCTCTTTCTTATCTCCGTAGCCTTTGCTAACTTAAGTATCAAAACGCATTTCGAAATACCAACTCCGACACCTCTTTAACTGTATTTTTCCTTTTCAAGCCTTACTCGACTTTACACCGCCTTGTCCTCTTCAGGAAACCTCCTTTCGGCTCAAGAAGCCTCAACACGAAATAGTATATTGGATCTTGTATTTGGGCAATAATAAGACCATAGTGTTGATGTCTTTTTATGTCGTGATGGTGTTCCTGAAGTCCCTGGTGGTCCGAGGTCCTGAGAAGAAAGACGAATAGGTTTGAGGGCACCGGAGGTTGAGCTCTGGGACGTACTCCGATGGTTAAGTCAGTGTCTGGAGGAGGGAAAGGAATACTAAAAAGAGAAAGAGTAAATAGTCTTACGAGAGAGATAGATAGATAGATAGATAGATAGATAGATAGAGAGCCCTTTCGTGAATAGCCTTGAGGAGGGCCATATATAGGGGAGGTTGGGCGATCTAGTGGTCGCCCAACTAGTTCCACGTGCCCGAATCTGGTAGGTCATTTGATATAAGCGGCCTCGAGGGGACTTGTCGAGGAGACGGCTATGTCCGTCGTCTGCAGACTGTAGCATTTAATGCCTCGCACTGCCTTAGGTAAGCGCCGAGGTGACTAGAGATGTGACCTTTGGGAAGAAGGGGGACGGCCACGTGTCCCAGGCCTCTGTTCCTAATGCTTGATGGACTTGTCTGGTTGGGCTGTTCATCTGGGCCTTGTGCTTGGCGGACTGGGCCTGCTCTTGGTAGGCCGAGTGGGTTCAACAATTGCCACTTTGTGGGAAACGACAAGCCATGTCTTTGCCACTGTGGGAAACGACAAGCCATGCCTTTGCCACCACCAATCCTAACAACCTTCTCACCGGGGGACCATCCCCCCCATCACCAAATCCTCCACACCTTCGGTCACAGGAAGTTTTCATTCTCCTCTCCCCCGAAACTTTCCCAACCTCCCGGGACCTGGCACCAGCCACCAACTACCCTTTATGCCCAACTTCTGGCCCCAACAACCCTTCAACCACCAGCCTTACTACCAAAACTTACTCACAGCCCCCTCTCTAGTGTTCTCAACCCTCACAACTCCGCTGCGAGATGTACCCTCAACCACTCAACAAACCACTCACGCAGCCCTCTCCAGCCTTTTGGAGGCTCAATTTAAAGCTGTGGGACAAACAAGCATTTCCTTCGCCCCCGGGGTAGACCCCCCACCAGCTAGCAGAGAAAACCCGCCAGCCACGCTATCACCGAATCCTGCCACAGGACCCTCACCAGCACTCAACCCCATCATCCAAACACCCAGCACCACCTTTCACCCGACCATGCTATCCTATGTCGACCCCGCATACCAAATGCTCATGAACCATATACAAACTCTTCAGGCACAGTTGGCTGAGCAGTAGCAGGCCGCCCGACAGTCGAATAAAAAACCTGGCCCAAACCAACGGGGCAACCACAACAACCACGAAGAGAACAGTGCCACCTCGTCTTATTGAGGCAGCCACCGAACAGCCGCCAGCAGAGCCCCTCGACAGACCAGGGGGCAACACTTTGAGGAGAGACCCCAGGACTTAGAAAACCTACCCGCCAATAAAGAGACAGTTATTTCCGCCATGGAGGCCCAGATGGTGGCCCTAAGAAAAGAAGTCCACAGTATGATGAAAGACAAGAATGAGGAGAGAGAGTGGATAATGGATGACAACAGCCCCCTAACCCTGGAAATCCGGTAAGAACCAGTGCCCAAGACCACCAAGCTCCCCAAAGAAACCTATGATGGCACCAGGGACGTTACGGATCACCTCATCCAATATAAAAATTACATGGACTTGCTCAAGGCTACCGACGCCCAAAAGTGCAGAGTTTTCCCTATGACACTTAGGGTGCACGCCAGAACATGGTACCACTCACTGCCAGCGGGGTCCATTGACAGCTTCCAGAAGCTTGACAGAACTTTCATCACCCATTTCCTCGCCTACAAGGCGACTTTCAAAACACCCGCCAGTTTCCTTGCAGTAAGGTAAAAGGAGAGTGTGACCCTCAAAGAATACATCCGCAGGTTCAACTCCGCCACTATGAAAATCAAGGACCTGCACGATGATTGGGCCATCCATGCGTTCATCTGTGGAGTCCGCTACGAACACCTACGGTAATCTCTAACGGACGATAAGCCTAAAAAACTCTAAAGCTTATATAAGAAAGCCCAGAGGTACGCCGAAACAGAATAGATGAAATTGGCCGAAGGGCTCGAAGAAAGAACCGACTACCAACGGGACCAAGGACGTCCACCAAAAACTAAGCAGGGATATCAAGACAACAGAAGACAGTTGGGTCTTGACTCACACCGCCATAGATCCAGGTCACCCGAAAGAACAATCCGAGAGAGTAACACAGATAAAGGCGTCTAGGGCCGAGGGCGCAGAGGGGAAAAAGCCCCGTACTCTAAGTTCGACGAGTACACCCCTCTCAACGCCTCAAAGGCATACATCTTGAATGTTGTGGCCCACGAAGACATCTTGGGAATGCCCTACCCAATGAAAGATACCCTCTGCGCCTTAACTCCAAGGAAATGTGCAACTACCACAACGACGTGGGGCACAACACGGAAGACTGCAGGTCTCTGAAAGATGCAATTAAGATCGATATTAGAAAAGGGCAGATTAAATAGTTTGTGAGGAAGGCAGTGGCCCAACAGGGGTAATCATCGGTGAAGAATCAGAGAAATTTGGGCAAAACAGAATTGAAGAAACTGATATAAGAAGTGATAAATATGATAATGGGGGGCACAGAAGAATGGACAGCCAGTAACTCCAAAAGAAAGACTCACTTAAGAAGCATAATGGCAATTGATGCAACTCCCAAGCGAGTAAAACAAAATGAAAACTGGATAGTAGACTTCAACGATAACGATGTCGACATCCTGGAAGACAATGCTAACGACCCAATTGTCGTGGCGGCCATAATCAAAAATTTTAGAATAAAAAGGGTCATTGTCGACAGTGGCAGCGCGGTGGAAGTTATTCAGTGGGAGGCCTTCAAGAAGAATGGCATCCCTGAAAAAGAGTTGAAACCAGCAAGCCCGATTTTTGGCTTTGCGAACCAGCTAATTACGGTCAAAGGGTCGATCATCTTGCCAGTAACAATGGGAGACGACGACCACACCTCACCATCATCTCAGAATTCCTAGTGGTCGACCAGCCTTCGGCATACAATGTCATCCTTGAAAGGCTTATGATGAGAAAGGCAAGAATTGTGGTTGTCGTTTACTGTCTGACAGTGAAATTCCCAACACCAATGGGGATCGGTTACATGTAGACAGACCAGCAAACAGCTCGACAGTGCCACGTATTGTCCATACAGATCACGAACAAACACAAAAACGTCAAGTACGATGACGGTATGGCAGAGGCAGGGGGCAAGACGAAAAAACAGGGGGGCAACTAATAGAGACCCAGGTCAACTTGATTGAAAAATGATGCTCACCCTGGAAAGCTTAGATAACAGGTAGAAACAAGTCAATATAAGGCGGAACCTGCAGAGCAAACAAAGATAATCCTTTTGGACCCAAAAAACCTATCTAAAACAACCAAGGTCGGGTCCTCCCTAGGAAGTGAGGAAAGGCGACCATTAGTGGCCATGCTACAAGAAAATACCGACATCTTTGCATGGTCGACTGCTGACATGCCTGGAATAGACCCCAGTATTATCACCCAGTCCCTTAATATTAACCCTGCAGCAAGATCAGTTAGACAAAAGAAGCGTCAGTTCACCCTCGAAAGAATCAAGGCAGTTAGAGAAGAAGATCATAAACTGCTCGCCGCTGACTTTATCAAAGAATTGGTCTACCCTGACTGGCTCGCCAACGTAGTAATGGTGAAAAAGGCCAGTGGAAAATGGCGAATGTGTGTTGACTTCACAGATCTGAATAAGGCCTTCCCTAAAGACAGCTTCCCCCTACCAACCATAGATCGATTGGTCGACTCCTCGACAGGTCACAAATACCTAAGTTTTATGGACGCTTTCTCCGGCTACAACCAGATCAAAATGAATCTTGCAGACCAAGATAAGACGTCCTTTGTGACGGAGGAAGGTCTATTCTGCTACCAAGTCATGCCCTTTGGGCTAAAGAACGCAGAAGCCACATATCAAAGGTTGGTAAACAGACTTTTCAAAAACCAAATTGGGCGGAGTATGAAAATATACGTGGATGACATGATGGTCAAAAGTCCCTCACTAGACCAACACATCAGGGATCTGGAAGAAGCTTTCAGTATCATCAGGAAATACAAACATGAGGTTGAATCCTGAAAAATGTGTATTCGCAGTAGGAGCAGGGAAGTTCCTCGGCCTTATAGTCTCCGACAGATGGATAAAAGCAAATCCGAAAAAAATCCAAGCAATCTTAGGCATGTGCCCACCAAGAAACACTAAAGAAATGCAAAAACTTACTGGCAGAGTAGTCGCCCTCAATAGGTTCTCTCCAAGCTCACCGATAAGTGCTTACTTTCTTCAAAGTGCTCAGGGGAGCCTCTAGGTATCAATGAACCGAGGGTTGCCAAAAGGCTTTTGAGGAACTAAAAAAATACTTGTGCTCGCCGCCCCTACTCACTTGCCCATTACCAGGAGACCAGCTGTATATCTACCTGGTAGCTTTAGACGAAACCATAGCAGCCGTACTCCCTAAAGAGAAAGAAGACCGCCAAACACCAGTCAATTATGTCAGTCAAGCCCTGCAGAATTGAGAAATTAACTACACCCGGTTGGAAAAAACCATCTATGCCCTGATAATAGCTGTCAGACGCCTGAGGCAGTATTTCTAGGCTCATCCCATCATAGTACTAACGGATCAACCACTAAGGGAGGTTTTGCAAAAAGTAGACACAGCGGGCAGAATGGCCAAGTGGAGTGTTAAACTCAGTGAGTTTAGTTTGGAGTATAAGCCAAGGAAGGCCATCAAGGCCCAGGCTTTAGTGGACTTCATAGATGAGTGCTCTTTTGACAACGATATCACAGCACCAATCCACTACCCCGAAGAGCCACAACCAAACCCCGACGAGGCGATACAGCCACTACCCCTAGAACCAACCTTGATACAAAAACCCCAGGGCGGGAAGCCAACCGAACCGACATGTGGACCTTGTACGTGGATGGATCCTCATGAAAAGAGGGATTGGGGGCTAGAATCTTGCTAACTGACCCTTAAGGAAGTGAATGGCAGTACAGTTTCTCCTTCGGTTTCCCTGCCTCGAACAATGCAGCAGAATATGAAGCCCTCTTGGCGAGGCTCGAGCTGGCCCTCAAGCTTGGGGCCGTAAGGTTATATGTGTCTATCGATTCCCAGCTAGTTGCAAAACAAGTAACTGGGGAATACGAAGTAAGGGAGCCCGCCTTAATAAAGTATCACAAAAAGGTGATGGACCTTAACCGGCATTTCAACCAGTTGATAATCCAGCAGATCGCCAGAGAGGAAAATGTTAGGGCAGACTCTTTGTCCAAGCTCGCCTCCGCCATCTAAATAAGACAAAGAGGAAAGATCCTCCTCGAACACCGTCCTCTGCCAAGCCACCAAGAAGGCGAAGAGGTATTCCCGATGAATAGAGTTGGTTAACAGGCATCACAGACTTCCTCATAAACGGAACCTTGCCCGTCGACTCCAAAAAGCAACTCAGGCTAAGAAGAAGAGTAGACAGATACACCATAATAGGGAAGCTCTGTACAAAAAATCATTCAGTGAACCTTTGTTGAGGTGCTAGAGCCCACAGAAGCTGAATATGTCTTCCGGAAATCCATGAAGGGGTATGTGGAAATCACATGGGGGCAGGTCTTTGGCACAAAAAACACTCAGACAACTGGCCAACAATGAAGAATGACACCACAGAAATGGTAAAGAAGTGTGACAAATACCAAAAGTTTGCCACCATCCCAAGGCAACCAGCAGAATTGCTTAACCAGTTGTCGAGCCCGTGGCCCTTCGCAATGTGGGGGATCAATATCCTTGGACCTTTCCCTGTTGCCATAGGGCAAAAAAAGTTCGTGGTGGTAGCCTGCGAATACTTTACCAAATGGGTAGAAGCGGAGGTCGTGGCGACCATCACGGAAAGGGTAATCGAGAACTTTGTCTGAAAGTCCATGGTATGTAGATACGATGTCAACACCATCGTGACAGACAACGGTGCACAGTTCCAAGGGGCAAGTTGAAGAAATTTTGCAAAAACTTTAAAATCTTGCTCACACATAGCTCGGTCAAGCACCCCCAAACAAATGGACAGGTGGAGGCAATGAAAAAAAATCCTCCAAGGCTTGAAAAAAAAGCTTGACGATGCCAAGGGGGCATGGCTGAAAGAAATATCAGGAATACTCTGGGCCATCAGGACTATGGCCCATTTCGGTACGGGCGAGACCTCATTCAACCTGATGTATAGAACAGAGGTTGTAATACCAGTAGAAATAGGCATCAATTCTTTGAGAATAACCCACTACCACTCCGCCGCCAACGAAGAAGCACTTAGAAGAAACCTAGATCTCTTGAAAAAAACCAGAGACTGGGCACAAGTCAGACAGGCAGCCAGGTCACATCAGGTCGCCCAGTACTACAACTCAAAAGTCAAAGGCAAACAATTCCAAGTGGGCGACCTTGTCCTCAGAAGTTGCGAAGCCAGCAGGCCCACGGGAAAATAGGGGAAGATGGCCCCGAACTGGAAGGCCCTTACAAAGTAATAAAGAAGATTGGCTTTGGAGCCTATGCGCTAGAACGAATGAATGTGGAATGCAATCCACCTGAAGAAATATTTCTTGTAATCTCACATATAAGTTGTATTTTCCTTCAAAAGAATAATAAGACAACTTGCCTTTGCAGGAAAAATAACAAAACGCCAACACTTTGCCCAATGGCCTCTAACTGGCCCATCCACCATCGCATCAACCATGTGCGCTCGCAATAAGACGCCATGCTGCACGCCCAATGGCCTCTAACTAACCCATCCACCAGTGCGTCCACCATGTGCGCTCGCAATAAGACGCCATGCTGCATGCCCAATGACCTCTAACTGGCCCATCCACCATCACGTCCACCATGTGCGCTCGCAATAAGACGCCCTGCTTCAAGCCCAATGACCTCTAACTGGCCCATCCACCATCGTGTCCACCATGTGTGCTCACAATAAGATGCCATGCTGCACGCTCAATGGCCTCTAACTGGCCCATCCACTATCCCATCCACCATGTGCGCTCGTAATAAGATGCCATGTTGCACGCCCAATGGCCTCTATCTGGCCAATCCACCATCGCGTCTACCATGTGCGCTCGTAATAAGATGCCATGCTGCACGCCCAATGGCCTCTAACTGGCCCATCCACCATCGCGTCCACCATGTGCGCTCGCAATAAGACGCCATGCTGCACGTCCAATGGCCTCTAACTGGCCCATCTACCATCACGTCCACCTTGTGCGCTTGCAATAAAACGTCATACTGCATGCTCAATGGCCTCTAACTGGCCCATCCACCATCTAGTCCACCTTGTGCGCTCGCAATAAGATACCATGCTGCACGCCTAATGGCCTCTAACTGGCCCATCCACCATCGCGTCCACCATATGCGTTCACAATAAGACACCATGCTGCACGACCAATGGCTTCTAACTGGCCCATCCACCATCGCGTCCACCATGTGCGCTCGCAATAGGACGCCATGCTGTATGCCCAATGGCCTTCAACTATCCCATCCACCATCGCGTCCATCATGTGCGCTCGCAGTAAGACGCCATGCTGTACGCCCAACGACCTCTAATTGTCTCCTACATCCACTCGTCCACGAACAATATGGACACCAGCATGACTTATTATCTCCATCCAACCCTCGCGCTCATACAAAAAATCAGCCAAGGTAGCAAACTGCAACAAGTCCAATAGCCTACCAACATACCAGCAAATTCTAAGACAAACAATAAAGGCAAATCAAGCAATATGCACAAATGAGGCAAATGAACGAAAACCAAACAAGTTGTTCATTGATGAAAGAAAGATTATAAATTTCTAGTTAATATGTACAAGGTCCTCGACTATAAGACCACTACCTAACCCAGTTACAGAATCCCCCGCAGCTACAACAGCTGGGTCCCTAACTTCACCATCTTCGGGAGGATCCACAATAAGGGCATCAGCTGCGCGAATCTCTTTCGTGACCGCAGTAGGCAGAGGTAGCTCGACTTGCGTAGCGACGGGTAAAAGTTCCTCCTGCTGAGGAGAGAGGACGACTTCAACCTGGGGCGTGGCAGAAATGTCAGACCTTGGAGCAATCTCATAAACCACCCTCAAGCTCTCCAACGAGGGCATTTCGAGGCACAGAGGGTCAAAATCTGCATGGGGGTTCTCAATGGCCCCGAAATCAATTCCCCTGTAGTCAAGGGGCCCGTGAAACAACTGAACCCCAGTGAGGGTGGTCGCCCGAAACTCTTCCACCATCCCAAGGGCCACGTCGACCACCTCACCCTCATTGGCCTCCAAGGCATACTTTTCCCTCTCAGCCTCCACAGCCTTAGCCACAGCCTCAGCAGTGGCGGCTTCCACGGCTTTGGACACAGCTTTGGCAATAGCAGCTTCCCTCTCTTTGTCCTTAGCAGCCAAATCCTGCTTCAGCCGTTGAATCTCTGACTCCCTGGCCTTAACGCTATCCTCAGACTTGGTGAGCTTCCCGCGCAACAGTGCAACCTGCTTCTCAGACTCTGCCACCTTGGACAGGCAAGACTGCTCGGTGGAAGCCACCTTATCCTCAGCAGCCTTTGTAGAAGTCTTCTCAACTTTCAAAAGGACCTCCAACTCTTTCACGCGGGAGGCCTTGAGCTGAAGATCTGCCTCCACGTCAAGAAGAAGGGCGTCCGCTTCCCCAACACAGTTATATATGGCCACGATCGCGGCCAAATTCTGAAAGAAGATAACAAATCACGATTAGAAAGAATGGCCGATGACAACTCACTAAAGAGTTTGAAGGATGAAGCTCACCTCCACCATATGAGAAATGACCCCACGTTGCACAGCGCGAAGACCGCAGTTTTCAATGATTTTCACCTCCAGAAATTGAAGATGATTGCGAGCCCAAATGACGCACGAGTCGACATCACCAAGTAAGGACTTGACGGGCATACGGCTTTGATACTCGAAGTATGAGTGAGACCCTTGGCGCGCATCCTAGAAGCCGCCCACGTTGGGTGAAGGTGAAGAACGCGCAGAATGCCCCACGACGTTGTCGCGGGTAGAAGAGGACCCATCCTTACCCGGCGAGGCAGGTATGAGGGACAGAGTTTTACCACCTCTAGAAGGATCTGAGGTCCTTTTAGGTGGAGGAGCCACATCAGTTGGGGCGACCTATGTTCCCGTCCCAAATAATGGTTGTTGAGAGCCTTAACCCGCTTTCTGCGGACCCACGCCAAGGCTCGCTTGCTTCCCGGACAAGGAAGGGACAGCCTTCTTCTTTTTTGGGTCCTCGACGACCCTCGTCTTCTTAGGAGCAGGTTCGACGGGCAAACAATCCCGCCTATGCTTTTTGGCGGGAGGATCCTGAGCAGGGGGTACGACAGGCCTCGTGCTCAAACTCGAGACTTTATTCTTCTTCGTCGCCTGGCGAATCCTCTCAGCAATAGCACCACTGGACATCCCTGTACAGAAGACAATGATCAAGATGAGAACTCATCAAAAAGTCTACAAAGGAAGCACATTAAATATACTAGCTCGCCAAATGTCTAAAAACAATTTCGCCGCAGTAGAACTACCACGCCAAACACCATCTTCATCGACAGAGCTATCAGAACTATCAGAGCTCATGAAATCCCTCACGCTGAACTCCATCTTCTCATCACTGTCATCACATAGCAAGCAACCTGACATGAAACTCGGCACACTCGACCATAAGAAAATTTTGAGGAAGGATGGTCCATCACTCCAAAAATAGATTAGTCTCTTTACAATGTAGTTGGTCAAAAATCTAGTTCCTACCTTTTGTATTTTTCGTGGATTATATTAGATAGAAAGTAAGAAGTCTCTTAAAGGTAAGTGTAAAAACACTATCAAGCATGACTTATTGTAGTAGTTGGCATTGACTCATAGTTACAGAATAATTTATTTAGTCAAAATCAAATTACAATACGGAGTAGGTTTCATGTTTTGGTTGGAGATACACACACTCCCACGCCCAACTTCGAAAAAACTACTTATTAAAGGCTTTAAAGTCGTCATTGTTTTTATTTTTACTAAATTGTCATCTAAAACAAAGAATTGAATATTCATTTAAAAAAAAAATTAATTCTGTTAATTCATACAATCACACATTTTATCTTTAACAGATTGTCTGAAATTTAAATCTCAATATTTATAATTTTTTTTTATCTCTATATTACAACCTCTTTTATACTAAATAACGTAGAAGAAGAATAGCAGCTTGTCGATCAATTAGGTTCACATGCACGTTAAACAGCTCTACCAAGTACCAACACCATACTTAATTCCAAAATCAAAGAACTCAACTTTTTTTTTCAAAGGAAAAAGCCTCCCGTGGGCTATCTGTGGGTCAATAGTTATAATCAGAAACATCTATTTTGCTTTTTCTTTTATTTGTTTAATGTCGCTAAAGCTAATCTCCCATTTCTAGCGACGTCAATAATCCAAGAAAAATCCTACCAAAACCCCTTCACTATGCCCGCCGTGCCATTAACGTACCGTTGCGATAAGTATTTTCAAAATTTTAATGCAATCTTGACGTCACTCAAAATCATGTTGCTAGTTGTAACAACTTTATCATAGACAGTGACATGGAATTCGAATGTTAAGATTTGTGGTGTAATTTTATCAATATGAGTTGAAAAAAATAGTGAGTATTTTAATCAATTTAAAGTTTAATGTATTGTATTACATAAAAGTTATAAAAATTTTGTCTCAGTGTCACGAGTCAAATGATATCAATTTAATTAAAAAAAATTACATAAAAACTAAATTAAATTTATAATAAAAAAATAAAATTAGAGATATTTAAATCTTTTAATTTTAAAAAATAACTATCCACTAAAAATAACTAATCACTTTTTCTTTTAATTTAAAAAAATAACTACTCATTTAAAAACACTAACTTATTTTGTTAACTTATTATTCATTTCAAAATACAATATTTTTCTTTTGAAAAAGCAATTTTTTCACCGACAGTTGGTGTGATAAATTCTAATTTGTTGAAAGAGATTATGGTTTTTGAAGATTTTCTTTTTCATCATTCATTAAGTTTTGAATTTATTTGTTTCAAACTTCCTAAGGCACATCATTAAGGTTGAGAAAGTCATTTTTATTGTTCAGATTTCTTTTCACCCTGCTTCAGTTCTCAATCATAAAACACGTTATCTTAGTAAGAGGACAACCTAACTGCTTTCACACACTTTGAAAATTACTATAAACATGATAATTTTAGACACGATACAAATATGATACGAAAAAAATAATTAAAATATGATATAAAAATGATATAAGAAAATAACACGAAAATATAAATGTATCAAAATTTATATAACATCTATTATTAACGTATTAAAAATTTATATAAATATATAACACTAATTATGACATAAAAATAACAGAAAATGGATTATCGGATCTAAATTAAGGATATTTTTCTTTCAAGTAATGAGGGAGAAACTTGTTAATCACATGGGAATCTGATTAAATAAGCTACCCATCGGAAAGAAAGAAGCAAAAGCAGTGGGGAAGCAAGGGAAAGTTGCATAATTATATGGACTGGGATGTGACCCCTGTCTGAAGGGCACTTAATCAAGTCAAAAACAAACTCTCAGTTAGAGTAAAGTAAGGTTTGGTGAATATAATTGTCGAGCAAAGGTGGCACTGTGGCAATCCAATCCCGGTGAAAAAAATTAAGAAATTTCATCCAATCCAAGTTTGGACACTTCATCCCTTTCCCACAACTTCAAGAAATTTCCTAAGACTGTAAAAAAGTTGACAAATTGCATCAACAAATGACACGCAAACGGAGCAAAAGCAAGCAGTAAAGTAGGTATCCTTATTAATAATTCACCAAGAGCCGTCTCATTTTGGATGTCATTTTAACCAGATTGTTTAGTTGCTTCAAATCCGAGCCTCCGTTCTTTGGGTAGTGAAACGTCGAATTCAACTGATGTTTACATATCAGAATAAGTTGTCTTAGTGGTCATTTACACAATTGAGGGATCTAGATCAGCATCACTATCATGCACTTGAATAAGATGTTGAAAATTGGTACCCTGCGTTAGTGCTCAATGGATAGAAATGACAAATTTGGTGACAATCTTCCAGCTTTAGTATTACTTTGTTCAGCAGCAATGAAGAAATCAAACAATGGCCATAAATGATCAGATTTGGACAATGTTGACAGCTAACTACTACATTTGCCACAAGAGATTATAAAAGAGGTTGAAAATTGCGTTTCAAGCAGATAATATTGACCTAAATTCTATCTGCAAAGACACATAAAAAGATAACTGAAATCTATATTGCTTCCACTCTTTATTTTTTTTAAAATATCCGTGTCCGACACATATCCGAACATAGATATGGGAATATGATTTTTCAAAGACCCTCCAAATACATGAAAATCTTGAAAAAAAAAAAATTAAACATATCTGTATCGAATACATACCCGTATCCGACACTTATACTTGAGTTCGAGTAACATAAAAACTGAAATACTCAGCAATATATACTACTATATATATACCAATTACCAAGTGATAATAACAACATTTGGAATCAAACCATTACACAAGAGACGAAAAATAAACGAGTGGGTCCGAAATAGATAAACCTCATAACGTCTCAAACATGAGAGAGGACGAGGATGTTACAAAATCAGGTTGGGCAGGCAGGGGAACTGAAAGAATCAGTTGATCACATGGCAAGAGGCTGCTGTCAACCTTGACCATCGTTGAATCCATCATAGGGTCTGCTGGATTTCCCAGACTTTCTCTTCAAAACTACAACCCAGGTAATCGCTTCCAACAGCAAGGAAATTCCGCCCAAGGCAATAATCACAATCACATAAGCCGATTTCCACTTATGCTCGGGCCTCAAGATGTCGAAACCCTTAAACACATTGAGAATGCCAAGGACAATTATGGCGTATCCAAAACTGTGGTGGTAAATGTTCCAGTAGAATCGGTACTTGTGCTCCTTCTTGGGTCTTAAAAACAAAGCAAAAATCTAGCAAAGACAAACAAGAAATTCCAAGTTAAGTATCACAGCACAAAATGAATTGCCTACTATGTTATCTGGATCCTTCATTACTTTTAAAATATATGTCCAATACTTGTATCCGAAACATATTCAGATATGAGCATGAAAAAATTAAAAATACCCGTATCAGATACATATTCGTATTTAATACTCACCCGAATCCGGTTAACATAGGTTGCCTATATAAAACAGGAAAAAAAAGAAGATCTTCCATAGCAAACACTTAAATTAACAATCAACAATATCTCAAACTTTAAACATCAAGAAAAACAAGTTGACAAACTAAAAATCAGCCAACAATTTATGAAGAAAAAAAATCCATTTTGATACACAACAAAAGACATAGTAATTGATAAAACTATTGCATTCAAATTCAAGAAAATACCTGCACAGTAGCAAGAACGAAAAGGGAAATTCCAATATTTCTGTGACCGGAATATGTAATCCCAGAGGATTCACTTCCAAGCTTAAGACCAGTTCCCCAGCCAGCAACTCCTATGGCATAAGCTGATGTTTGACAGAACATATGAAGATAAAACCAAGCTGGATCTGCAGACTCAAAGGTTCTTATATACCGCGCAATCATTGCTCCAAGCGGAAACAAAATTCCCCAACTCACAGCATTTAGTATCCCATGAATCTGTCATCAACAAAAAAATTTGTCAAATTTAACAAAGAATTTGATTTTTGGGTGAAAAAAATAATCACCGTTTCAGTCCAAAATTTATAATTTTAATAATCAAGCCCCCGAGTCAACAATTTCTCTATTTCTTTTTAAAAAATCTTTAAAAAAATAAGGAAACATAATAATTTATTAGGAGTAGAAGGAAAGCTCACATTTTTCTTCTTAACCTTGGTGTCTCCTCCAGAACTACCGCTACTCTGTCCATTTTTCAAATTTAGGGTTCCTTTAGATTGCAAATTAGCGGCAGCAAAGTCATGTTTTACCAACATGCCATCATCTCCAACGCTGGGGCCGACTTGCCACACTTGATTAATCGTCCCACTCGCCGCTAAATCCGCCGGAACCTTAATTTTAGCGAAAATTGCCAAACTCCCGTCGCTTCTACTCTCCGCCGTCTTATCCCAAACCTCGAATGACAAATCTTTCGGCAGAATTGAAGCATAGGAGCTGATGTCGTATGTATTCACGACGGCGACGCCGGTGCTGGAGTTTTTGAAGGCGACGAGGGATTGGGAACCGGCCATGCCGGTGGCCTTTGGGTTTATGGCCCAGGCGACCCAGCCGCCGGATTTGGAAGGAGTGGCGATAAAGGCGATGGAGAGAGTGGTGTTGGAAGAATTGTAAGAGAAGTGAAGGTAAGAGGAAAGAGAAGGGAGGTCGAGGCAGTTGGAGAAAACTTGGTTTTGGGTGAATTGTTGGGAGGAGCAAGTGAGGGAAACCGCCGGTGAAATTAGCAGGGCCCAAAAGGTGAAACAAAGAAAAGCCGACGACAACGTAGCCATTGCCAAACAAGACCTATCAATTAAACAAGAAATATGGTTTTGCTAATTAAACAAGAACTAAACGTAATAAGTTTTGGGAGATTGTTAACGATCAAAGATTTTTCGACCAAAGAGTAAAAGAAGTTATCAGATTTACAAGCCAACAACCCACGATTGGGTTATAGTTGGGAAATTTTCTAAATTTCTAGTAAATTTTCAATTATAATATCCGGGATCCTATTAGTTAATTTTTCCAATCATACTGTTTATTTTTTATTATAAGATTACAATTATATATTTCAAACAAAAATTACAATAAATATATAAAAAAAAAAAAAAAAAAATTGCCGACAATCCTATAACCTATTAATAAAATATTGAATTGTTAATGCTCGTAATCAGAAATTAAACTTTGACACCAAAAGAAAGATTATCAGAAGTTTTTCAACTGATTGTAGATTTTGTCAAAATTCGATTTTGCATTATTTCTAATATTTTTAACAATGATGTAAACAGAATTCTATGTGTACAGTAGGACATAAGTCAATTGTAAAGCTTGCCCAATATAGTTTTTTAACAGGTTGTCTGCTTTTTTTTTTAGAATGAATTTCAATTAAAAAAAATTAAGCTTTGATAACTTCAATTAAAAAAAATTAATCAAATAATTTTTAAATATTAAATATAATAAAAAAATAATAAACAAACCAACTTAAAATAAGTTAAAACTACATATTATGTGATTTAAATTTGAAACGTAAAATTTCAAAACTTTCTCTTGAAATAAAGTTTCATCGACTTTTATTATGATTTCTTGCCAGATTCTGTGAAAGTGATTCATCTTTTACGATAATTTTAACGAGATTTACACATAATTTTTATTGATTAAAAAAAAAAAATTATGATAAAGTACCTAAAGATTTTTTTATGAGCTTTGAACAAGTAGACAGTTTTCTCTCAAATATGTTAGTATAAAAAATGTACAATGGAATAGTTACGAACATGAAAATTTATGGTGTATCGAATGAGTTTTCGATTATAATATGGGTGCATCAAGTATTGATGTCGAGCAAGGTAGTCAGTACTGTATCGGTGGACATATCATTTTTATTCTGGTACTGGTACCGATGTGTTTCGACGTACCGTTTCGGTTTTACCGATATTTTTTAAATATTTTTTCATATATCTATATGTATAGTCTATTTTCAAGTTTTTTAATAAAATATATATTATATACATATGCAAATATACATCCATTACATGCATATATATATTTTATACAAATATAAATTTTAAATATTTAATATCTAAAATTTTTAAACATCAAATAGGTAAAATAAATGTTAAAAAAATATAGTAAATTATTATTAATTATGTCCAATTACCGAATTTAATGAACATATATATTTTTTAAATATAATTATGAAAAAAAAAATAAAAATGATCATGACACAAAAAATATTGAAATTGGTATAAAAATTCAAATAAGTGAATTTTTAAATAAAAAAAATCAAAATCTTGTACCAATCGGTACGGACCGGTACGTATCGGTATTAACAGGTATAGATCGGTATAGGTCGGTATGACCAATACGGGCTGGTACCAAAATCGGAACGAAACGAAACTTGTACCGTTTCGGTTTACCTTAAAAACGGTACGTATAGGCCGGTACGGTCAGTACCGGTACGGTACGGTACCAATAACTTTGGTGTCGAGTCATTTTCTCTTTGCATAGTAATGGATGAAATAATGAAAGGCATTTATGAAATACCTTAGTCTATACTATTTGTAGATGATATTGTATTATTTGACGAGACTAAAGAAGGGGTTAATATCAAATTAGAGTTGTGAAAACAAGCACTAGAAGCTCAGGAGTTTAGATTAAGCAGATCGAAGATTGAGTATATGGAGTGTACGTCTAGTAAAAGAATGAATAATAATCAAGATTGTGATCACACTAATGGTCAAATGATACTAATAGCGAAGTGCTTTGAATATATAGGGACGCTAATTCAAAAAAACGAAGAGATTGATATAAATGTTAACTATATGATTAAGGGTGAATGATTTAAGTAGAAAAGTGCGACAGAAATTGTGTAATCACAATATACCTTTGAGTTTGAAGGGATAATTTTGTAAGATGATTATCAAACCTATTGTTCTATATGTTATGGAATGTTTGACTAACAAGAAGTAACATATACAAAAGATAAGTGGAGCCGAGATGTGAATGTTAAGATAGATGCATAATAAGATTAGGAAGGACATAATTAAAAATAAGGATATTTGTTTCCAAGTTTAGATATATAGCTTCTACACACAAAAAAAAAAAAAAAAGAGAAAAATGTAAACAGTTGTTTGGCCATATAAGACACAAATTATGGGATGCACATGTTAAAGAAATGCAAAATTGCACATGATAAAAAGTTGAAGGAGAGATTAAAAATAACTTGTTTGGAGATGATAAATAATAATAAGAAACTATTAAATTTTGAAAAGAAGATGGAAATAAATAAAAATAATTGGAAGAGGAAAATTAATATACTCGTAAATATTTATATGTCTTAATAATTCTTGTAGTAGACTTTAAATATATTAAAATTAATACTTGTTGGTTTGATTTGATTTATAACTCTTTTGAATTTACTATTTACTTTTTAATTAAAACGCGTATTTTAAACTTTACAAGTAATATTGGCTAACAAAAACTTTACAAGTAATAAAATAAGTATTTACCCAACAAAAGAAAAAGTATTTTAATTTGATGATGCACTCAAAAGAGTATGAGTATATCTTATTTAACCTTACATTAAAAATATCAATTGTAAAGTATAGCAATAAGCAATGGTCGAGTCCACAGGGATTGGTGTTTAATTTAAGAATTATTAGTTTATACTTAAATTCAAAGAAAACAAAA
This sequence comes from Fremontodendron californicum, assembly GCA_030761205.1. NCBI lineage: Eukaryota > Viridiplantae > Streptophyta > Magnoliopsida > Malvales > Malvaceae > Fremontodendron > Fremontodendron californicum. The sequence continues at coordinate 17,118,060 of JAULJL010000029.1, forward strand.
TAAAAGGGAAGGGAAAGGAAAGGAAAGGAAAAGAAAAGAAAGGAAAAGAAAGGAAGGGAAAGGAAAGGAAGCGAAGGTTTTTAAAATCAGTTTAAACTAAAAACTTATAATTAAAGAAGAAAGCAAGTAAATAAGAAGTATCAAATATGATAAAAATATGGTTAAGGTTTCATTCTCCACCACTAGACATCATTGAGAATTAATAATCAGATCTATCAACATCAATTAACTATCAAAATTATCAATCGTAGATAACAACAAGCTCTGTTACCCTAATCTTTCCTTAGTTCGTTGTTAAATAGAACAAGCTCTCTATTTAATCTCTAACCACTAGACAACCTAGAATAAGCTCTCTAGATTTAATGTAATGACATCTTTATGATGAGAAAGATAGGTTGATCTAGGCAACAAACACATAAGCTCGGATTGTTTAACCTATGTTATGTGCCACTTTGCAATTAGCGAAAACTTGACCATAATCATTAATCACAAATTGCCATTTATGAATAGGAAATCAAGACAATTACACGGATCAAGACTCCTAAACTAGCATTAGATAATTATCAAGATCTATCTAATTGCGCACCTAAATAAATCAAGACAATATCATGAACAATTCTTATAGAAGAACACAATCAATTTTGATAGAAAACTAATGATAGATAGAATATGAAAATCAATTACAAAACTTGTCTAGGGCTTTGAAATCACTCTTAACCAAAAAGAAGTTTAGCCTTGCATAGGCATTGTCAACATAAGCATGAATATTCAAAAGAAACTAAGAACAAAAATAAAATAAAACTAAGAGAATAAGAAGAAGAAGATTGATAAATAATCAAAAGCATGACTTTGGTGGCTCAAAAGATGATATTTATAGAGCTTTAAAATCTTGAAAACCATTTCTTGCTCTTCAAGGAAGCTAGGAGTCAAAATATGGCAATTTTGGACAATTTGCGATTTTTCCGATTTTTCTCGGATTTGGAAACAGAAACTCGGCGCTGCGGCGCCAACTTTCTGCCTTAGGGCGTTTTGCTTGTTGACTCCACTTTCGCGACTGATGCACTATCTCGCACTTCGTCGACTAATTTGGATGATCATCCGTTGTCCGATTTAGGCATGTAAACCATCGTTGGAATGGTATCAAGTCAGCTTCAAAAGTCAAGAAGAAAGTTTCTTCAAATAATATCTTTAACATAATTATTTCCTTGCAACAAGCTCCAGAGGTCAGATCTGTCTGATCATCTAGCACTAAGAATTTGATCTTTCTGACTCCCAAGTCTTCTTCCATCTTATGATTGTGACTTTATAAGCTCTTTATCATCATAATAGACATGTTTTGACTTCATCTCATCCAAAATACCTATAATTCATAAAAATATAATAATTTATCAAGGAACTTAAGAATTAAAGCACAAAGTATAAGGAAATAATACATGAAAATGTATGCAATTAAGCACTTATCAAATTCTCCCACACTTAGTCTTTTGCTAGTGCTCGAGAAAAATCAAATAAAAACAATATAAGAAATCCTAATCTAGTCCACTTTCAATAAAAATGAGAGACAATCATTAAACAAGTCTTATAACTAATCATTAACTTAAAGAGTTTCACAAAGAACCATGCTTGATAGTAAAAGGTTTGAGTTAAGCTAACATTAACATAACATATCTCAATCAAAATAATGAATGTTCAAACTTAATTTCAACTTCTCACATGGGATACTCTCATGATTTTCACTCTTTAAAGTAGTGGTACAGTGTTTACACTCAATCAATCTCATGAAAACAATTCTACCATATGCTTGCTTGTCCACCTATTCTCCACTACTTAGATCATGCAACTTCATGAATCAAGAGGTCTTTATTCAAGGTTGTAATGGGGCCAAGGGGTTGTAATGTGGTTAAAGAATAAAAGGATAAAGATATCACAAAGGTTCCGAAGATTTCATAGAGTTTAGAGACATACTAAGATCATACAATTAAAAACTTCTCAAAATTCTTATAAAGCATATAATATCATAGGCTAAATATTCATGTTGAGCCTTTGCTTCATTCTAACCAACTTTGTAACATCATTTTTTAACCAAAAGTTCAAGAAATGATTTTTTTTTTAATATGGGAATGTATTTGACAATGATCCATTTCTTTTTCTCTTGATTTTTTTTTTTCTTTTCTTCCCCCACACTTATTTCTTGTTGCTAACCCAAATAGTCAATCGATCTCCCTTGCTTTATGCAATATGTCTCAAAACAATCTAATTCATCTTTAGAACAAGAGTAAGGATATAAGTACATTTAGGCTAGGTAAGAGATGTGGTTACCAATAAAATAGCATATTCAGTATAGGCTCAAATTGGCTCATTAGTGGGGATGTTCTCTTGGAACATCAATAAGGGATGGCTGTTTGGCCCTGGTTATAATCCTAATGCCTCAATCATATTCATGTTATCACATGCATCAATATAGTCTCAAACGATTTAAAGCAAGTTCTAGAGAATCATGTAATCATAAGAGAACTCAAGAAGAAATTAGATTGATATATATAATGCATCAATCATATAGGCTCAAAACTCATAAGGATGATTATACAAGTCAATATCAAGTCTAAACATGCTTATTTCTCAATCAACATATCATATTAACAATAGCTCATGAAAAATAGTGATATCAAGCTTAATTCTCATGAAAATCTTACCACTAATGATCAGTTTTAGACCTATTCAATTCATATCTGATCATAGTATGGAAAGTAACTAGAACACACTAAAAACAAACTAAAAACTAAACTAAACTAAACTAAAGGAAATCCTAAATTCTTCCCTCCACACTTAATTCTTACATTGTCCTTAATGTAATTCTATTATTCCCAAATATAAGAATCATGTGTAAAATAAAATAATTACTAATTAAACAAACTAACTAAAGAAAAACAATAATAAAAGATAGAATAATGGAGAGTAAGGAATAGCAAATCTGATTATAATATGTGCTCTCCATCCTTTTGGGTTGCCTCCCAAGAAGCGCTTGGTTTATTGTCCTCAGCCTGACTTAGACCCATGCTATTATCCACACCATATTCTTGAGTAATTCAAATGATCTGGTGGTGGTTCTAAGTCCAAGGTTGGTGCCTGCAAAAGAAAAGGTAGACGTTTCTCATTAGATAAAGGAATATTAATAACTAAAACATCAAACCTTTTATTACAAGATGACAACACTTTCAAAGATGCCAATGTTTCCTCCACATGTTCACTTAAAACAGGTTCATCTTTTGAAGTCTCCATGCCAAGGTGTTTGTTAATGTCTCTGTCTTTGCTACTTAACTCAAAAGGTGGCTACACTAAAGAGTCAAATGTATTAATTGCATAAACAGAATGTACATCACTAGGGTATCTCATGGCTTCAAAGATATTAAAACGGATTACATCATCATCAAATTCCATAGTGAGTGTGCCATCATTAACATTAATTATTGTCTTGGCTGTTTTTAAGAATGGTCTTCATAATAAAATAGGTGTTGGGTTAGAAGAAATCTCATCTTCCATGTCAAGTACATAAAAGTCAGCTGGAAATACCAATTCATTAACTTGCACAAGAACATTTTCTACAACTCCTGTTGGATAAGTAATAGAACGATCAGCGAGTTGTAAAATAACACCGGTTTCTTTTAATGTTCCTAGTTTCAAAGAAGCATAAATTGAATATGGCATGATATTAATGAATGCTCCTAGATCTAGCATAGCATGTGCAAACCTGGTGTTGCCTATTTTACAAGGAATGGTGAACATACCTGGATACTTGCATTTAGGTTAGAGTTTCTTTTGAAGAACAGCCGACACATTCTCTCCTATACTACCTTTTCATTCCCTTTGAGCTTCCTCTTAGAAGTGCACAATTCCTTAAAAAACTTTGCATATCGTGGCACTTGCTTTATGGCATCTAGTAGAGGAATGTTTACCTCAACTTTTCGAAAGGTCTCCAAAATTTCCTTCTCTTTTTCCTCCTTCATGGACTTTGCTAACCTGCTTGGAAAACGTGGAGGAGTTACATAAGAAAGAAAAGAAGGTTTAGGGATTACCTTAGCAATTGACTCATTGGGTTGTGAAGATAATGCATTGGTGTTGTCCTCCTTTTGAGCACTATCCTTTTGTGGTGTCTCAAGATGTTTTCCACTTCTTAAAGTTATGGCATTCACATGTTCTCTGGGATTCACTATGGTTTGGGAAGGTAATTTTCCAGAATCCCTTGCTTGGGTTTGACTCATTATTGTTTCCATTTGATTATCTAAATTGCAAATACTTGCCTAAAAACATGTCCTTGTTTTCTGAAGGTTTGCCTTCATTTTCTGTTGAAATTGCAAATTATTAGTAACAAGAGAATTGACAAGGTCTTCAAGAGACTTACCTGAATTTTGAGATGTAGGCACTTGTTTTCGGGTTTGGTATGGTTGTTGCGTTCTTTGCTGAAAACTCGGTTGTCTATTATTAAAGGGTGGAGGAGCAACTTGTGATTGGTTTCCTCCATAATTAAAGTTTGGATGATCCCTCCATCCTGGATTGTAAGTTTTTGAGTAGGGATCATACTTTCTTGGTTGGCCCGAAAATCCACTCATAGCATTAACATGTTCGTTTGGATCATCTTGAAGTGTTGGACACATATCAGTTTGGTGTCCCATGTTTGAACATATACCACAAGCCTTAATTTGCTGCATTTGACCAACAGCCATTCGTTCCACAAGAGAAGTCAGTTTATCAAATTTTTGTTCAAGGGATGATATACTTACCTCATTCACTTTCTTTGATTGTGGAGGTAGTTCATCTCTCATGTTGAACTGTTGTGAGTTGGCTGTTATATTGGAGATGAGAAGTCTAGCAGCTTCGAGAGTTTTATCAACTAGTGCTATCCCACTTGCTGCATCTATCATGTATCTCTACATAGGCAAGAGACCTTCATAGAAATATTGGATGAGCAGTTGTTCACTTATCTGATGATGTGGACATGATGCACAAAGTTTCTTGAACCTCTCACAATATTCATACAAGGATTCTCCGTTGTATTGTCTAATCCCACATATTTCCTTTCTAATGTTGGCAGCCTTAGATGCTGGAAAATATCTTTCCAAAAATGCTTTTTTCATCCCATTCCATGTAGTGATAGTCCCGGATGGTAGGTAGTAGAGCTATTCTTTTACCGAATCAGCTAGAGAGAATGAGAATGCTCTTAACTTTATTTGCTCTTCCGTTATTCCGGTTGGTCTCATGCTAGAACATACTACATGGAACTCCTTGAGGTGTTTATTTGGATCCTCTCCTGCAAAACCATGAAAAATTGGAAGAAGATGAATCAGGCCAGATTTTAATTCAAATGCTACCTCAAGAATATGATACTCTATGCATAATGGTTGTTGATCCAAGTCCGGAGTGGCTAGTTGTTTACGGCCATCTCTTCTTGCTCCTCTTGGATAGTTTGGATCAACTCTTCGTTTGTTCTTTGGTGGGCAGCTATGAATTCTCGAATTCGCCTAATTCCGAAGTAAGGTTCTTCTTCTTAGGGAGATTGGGACATTCACTGAAAAAGAAAATAAGAAAATTAACTAATTAAAACAGAAAATAAGAATAAACCAAATAATTAATAAACTAAAGAAAGCAATCCCTGGCAACGGCGCCAAAAACTTGATGCACTCAAAAGAGTATATCATATTTAACCTTGCATTAAAAATATCAATTGTAAAGTATAGCAATAAGCAAGGGTTGAGTCCACAGGGATTGGTGTTTAATTTAAGAATTATTAGTTTATACTTAAATTCAAAGAAAACAAAATAAAAGGGAAGGTTTTTAAAATCAGTTTAAACTAAAAACTTATAATCAAAGAAGAAAGCAAATAAATAAGAAGTATCAAATATGAGAAAAATATGGTTAAGATTTCATTCTCCACCACTAGACATCATTGAGAATTAATAATCAGATCTATCAACATCAATTAACTATCAAAATTATCAACCGTAGATAACAACAAGCTCTGTTATCCCAATCTTTTCTTAGTTCGTCGTTAAATAGAACAAGCTCTCTATTTAATCTCTAACCACTAGACAACCTAGAATAAGCTCTCTATATTTAATGTAATGACAGTTTTATGATGAGAAAGATAGGTTGATCTAGGAAACAAACACATAAGCTCAGATTGTTTAACCTATGTTATGTTCCACTTTGCAATTAGCGAAAACTTGACCATAATCATTAATCACAAATTTACACTTATGAATAGGAAACCAAGACAATTACACGGATCAAGACTCCTAAACTAGCATTAGATAATTATCAAGATCTATCTAGTTGCGCACCTAAACAAATCAAGACAATATCATGAACAATTCTTATAGAAGAACACAATCAACTTTGATAGAAAACTAATGATAGATAGAATATGAAAATCAATTACAAAACTTGTCTAGGGCTTTGAAATCACCCTTAACCGAAAAGAAGTTTAGCTTTGATAGGCATTGTCAACATAAACATGAATATTCAAAAGAAAAAGAAAAAGAAGAAGAAGAAGAAGAAGAAGAAGAAAGAGAAGAAGGAGAAGGAGAAGAAGAAGAAGAAGAAGAAAAAGAAAAAAAAAAAAAAGAAAAAGAAAAAGAAGAAGAAGAAGAAGAAGAAGAAGAAGAAGAAGAAGAAAAAGAAGAAGAAGAAGAAGAAGAATGAGAAGGAGAAAAAGAAGAAGAAGAAGAAGATATTTATAGAGTTTTAAAGTCTTGGAAACCTTTTCTTGCTCTTCAAGGAAGCTAGGAGTCAAAATATGGCAATTTTGGACAATTTGTGGTTTTTTCGGTTTCGAAAACAGAAACTCAATGCCACGGCACAGCGTCGTGGTGCTAACTTTCTGCCTTGGGGCGTTTTGCTTGTTGACTTTGCTTTCGCAACTGGTGCACTATCTCGTACTTTGTCGGCTGATTTGGATGATCATACGTTGTCTGATTTAGGCGTGTAAACTATCGTTGGAAAGGTATTCAAGTCAGTTTCAAAAATCAAGAAGGAAGGTTTTTCAAATAATATTTTTAACATAATTATTTCCTTGCAACAAGCTCCAGAGGTCAGATCTGCCTCATCATCTAGCATTAAGAATTTGATTTTATTTTTTTTACTCTCAAGTTTTTTTCCATCTTATGATTGTGACTTTATAAACTCTTTATCATCATAATTGACATGTTTTAACTTCATCTCATCCAAAATACCTATAATTCATAAAAATATAATAATTTGTCAAGGAACTTAAGAATTAAAGCACAAAATATAAAAAAATAATATATAAAATGTATGCAATTAAGCACTTATCATTTGATGGTAAATTAATCTAATTTTTTTTATAAAAACTGAACACATTATTTATTAAAATAATAACCATTTTAACAAAATTAAAATATGATTCAATCATAGTTTCTTTCAATAATAAAACCCATATTTGCAATTATTTTTTTTTATATTATTTTAATTATACCAAAATCAAACCGATGTGAAAATAATATGGAACACCTCCACCTCGAATCCTCGATCGGTTCAATTTTAATATTCTTACTTATTTTCACAGCTCCGCAAAAAAACGGCCAAGCAGCAAAATTTGTACAGGTGGCAATTGGGCGGGTTCGGGCGGGTTCGGGTCGGGTTCATTCGGGTTCAGGTTTATTCGGGTTCGGGCTCATTTGGGCTCGGGCTCATTCGGGTTCGGGTCCATCCGGGTTCGGGCTCATTCGGGTTCGGGTCCATTCGGGTTCGGGCTCATTCGGGTTCGGGCTCATTCGGGTTCGGGCCCATTCGGGTTCGGGCTCATTCGGGTTCGGGCCCATTCGGGTTCAGGTTCGGTTTGGGTTCGGGTTCGGTCTGGATTCAGGTATGTTTTACATCATTTTATTTTATATTAGATGTAATTATTTTTACGTAATTTAAATATTTATATCTAAAAACAAATTATTAATTTATTATTATTTTTATACTTTTGCTATTATATGATATTTTTAATTATATTTATTTTTCAAAATTAATATTTGTTAGCACCAAAAGAATAAGAAATTAATTTGTTATATAAAATCAAATTTTGAAATAATTTATTATAAAAAATATGATATATTATAAATTAAACATATTGATATTTAAAATAATTGATTTGATGAACTCGAATTTCAAAATATAAATACATTATAATTTATATTCACTATAAAATAAAAAACTTTTAAAAATAAATTATGGCCTTCATCTATTCGTTTATATACTTATAAAATGCAAAAATTTTATGCTTATAGTCAAGATATATATATATATATATATATATATATATATATCGAGTACTTATATTTTTTCATCAGTATAAAGTATAAATTATAAAGTAGTACTAAAAAAATATAATTTATATTTAAATTATACGTAATAAATATATAATTAATATGATTATTTATTAATATATAATAAATATACCCAAAACCAAAAGGCCATAAAACCCAAAACCCCATTAAACCCACCCGCTAAAATAAAATCCCATGAAAGCCATAATCCAATTAAACCCACTCTAACCTAACTGTATAAGTATAACCCAAAAGGCCAAAATAATTGAATTATTATCAATTTTTTTTACCCTTAAAGAATAATTGAATTAGTGTCAAATTTTTTTTTTCACATCTCTAAAATTTTCAAGAATTTAAAATATTTAGATTGTAAATTCATCATGATATGAGACTTTAAAGTTATAACTTATAAGTACAAAATATAATTTACTTTTTGATAAAATTATTATTTCATCATCATCATCATATATATATATATATATTAAATTTTAAATTTGAATTAAATTATTTTAAAAAATTAGAATAAAATTAATAATTAAAGTTATTGCTTTGTAAAAAAACATTAATTAATTGCAATTTGATTATTTTTATTTTTAGTATTAAATTCGGGTTCGGGTTCGGGCCGGTCTCGGGTTCGGGTCCATTCGGGTTCGGGCTCATTCGGGTTCGAGCTCATTCGGGTGCGGGCCCATTCGGGTTCGGGTCCATTCGGGTTCGGGTCCATTCGGGTTCGGGCCCATTCGGCTTCGGGTCCATTCGGGTTCGGGCCCATTCGGGTTCGGGTTTTTTCGGGTTCGGGTTTTTGACTTTTTGGTCAAATCGGGTTTGGGCGGGTTCGGGTTCGGGTTTTCCTGGGCGGGTTTTCGGGTTCATTTTGCCACCTCTAAAAATTTGTCGGCTTTGATTTGACTTTCGAGCCTCTTATTTTGTAGATTTAAATCAGCAGCATGTGTAAGTTGTCCAAACCACTTTAAGCTCAAAAATGGAGTCTATGTTTGAACCCAAGCTCAAGCGGATAAAATTTAAGCCCACCCAATTCAATTCTCAAAGTGGCTTAGGGTCGGGAGGATATATTTCCTTTTAGGCAAAAATATTAGTATTAGCCCAAGGAATGAATAAGTTATTACTGTTATCTTTATTGTGGGTGATTGAGTTTGGTGTTATTGAATTAAGTGATGTCCAATTGATTAAAAAAATTATATAAAAATTAATTAAATTATAGTGATAAAATAAAATTAAAAATAATTAGATCTATAGAAGGAGAAAATTTTTGATCAATCAAATTGCAAGGATTCATAGGTCATCAATCAAATTTCATCCATGTGTCATAATTATTTTATCTCTAATTAAATTAAATTAATTAAGAGATATATAATGAAGTTTTATCTCTAATTAAATTAAATTAATTAAGAGATAAATAATGAAGTTTAATCTCTAATTAAATTAAATTAATTAAGGGATAAATAATAAAGTTTTATCTCTAATTAAATTAAATTAATTAAGAGATAAATAAGGAAGACAAGTTCTTTTAGAACTCTTTTTTACCTGGCTGACTAGCACTATAAATAGGACCTCCACTCAACACAACTTCACAATTCAAAAGTCTAAAGAGAAGAAGATTTGGAAAGCCTGAAGAGAAAAATATTTGGAATAGCTAAATTCTCTCCAAAGTCTCAAGAAAAAAGATTTGGAAGAGTTAAATACTCTCAAAAGTCTCAAGAATAAAAAGATTTGGAATAGTCAAATCCTCTCCAAAGTCTTAAGAAGAAAAATATTTGGAAGAGCTAAATCCTCTTCAAAGTCTCAAGAAGAAATCTCTGAAGAAATTGAAGAAATTCTTAAGAACACCATCTGTGTTTGTTCTTAAAGATTTCTTAAGAAGTTGCTATTTGATTGTATGTTGATCCAAGAAATAAGAAAAATCCTATTTTTTCAAGATCAAGTGTAGAAGACTCTTGAAGCGGATTTCATCAATTCAATATCAAGTCGTGAAGACCCTTGAATTGTTCTCAAGAATTTTCAAGAAAGCTGTTATCCGATCTTGTTCCATAGAAAGAAAGGAGATCAATCCCGTTATTCAAGATCAAGTCTAGAAGACCCTTGAATCAAAATTTTACTGAAGAAAAGAATCAAATGATTTCTTTATCTTTAAGAACTTCCAGAGATTGTAACATCAAATTCTGATAAATAAAATTATTGTTTGACTCCAAATTTTCTTTGTCATATATTTGACACGAAATTTGTGTGTATACTTTTAATTTTAAAAATAACCAAGATAAGAAAAAATGTATTAGCAAATGGAATTAATTTATAACTTTTAGATCCTAGATAGAAAAAGGTACAATGAACATGACCATAAAAAAGAACCTTTCTCTACTTGAACATTTGGCTCAGTTGATTGGTGTATGTTTTTTTGGTTAAGAACATGATTCGAATCCCCTTCCCCAAATTAAAAAAAAAAATAGAACCTTTCGGAATATATATATATATATATATATATATAAATTAAGATTTTTTGTTTTTTGAAAAGAGAGGGTACCATTTTTTTTGTTTAGAGAGGGAATGAGGGTACGTAATAAATTATAGATTTTAAAGATTTTTAAAATTTTATATTTGTTTATTAATGAAGTGTCATCGTATGATTTAGTGACAGTTTATAAATTTATACATGGACAATGCGTCAAATACAAACCTATAAATTAATAAATTAAAATTTAACTCAATTAACCTATAAATTAATAAATTAAAATTTAACTCAATTAATTTATATAATCATTTTTTAAAGATAATATTTAATAAATTTAACAACTTCACATGTTTTAATAAGAGTTTTGCTAACGAGTATTCTGAAGATACTCTTTAAGATTAATTAATATACTATTTATAGTAATAATATTGTATTAAGAGTTAATCTTTTAAGGTTAGTTAATATACTATTTATAGTAATAAGATTATATTAAATGCAAAAGTAGACAATTTTATTCATTATTTTCAATGCATTTATTGAAAATATTACTATATCTAGTAACCTTAAATAATGTCCGGACAGAGCGACTAGGCTAATAGGCTATAGGTTTGGCTTGGCTAAACTTGACTAGCCTTTGTATTTAAGGTTATTACAACTTTTGAAGTCAAAAGTTGCTTTTCACCGCAAACACAATGCTAAACAGATAAAAAAAAATAGTTTTTGCTGTTGAAATCATGGTTTGAAAAGCCAAAAAATATAGCTTTTGAGCTTTAAAAGCTAGCTTTTGGATAAAATGACGTTATTATCCTCACATCTCTAAACTTTTATTGTTTTAAACATATTTTTTTTGACATTTTAATTTTTTACAATACTTTTTCACAGCAATGCTATATACTTAAAAGTTTTTAAACCACAGTTTTTTATCACACTTTTTAAACACATTTTTTTTAACCCAAATTTTTTCCAACAACAATGCTAAACTAGCCCTAAATATAGTAATATCTTCAATCAATGCATTGAAAATGATGAACAAAGTTGTCAACTTTTATATTTAATACAATGTTATTACTATAAATAGTATATTAATTAACCTTAAAAAGTGCCCTAAGGACACTCATTAACAAAATCCAATACAAAAATTAACAATTTTATTCATCATTTCTAATGCATTGAATAAAAATATTATTATATTAATTAACCTTAAATAAGGTGCTTATTAGCAAAAATTTTTTATAAAAATAAAATAAAACCCTAAAATATAAGGTTGAACTTTGAAATGAGAGCAATAAGCTTCACTCTGTAACCCAAACACCAGATCACTCCACTTCCCCGTATATACACAAATACACAATTCCGCTTAAAACACTAGTTTCTTCACTTTCACTTGGGGGTTTACACAAGCCGCAACGCAGCGTTTCCATCAGGTAACTCTTTACATCCGATTTATCTCTTTCGATTTATTTTGTTATATCGGATTTCATTTCTTGTCTGAATCTTAAAATACTTTCTCTTGCATGTTGGCCTTTGTTTGATAAATTTGTTAATAGGAAGAAATGGCAGTCCCTTTGCTGTCCAAGAAGATTGTGAAGAAGCGTGCCAAGAAGTTCAAGAGGCCCCAAAGTGACCGCAAGATTTCCGTCAAGGTTATAACAAAAAAAAAAATCTTCTTTTATTTATAAGCTTTGCCTTCTTATTTACTTTTTGAAAGGAGAAATTATCTTTAGTATGTATTTATTTTTTAGCACCCATTTATCCAAAGCTAAGGGTTGTAATTGGTTTTACTGAGTTCATTTTGCATTGTTCTTAAAATCTTAATAGGTAGATCTCCCTAGCTGAAAGAATGTGTTTTTCTTTTCCCTTAAAATGCTCTTGAGAATTGAGGTTAGAAAGAGCAATTACAACCAATTCAGGAGGTATTATTTTAATTTTGTGGTTTGAGAGTTCGCGATGAAGTATTCGTGTTTGCAAAGTAGAACTTATTACTGGGGATGCTAGTGGACTCCTTAGTATATTTTTTTTATGCTGTTTTAATTTAGATTTTGACTGGTAGAAGCCTAAAAGTTACGTATTGACCTTTTTCCATTTTTGATGATGATGGTGACTTGGAGATATACCCTACTAATTTATAGCTGTTTGAATCTTTTCTGCATGCCTTAAGAGGATTATTTTGTAAGAAATTTTCAAGTTGCTGGATAATCTGATTGCCACTGGACTTGCAATCTTTGAGGTTGACTGTTCTGCTGAATGGGTTTGAATTCTATTAATTCACATGCGCTTGAATGAGAAAATATTAGCAGAATGAGTATGCTTTATTGCTAGAATGTTTCATTCTCGAGGTGGTTTAAGAGTCTTGCAGTTTGTTTTTTTGGATGATCACTATTCACTGTTGAGATCATGAAGATTAGGTGTGGCTCCTTTTGGTGTGCATAGGGCAATTGCTGACTCAAAAAAAATTTGTTTCTCATTCTTTGGTGTTGCAAGTGAAATGATATTTGTATAGAAGCAGTGTCAGACTGTCAGTCATCTTGTTGATGTACTTTTTTCACACCCTATGAACCTAGCCTCATAATTTTTTCTATTTAACTAGGAATGCATCTAGGAATTCACTTGAAGTTTGAGCAACTTGTCACATTGTATCATGTTTCCCAATGAAGTATTCGATTCACCATCCATTATTTATCTCCGTTGAAGTTCTTGATCTTAATTTATTATCCTTGTAAACAACGTAGTGAAGCCTTCCCCGAATTACTAGATGAAGCAAACACAAGTGTAGAAATCTTTTCTTTTTTCTAGTGTTAGACAGATTTATGCATGGTAAACTGTTTGGATAGATGCTTATGCAACCTTACAATTAGTCTGGATGTCTATCTGAGCTCCTGAATTATTTCTCTTCTCTAATTCTTGAGTTGTAACAATGAAGCTTGATTGTTTATGACAACATTTTGATGCATCTTGGCTAGTTGATGTCTCATTTAAGGTAAAAAAAACACAAACTGTCTCCCCTCAATAATGTTAAGAAATTGTTAACATATTCGCAGACAAACTGGCGAAGGCCTAAGGGTATTGACTCCCGTGTTAGGAGGAAGTTCAAGGGATGCACTCTGATGCCCAATATTGGCTATGGCTCAGACAAGAAGACTCGCCACTATCTTCCCAACGGGTTTAAGAAATTTGTTGTGCATAATGTCCAAGAGCTGGAGCTTCTCATGATGCACAACAGGTATAAATATTATGTTTAACCCTTGTTTCCTCATTTTGTTGATCAGCATATTTCTTGCTTGTTGCTGATTGTTGATGGCATCCTTAGGGCATATTGTGCTGAGATAGCCCATGATGTTTCAACAATTATTTTGACTTTTTTTTTTTTGTGATTGAATCTAAACCCTTTTTCTAATTTAAAGTCTGCATGATTGATGTCACAAGGAAAAATTGTTTTGAGTTCACAGATAAGTAAAGATGATAGATCACCCGGTCTCGCATGGCGGCAGCCTAAAAAATCATTAGAGAATAAGCAGCTATCATCACTCATGTTATTATAAGTTTAAATAAATCTTTGTAGAGGAAGTACCAAAGTAGTTAAACTGTTGCATTTGCATTGATGGAGAGAGCCTCAATTTAACCCTTATCCTTTGCTTACTTTTCCACTTCAATCCCAACAACTTAAAAAGTGTGTTGTCTTTTTTTAATTCTTTTATTTTTCATATTTGTTCCTGTTCGTTATGCTCAGTTAATCTTATTTGTAGAGCATGTTGCTTCAATGAAGTATAAGGTTTATTTTTTTGGTAATACGATCAGATTCAATGATATATAACTTTATAACTAATTTTTAATTGGCTTAAATCAAAAATAGCCCTATGAACTATAATTTTTTTTTTTTTCATTTTGGTATCTAAATTTTTTTTTATTCCAATTAGGTATTTATATTATAATTCCGTCAAATAAGTTGGTATCTGACACTAACACCGTTAAATAAATGTTGACATGGCAAATAACAACCAATGAGAGCGTGACACGTGGCAAAAATGTTATATCAACACTAATTTTATGATATTAAGTCATCAATAACAGAAAAAATATTAAAATTAAAAAAAAAATCGAAAAAAAATATAAAAATTCACAATAATTTTTTAAAATTCAAAAAAATAAAAATAAAAATTTTAAAAATAGGAATAAATTAAAAAAAATCACAATTTTTTTTTTGAAAAATTCAAAAAAATCGAAAAAAATTTTAAAAAGTAAAAAAAAGGAAAATATAAAAAATAATTTTTAAAAAAATTCACAATTTTTTTTATAAAAATTAAAAAAAGTAAAAAAAATTAAAAATAGAAACAAAATTATGAAAAATTAAAAATATAATTCAAAAAAATTATAAAAATTCACATTTTAAAAAAAAATTTAAAATCTGAAAATTTTAAAAATATATGAAAAATAAAAAAAATGAATATTTATATATATATTAAAAATTTGTAAAAAAAAAAGAATTAAAAATTAAAAAAAGAAAAAGAAAATTGGAAAGGGAAAAAAAGAAGAGCAAGAGAAAGGAAATGAAGAATGGAAAGAAAGAGAGAGGAAAGGGAGGGGGGGGGTCGATCGGCCTCCAATCGGCTTTAGGCCGGCTAGAGAGGAAGAATCGGGGGGGGAGAGTGCACCGCAGGGCAGATCCAATGTTGATCTGCCCCGAGCCGACCAGGCTGTGGCCGGCCGACGCCTCCCTCTTTCCCTCTCTCTCTCTCTATTTTTTCCAAATTTTTTAAAAAAATTAAAAATTAAATATTTTTTTAATTTTTAATTTTTTTAAAATTTTTTGAATTTATTTTTTAAAATATTTGAAATATTTTAACCTTTTTTTGAATTTTTAGAATTTTTTCTATTTTTTATTTTAAAAATATGAAAATTTTAAAAAAAAATTAATTTTTTTAAAATTTTTTCCTTTTTTTATAATTTTTTATTTTAAAAAATAAAATTGTAAATTTTTTGAGTATTTTTTTATTTTTTATAATTTTGTCCTATTTTTTATTTTTATTTTAAATATATGAATTTTTAAATTTTTTTGATTTTTTGAATTTTTTTTGAATTTTTTGAATGTTTTTAAAAAAATTGTTAATTTTTTAAATTTTTTTAAAATTTGTTTTGAATTTTTAATATTTTTTTATTTCAATGATGACGTGACATCATAGAATTAGGGCTGACATTACATTTGTACCACGTGTCAGGATCTCATTGGGTGCTATTTACCATGTCAGCATTTATTTAATGGTGTTAGTAGAAGGTACCAATCTGTTTGAAGGAATTATAATATAGGTACCTAATTGGGAAAAAAAAAAATTTAAGTACCAAAGTGAGAAAGAGGGTATAGTTTAAGGATAATTTTTTATTTAAATCCTTTTTAATTTATTTAGTATATAGGAAGCTTGAAATGATGTGAACATTCCCTTCCCGGTGGTCTAAAAATGTAAGAAGCATGGGGCATTGGATCGGATATATTTCCTTAAAAGTATCATACATAGACCAGCAATTCTACCTCATTTGACATCTATAACTATCTTTAAAATCTGTCCCTAAATGAATCAGGTAGCAGAATTTGGTTTTTTGGAGTTATAATTGTTTGCCATTTGTATTAGGTAATTATTAGTTTTGTTTGAGATAATTAGATCTTTTTATTTGTGTTAAATGAGTGTATAATGGGTAGTTTAGGATTTAACGTAACATGATAAAGAGATAGAGAGGATAATTAAGAAGAATATATTAAAGGGTTTGGTCTAAACGTTGATTCGCATGTCGATTTAGGATCCGTATTCGACTCACTCGAAAAAAATTATTTTATTAATTATTTTTGGTTTTTTATTTATTTTTAAATGATGTATTTAAAGGGATTGGCCCACACGTTAACTCGCGAGTCGATTTAAAATTTGTACCCGACTAGAACGGTGAAAAGTTTAAAAAATATTATTAATTATTTTTTTAAAATTTTAAATTATGTATTTAAAGAGATTGATCCGCATGTTAACTCGTGGATCGATTTAAGATCCATACCCGAGCCGATAGAGAAAAAAAAATTTATTTTATTAATTATTTTTAGTTTTTTATTTTTTTAAAATGATGTATTTAAAGGGGTTAGTCTGCACGTTGATTCGCGGATTGATTTAAGATCTGTATCCGATCCGCTTGAGAAAAAAAAGTTAAGATAATAAATTTATTTTATTAATAACTTTTATTTTAATTTTGAATGGTGTATTTAAAGGGTTGGCTCATACGTTTAGGTCGATAAATTGGAAAAAAAATTAAAAAACTATTTTATTAATTATTTTATTTTTAAATGATGTATTTAAAGGGGTTGACTCGCACATTGACTCGCGGGTCGGTTTAGGATCCGTATCCGACCCGCACGAAAAAAAAGTTTTAAAAAAATTATTTTATTTTATTTTTAAATAATGTATTTAAAAGGGTTAATACACATGTTGACTCGCGAGTCGATTTAAGATCCGTACCTGACCAGCTCGAAAAAAAGTTAAAAAAAATATTTTAATTTTAAATTTAAATGATGTATTGAAAGGGGTTGATCCGCACATTGACTCGCGGGTCGGTTTAGGATCCCTACACGACCGGCTCTTGAAAAAAGTTAAAAACATGTATTTTATTAATTAGTTTAATTTTAATTTTAAATAATGTATTTAAAGGGGTAGCTCCGCACGTTGAGTCTCGGGTCGATTTAAGATCAGTACCCGGTCTTCTCGGGAAAAAAAAGTAAAAATGAGAAAAAAAAAAACAAACTTGCTGCTAACCTATTTGAGAAAATCGATACTACGAGAAAATAAAATGCATACCACAATTTTATTTTCTTATTTATTATTTTTTTAACTCTTATAAATAAAAATATACAGCGTACCATAAAATCTAAATATTTTTAAATATATATATAAATAATATTTGAAAATATATTTATATTACGTAATTTATAAATAAATAATTATCAAAAATTAAATTTTCATAATTAACAAAATATAATATTATTACAATTTCAAAATAAAAATTAAATAAATAATTATTATTTAATAAAATATAATTTAAAATTAAATTAATATTATTAATTAATTAAAAAAATTATAATTAAAAAAAAAAACCGACGAAACGGGATTTTTTTCTAGTTATTATAAAACATATTTAAATTTTAAAATTTTTTGGCAGATACATTTCAATATTAAATAATTTATAAAATATAAATATTTATTTATATTAATTTTATAAAAAATATTTATTTACATTAATTTATAAAAAAATATCAAAGAAAAAATAAAAAAAAAAAGAAAAAAAATGAAGTAAAATGTGATGTAATCAGCTGGTGACACGTGTTATTAAGCTGATTGCTACAGTAAAAGTAATGAAAAAGCTAACGAAAATGATCAATTTGTTCTGATACTTGTAAGTAAGAACCAATTTAATACGTTTTAAAATTTAAATAATAATATAAAATATATTCTACAATTTGAAACCATTAATGTTATTAACTTAAAAAAAAAAAAATGCATGCCAATTCCCAAAGTATCTTAGCTCAAGTTTGCATCAAATTTTTTCCAATTTGGTTATTGTTAAATGATGATGCTGTGTTTCGGTGTTAGGAAAGTTAGAGGAAAGGGATAGAAAATATGAAAAAGTTAAATCTTTTAAATTGTATTGATTTAATACAGATGCAAAAATGGGAGAGGGTTGCGACTGGGGAGAAGAAGAGGGAATGATAGGTTTTTTTATTAAGGATAAATTTATTTTTATAATTTATTTTTAATAAATTTTTTTAAATAATTATTATTTATTAAATCATTTAACATTCACCCCCACAACTCCACAACATACACTGCCACTGCCAGCCAGGTGAGCAATATAATCCTAATCTTTATTTTTTAGTTGCTTTTACCTTAGAGTTTGTATTTGATATATTGATATTGTATAAATCTCATACATTATCAATGAACCATAATAAGATACTTTATTAATAAGTAAAAAAAAAAAACTTGTAAATAAATAGAAAAATCGATAGAAAAATAAATAAGACACCTTATTAATATTTATTTATAAATCATTTATTTTTTATTTTACTCATTAATAACGTATTTTATTGTAATTCACTAACAGTATATAAAATTTATAAACTATTAGTACCTCAAATATAAATCCTATAATACTAAAATGAAACAATACCCTCCAAACTAGGGATGACATTCAGAGTGCGGATTCGGATATTTACGGATATCCGATCTTTTTTTTGCGGATTTGGATATTGCAGATTTGAATAAAAGTCGGATTCGAATATTATAATTACTATCCGCAACGGATTTGGAGCAGATGCGGATATGAAATCTCGGATATCTATTATTCGAATCCGTTTATTTGTAAAACAAATAAAATTTTGCTCTTGGAGAGACTTGAACCTTGGCTTGCAAAATTAAAAAAAAAAAATGACTTACCGGATTTGAATTTTACGAATTCAGATATCTAACGGATAATTTTATTTAATTCGGATTCGGATAATAATATGTGGATTAATGCAAATAATAAACAAATTAGTATTTTAAAATAAATTTACAAATTCAAATTCAAATTCAAATAATACCAAAAAAATAAATATTCGATCCGCTGTCAACTGGAAACCAATCCTCATCGTTTGCCAATGGCAACGTCGCATCTATACTTGTCAGACAGAGGCTCCCTTTGGATTCCATCGCGCCTACGGCGTGATGGAATCCAAAGAAAATTGTGGGGGGGGGGGGATTTCCCCCCACTGGTCGCTGCCAACTCGGGTGGCATTTGGATGCCACCCTAGTAGGGCACTGATCGGACTGGAGCTCCAGTGAATGAGATAATTCCCCTTTTAATCCCTCCATTGTTTTTTCTTTTTCTTTTTTTAATTTTTTTTAATTTTAAAATCATTTATTTTTTTATTTTAAGTTTTTAATTAATTTATTTTTTTTAATTTATTTTTTAACATAAATATATTTTTAAAATTTTTAATTATTATTTAACATAAATATAATTTTAATATATATTTTATTATTTAATATAAATATATTTCTAATTATTTTTAATATATATTTTAATCTAATGTCCTTAATGATCATTTTATTTATTTATTATTATTCATCTCACCGCTACCGCTGCGTTTGAATCTAAACACATATCTCAGCATTGATTTTAATCTCATCGTTATAGTACTCAATCTCATAATAATCGTTATTTTTAATTTCACCAAAATCAATCTCATCAGGTAACAAAACTCCATTCCTCTCTGCCACGTCACCCACTTCAATTCTTCTTCCTTGTACTTTTCCAACACGTGTTTTTATTTGCTTTCCATTATCAGCGGACGCTAATCTCAATGAAAACTTTTGACGCTCAGGATTCATTCTTTCTTTTATTGATTTTTGATTTGTTACGGGGTAAACACGTGATCAATTAGCTACACTATGTGCGTTACACTATTTTCTTTTAATAGTCTTTTTCACCATACATCCAAAAAAAAAAAAGTTAAACTAAAGAAAAACAGTAATTATTAAAGATTACAGATATTCGCATTTTTTATTACTATTATTATTATGAAAATGTATTTTCCCGTTTTGTCAAAATTATCATCTCGTACGGACAAACGAACGGCCGTTAACGGCGTCGTCGAAGCCTACGTAACGGCATTGGACGACGTTGACGGGATGGATCGTTGCTGGGGTCAACGAGCTCGCTGGGATTTGATTCATCGTTCGACGATACGGAGCGAACCATTTGTTTTGCATGTAACGGTTTTTTCTCCAAGGAGGAAGGGATAATTCTTTGCTCTTCAACGATCTTTTCGCCGAATCACTCATGACCTTGACGATCTTTTTCAATTCCTCGTTTTTTCCCACGAAAACCCTAGGCAAATACTGCAACAGCCTCGAGTACTCGCTCGTCGGCCTCGCGATCTCGAACTCCGAGGCAAAATCGAGGTCAATGAAGTACCTGTTTTGCCACGTGGAAGATGCCGATTGCATCACGTCGATGAACTCGTAGTTTCCGGCTGTTAGGCCTCCCGAGGAACTCCATTTGGTCTTGCAGATCGCCGCATTGTGGCCTGACTCGCGAAGATAAGCCATTACTTTACGCCTGAAAATAGCTTTATCCGTTTTGAAAAAGGAAAGCAATTCCATTGCTTTCAAAAGGTGAGCCATGAGCAGATTCCTGTAAGAATCCCTGTTGTTAAGAGCGATTGACTTGATGTTGATCTCCAGCGAGTCGGTATTACCAAGGTTTGAATCGACGAGGTCGGAGTCAGAGGTGTAACCAGTCTGTTCAGCAGCATCGTGGTCGTCTTCCAGGAAACTATGAACGAGTTCAGAGAGGCAGGGAGAGTCATCTTCGGCGACGGCGTCGACGGAGGCAGAGTGTTCGCTTCCGCTGCTGACGTAACTGGCGCCGACTAGTCGAGCCTTCACTCTGTCGTCGAGCGGGTCAGTAACCCGTTTTATTCTTCTACCAAAACTAGGCATTAAAGTTTTGTATATGACGTCGTTTTCTTTGTGTTTTGAGGGGTTTGGGTTTTTTTTTTTCAAGGGGTTTTTGTATGGATCAGTCATTAGTTTGAGCTAAATATAGAGATGGGGAAGAACAAAGGAATATCTGAAGAGCTTAAAAAGAATCCGTTTTATTTATTATTTATTTATTTGGAAAAAGAAAAAATTATATTTTAGGGGGAATTTACAGTGGAATATTCCAACGAAGTGTTTGCATCAGTTGTGCTTTTGATCTTCTAAGCTGCCTGAGACTTTAAAAGAAGAAAGGATATACCTAGCTATACCCGATTTATATCCAGCTTAAGGGTCTACACGTGGCAGCATATCCAACCGTACCGAAGGTTTATTCGGGTTTTTACATCAGCTGGTGACTGGTGAGGTGGCAGGATGTGATTTGATTTGATTTGAGTTGCTTTTATTTTTTTTTAGAAGGTGATTAGGGGTTTTTTTATTCAAATATAGCAAAAAAAAAAAAATTAATTCTCGAAATATCGTTCATTTCAGATTAATTCTCAAAATCCGTTTGTTTTAACACTAGCTGGGAAATCGCCATCCCATGGCGATTTCCCAGCGTAAAAAAACACATTTTGGCAAAAAACACCAAGGGAAATCGACATGGGGGTGGCGATTTCCCTTCATATATATTTTTTTAAATTAATAAACAAATTTTAAATTTATTTTTTATTTTTTATTTTTTAATTTGTAAATTTTGTTTTTTAATTTTAAAATTTATAAATTAAATTAAAATATTTTTTAGGTTTGGTTATTTAATTTTTTTTAAATATATATTAAAAATGTAATTTAATTTATTATTAAATTTTTATAAAAAATAAAAATATATTTCTTATTAAAATTTAAAAAAGAATATTATATTGATTATTAAATTTTTATATCAAAAATTGTATTTTTTATAATTTTGTAATATTATAAAAAGCAAAATTTAATTTATATCAAAAATAATTTAATGATGTAAAATGTAAACAAAATTTTTTTTAAAAAAATTTATCGAGTAACTTTTTTAAATAAAGAAGTTATTTTTAAGTTGGTATAGTAAAATAATTTTTTTAATTTGATTTTTTTTATTGAGTTGGTATTCGATTAACTCGTGACATCAATTTAATCATTGTTTTTAATAATAGTATAGATTGTTACAGTTTAAAATTGGATATTTGATAAAATAATTTTAATTTAATTTATGATTAAAATTTAAAAAAAATAAAATTTTATTTCTTATTAAAATTTAAAAAATAAAATTTTATTTTAGTCCATCAAATGCTGCAGAAAATATTGGAATTGTATTTTCTTCTGCAATGGATAAGACTGATGATTTAGGGTTTTAGAGAGGTTTCAGCTATATTTCAGTCCATCAAATGCTGCAGAAAATATTGGAATTGGATTTTCTTCTGCAATGGATAAGACTGATGATTTAGGGTTTTAGAGAGGTTTCAGCTATATTTCAGTCTATCAAATGCTGCAGAAAATATTGGAATTGGATTCCTTCTGCAATGGATAAGACTGATGATTTAGGGTTTTAGAGAGGTTTCAGCTATTTTTCAGTCCATCAAATGCTGCAGAAAATATTGGAATTGGATTCCTTCTGCAATGGATAAGACTGATGATTTAGGGTTTTAGAGAGGTTTCAGCTATTTTTCAGTCCATCAAATGCTGCAGAAAATATTGGAATTGGATTCCTTCTGCAATTGATAAGACTGATGATTTAGGGTTTTAGAGAGGTTTCAGCTATTTTTCAGTCCATCAAATGCTGCAGAAAATATTGGAATTGGATTCCTTCTGCAATGGATAAGACTGATGATTTAGGGTTTTAGAGAGGTTTCAGCTATTTTTCAGTCCATCAAATGCTGCAGAAAATATTGGAATTGGATTCCTTCTGCAATGGATAAGACTGATGATTTAGGGTTTTAGAGAGGTTTCAGCTATTTTTCAGTCCATCAAATGCTGCAAAAAATATTGGAATTGGATTCCTTCTGCAATGGATAAGACTGATGATTTAGGGTTTTAGAGAGGTTTCAGCTATTTTTCAGTCCATCAAATGCTGTGGAAAATATTGGAATTAGATTCTTTCTGCAATGGATGAGACAAAGGATGGGATTTATCAATCAGATTTTGCATTGAATAAGTTATAACTTTTTCAGTCAAATAGTCCTAGTCAGAATATGAGAATCAGATTCCATCCTATACAAAAGATGGGATTTGTCATCTGGTACAACATAATGAACCATTATAAATTCATAATACTTATGAAGGTTTACAATACCCCCTACAACAGTTTTTCAATCAGATTTTTCCTGAGTGCTAAAACCTCATCATTCTATATTTCTTCTTTCTTTTGCGGAGTGATAATACCTACATTCTCATCTTTCTTAGTTTCATTACTACACAACATGAGCAATAGAGTGATCGCATTGGTCTACTATAATGGCCAAATTCATAATACTGACGAAGGTGCTACCTTTGATTGTGAACGTCCTAAAAGTTTTCGTGTTGAAGACGACGTCACATTAGAGGAACTGAAGCTGCAAATTCATACAAAAATTAAAGCTGGAAATAGAAAAAGAGTTTCAGAGGTTAAGTACAGGCATCCTCTTTCTATTGGTGAAGGATGTGTCCGATATAGAACATTTCCACTTGAAGATGATGATGATGTCAGATGCATGTTTTATGCTCATGAGACATTTGCAAATGTTGGTGTACTTGAGTTATATGCTGACATAGATGATGTTGACGATGATTGTGGCCCTTCAAATGTTCGCACAACAGAAAATTTTCCCATAGAAGATTATGATTCTGGGTCGTTCTATGTTCACACTACATACGACGTTCCCACAAAAAAAGTCGTGCCCTTATCTCAAGCTACAACTTTTCAGACTTCATTAGTCTCACAAACCCTAATTCCTACTACCCTCGAAGATGAGCCAGCTGGTGTTGATCCTGTTCGTCCACGTGGAGTCCATGGTGAAGATGTTGGTGAATTTAGTGAGCAGGAAGAGGATGCTGAATTCGCAAGTGATGACAATACTGATTCTGACCCAGACGTCGTCCCTGCTGAGATCAACACTCATGGAGATATCAACACTCATGGAGATCTTCCCCCATATGAGGCTGCATCCCATATGCATACACTAGATCTGGAGGCAATGCATGTGCCGAAATTTCCAGAGTATGCTCATACATTAGCTACACCTCTGACATTTGATCCATCTGCAGTTGATCTGTGTGTTGGGTTACAATTCCCAACGAAAGAGGCTGTGCTTTCAGTTATCAAGCACTATAACATCAAAAACTCTGTAGATTACAGAGTAATTGAATCCGAGCGGACGAAATATTATGCCAAGTGCGTAATGTATGGGAATGGGTGTAATTGGAGAATAAGGGCAACTTTTATGAAGAAGAAACAACTATGAGAGATTAGAAAATATGAAGTGCCTCATACTTGCACATCGGGGAGGATTTCACAAGATCATTGCAAGTTAGATTGTAACATGATCTGTTCATGCATTTTGTCATTGGTCCAAGCAAATCCGGAGATTTTCGTTTCAGTTTTGATCGCTGAGATGCGAATCCGGTATGGATACATCACCTCCTACAAGAAAACATGGCAAGCAAAGCAAAAGGCAATTGTTCGAGTATTTGGCGATTGAGAAAGATCGTACAATGAGCTACCTAAATGGTTAGGTGCAATGCAACATTTCGTGCCTGGTACAATTGTGGAATTGCAAACGGTACCTGCATATCACGGTGATCGACTGGTCCAGGGTAAGAGAATATTCCATCGACTATTTTGGACATTTAAGTCGTGCATTGAAGGGTATCCGTATTGTAAACCTATTGTGCAAATAGACGGTACTTTCTTATATGGAAAATACAAAGGCACATTATTGTTAGCTATTGCACAATATGGCAACCGAAACATACTGCCAATTGCCTTTGCCATTGTGGAGGATGAGACAACAGAGGCTTGGTCATTCTTTCTCAGTAACTTGCGTAGACACGTGACAAAACAGCCTGGCATTTGCTTGATGTCTGATCGACATGAAGCCATCAAAGCTGCGATTAGACGCGATGGTGGATGGAATCCTCCACATGCATATTCAGTGTACTGCATTCGACACATTGCAGCGAACTTTATGAAAAAGTTTAACAATAAGGAATTGCGTCGACAAATTGTTAACATGGGTATGGAATCAAATCATAGTTATTTTATCTCTTATATTTCGTTTAGCATATAAAATAATACTGAAATTCATAACTTTTTTGTTTTAAAATTTATTAGGATACGAGTTGAGGCGACCGAATTTTCATTTCATGTATGACAATCTTCGTGGAGAAAATGCAGAGGCGGCTAATTGGCTTGATAGGATCCCCAAGGAGAAGTGGGCACAGTCATATGATCAAGGAAGACGTTATGGCCATATGACAACCAACCTAGCTGAATCTATCAATTCGGTGTTGAACGGAACGCGTCATCTTCCCATTACTGCTTTAGTGCAATCAACATATTATAGGTTGGCTGCACTTTTTGTTAAGATGGGGAACAAGCAAATTGCCATGATGGAGGGAGGGCAGGCATATTGTGAAACAGTCACACAGGCTATGCAAGAAAATCGCAGGAAAGCTAACTCCCACATTGTTTGTAATTTTACGCGAGCAAATCAATCTTTTCTGGTTGAAGAGTTAGTTGATCCACAAGAGGGTGTTTCTGCAATGAAGTACAAAGTCAACCTTAGTGACATGTGGTGTGATTGTGGAAAGTTTCAAGCACAAAGGTTCCCTTGTTCACATGTAGTTGCTGCCTGTGCACATGTCCATGTAGATTGCATGCAATATGTGGACAAAGTCTATAGTCTGAAAAATATATTGAATGTTTATAGACATGAGTTCGAAGCTGTTGGAAATGAAGGTTACTGGCCTCAATATGATAGTCCAGAAGTGTGTCCCAATCAAGAAATGCGGAGAAATCCACATGGTCGGCCAAAATCAAGTCGTATTCGTAATGAAATGGACCTCAGGGAGAAAGGCCAACCAAAACGTTGTGGATTATGCAGAAATGAAGGTCATAACCGTCGAAATTGTCCGCATCGATCTGACACATTGGGGGAGACTTCGCATCAACAATAAATGAATTACATGTTTTTGTCAACTTATCATGTACTTTGGATTATTATTTTACATATAAGGGAAAATGTAATGCAAGTTTTTTTTGTTTTTTGTTTTTATCTAATACAAATCAATTAACAAAATTTACAAAAATTTGTTCATAAATTTTAAATAATAAAATATACCTTAAGAAATTTTTTTTTTTAAATTATAAAAAAATTATTTTAATTTAATTTATAATTTTTAAAATTAAAAAACAAAACTTACAAATTTTTAAAATTAAAACAAAACTTACAAATAAAATTTTTGATATAAAAATTTAAGAAGAAATATTATTTTCTTTTTTAATTTTTATAAGAAAATTTTTTTTCCATATTTAAATTTAATAAGAAATTTAATTTAATTTATAATTTTTAAAATTAAAAAACAAAACTTACAAATTTTTAAAATTAAAACAAAACTTACAAATAAAATTTTTGATATAAAAATTTAAGAAGAAATATTATTTTCTTTTTTTAATTTTTATAAAAAAAATTTCCATATTTAAATTTAATAAGAAATTTAATTTAATTTATAATTTTTAAAATTAAAAAACAAAATTTACAAATTAAAAAATAAATTTAAAATTTGTTTATTAATTAAAAAAAAAATACATGAAGGGAAATCGCCACCCCCCATGACGTTTCCCTTCATCTTTTTTGCAAATTTAGCAAAATAAACCAAGGGAAATCGCCATGGGGGGTGGCGATTTCCCTTGGTTTATTTTGCAAAATTTGCAAAAAACACCAAGGGAAATCGCCACCCCCCATGGCGATTTCCCTTGGTGTTTTTTGCCAAAATGTGTTTTTTTACGCTGGAAAATCGCCATGTGGGATGGCCATGTGGGATGGCGATTTCCCAGCTAGTATTAAAACAAGCGGATGTTGGAAATTAATCTGAAATGAACGGTATTTTGGGAATTAATTTTTTTTTGCTATATTTGAATAAAAAAACTGTGATTAGGGATTGAAAATTTTCGAGGAAAACTTTTTAGGGTGAATTTTTTTAGGTTTTATTATATATATATAATTTATTATATTTATATATTTTGTGTCATATAAAAATAAAATTATATATGTAAAGAAAAATTATATTATTTAAAAATTATATATAAACATGATAAATATGTCATATTTATATGCAATTTTTTATTTTATAATATTTATATGTAAAAAAATTATATATAAACATGATAATTTTATTTAATTTATCATGTTTATATGTAATTTTATCATATTTATATATAATGGAACTTATTTTAAACTCACCATAAGAAAGTTTATCCTAAAACTCCTCTTATTG
Organism: Fremontodendron californicum; assembly: GCA_030761205.1. NCBI lineage: Eukaryota > Viridiplantae > Streptophyta > Magnoliopsida > Malvales > Malvaceae > Fremontodendron > Fremontodendron californicum. Next base: position 17,145,842 of record JAULJL010000029.1, read on the forward strand.
ATTAGATATAGTATTCCATCAGTTTGATTTATTCTGTATCAAAATTTTAAAAATTAAATAAATTAAAATAATTTATAAAATAATCGAATCGATCGATTAAGAGTTAAGACTCTTAAAATCGAAATTAACGACATAAGTCAATTCGATTTTAGGATAGTAGTAAGGTAGTAGATGGGTCTTCAGTTTTTTGCTTATGGATAGATATCGGGTAATATAAAATTATAAATATATATATTTAATTTTTTATTATTAATTTCCATTTTTTTGATCAATTCGATTAGTAAAATAAAAATTACAAACCAATTGAATTAATATGTTTAAACTGAATTTATAACCAAAAATTTGTCAAAACTGAATAATTCAATTCGAATAAATTTATTGAGTTCAGTTTCTATCAATCTAGTCGGTTTACCCGACTTAAGGTCACCTCTAGAGGTGTTGGTTGGTTGGCATTAGAAGTGTTTATGGTCGAGTCGGATCTATGTATGATATCAACATCATATATATTTGTTCAAATTCGGTCCGGCTCAAAATATGGATCTTAAATTTTGTCCAAATCCTCATATTTATAAATGGATAGTTCAAACCCGTTTAAGCAGGTCTATATTATTTTTTTTGTAAACTTTTTTAAAAAAATATATTACTTTTTATTTAATCCTTAGTAATTATATATATATATATATTTATTAAATTCTTAAATATGAACAATTTAACATATTTTTTAATATTTATATGACATAAATTAAATAGTATATGTAAAAATAAAAATAAAAAATTATTTAATTAGAAAACGAGCCAGATCGGATCGAGCTCAGACATTGAATGTTGAAATCAAAATCCGATTTATTTTTTATTTTTTTTTTCAAACTCATTTTACAAATCTAATATTTTTGTTAAATTTTTTTAAATATAAATGAATTTTTGGATTTCGATAAATAATTTGACGTTTCGACAGGTACAGTTGGGACTTGGGATGAGGTCAAGTAGTGAAACGGAATGATAAATCATGGGACATGGAAGGGTTGGGGCATGGGGTCCTGCTGAAGACTGAGAGGTCACGTCTTCAATTAATGAAAGAGGAAGGGTGACAACTGAGACTGTAGAGGTTTTTGCTGTTTCTGTTGGGTTATGATTCACTACGTGATTAATTTAATAGTAATATAATAATATGAAATAATAAAAACCAAAATTCAGGGTATCACATGCTGTATAGTAAGATTTTGTGCCAAGTTGAGAACGTGTAATGACAAAATTCTTCCCATGGTTGTAGCCACGCTGACACAGCAACATGACATCAAATCCTTTCATTGCTATCACTGTTCATTTATCTTGCCTGCTAAAGAGTTGTCTGTGGTAATTTGCAAAGTCTCCTCTGACCTCAATTCTAATGCCCACAAAACAAAGGACATTTTACTATCAATCGAAGCAAATTCTGATAGAATAAATGAGCCAGCCCGCGCATTAAGAAGGAAATAGTCTGATAATTGCTACGACGTTTATTAACTCGAATGACATTTTTAACTTCTTTTGCTTTATCGTTTAACAATTTAAGAGGGTGTGTCTAACTTGTATGGTTATGGCTTGATCCAAGAGAGGATGTTGATGGTGGGTGCAGGAAAACCAAACGAGAAAATCAAAGAATCTGAAATGCTCAAAAACAAACAACCCATGAAAAATGAAAGAAAAAAGGTCCTTTGAGAACAAGATCATAATTGTAATGAAAGTGAAAATGTCAGTATTATTAGAAAAATTCATCAATAGGCATTAATGTCTATAAATAGCACGCTTTTCCATTTCCTCTTAATTCTTAAAGCAGGAATCTGATGATGCTCAAAGTCAAAGCTAGGAGGGGTGGTAGCAAGAGGAGCTGAAAGAACTGGTCCCTGTCTAGCCGGCCTCTCACCAGCAAGCCTACCAGAAGGTGAATAGTAGACAGTACTCCTTTACTCACAAGCTGACTTGCATGGACTCAAAATCCTTGTCTTCAACTTTCCTCCGCTCAGGCTTTTCAAAGCTTCTAAATACAATTCCTACCTTCAAGCCTCTTCTTTTCATATTCTTGAAGAGTCAATATTAAATGTAAAATGAAAACACAAGCACCCATTACTAAGTTTATTAAGAGTGACAAATGCTTAAAATTCTGAAGTCTGAACAATCTTCAATTAACCACAGCAGTATATTTTTCTTCTTCTCGAAAATATCTTGAGTTTCTTTCTTATTGTTCTTCTTCTTGGGCTTCTTTCCAGATTTAGCACCATCCTATCCTTCCCTAGACTTGTTTTCAAGACTGAGCATCTTCTTGTCCTTCATTAGTCGTACAGGAAGATGCCTATACGTTTACAAACCTCAGTAACTAAAAGGAGAAATGGCAGGGGAAATGATACATGCATAGATGAGGTTTTCAAAAACTAAATGAGAGTATAAAGAAGGCATACCCTTCAACTTCGTTTTCGACTGCTTGTCCAGAAAGGTCCTTATCTTTCAGTTATGTCATCGTTGTTATCCCCATTGACAGATTTCTCTGAATCCTTCTCAGAATTTTTAGACTCCTCTAAACGTTCATGCTTAATCACATCTTGTTCATGGGTCAAATGTTCTTCGTAAGTACCCCCTCTATTATCACAGCGCCCATGCCCAACTCATCGGCTACATTGCCACTAGGATCCCTACCATTTGACACTCCATTATTTTTCGGATTGTACCGTTGATTGCCATTGGACCTTTTGTAACTACCCTGATATTGATCACTATTCTTTGGTTGATAGCGCCATTAGCCCTTCTACAATTTCCCTTATAATAACCATTGCTTTGCTGATAGACATGAGCCACTCCGCTATTTCTCTGATAATTCTAACTTCTTCCATTTTTTTCTATGATAACCATTTCCACCTCTATGAGCACCCTGATAATTATTCAAAGTGCCCTCCATTGCTCACTCTCTCTCTTTCTATATATATATATATATATATATATATATATATATATTATCTGAAGAAATAAAATTACCCTTCACGGGCCGGGCCTTTCCTATCTTATCATCTGCTGCAACAATAGGATCGGAATCCCCTTGCTCTCATTAGTTCTAAAATGCCATCATTACGCAGCCGTAATGGCCGCGAAAAAATCATTGTATCGTATTTTACTCGTTACGTAACACTTGCGACATTATCAAATTCTTTGAAACACTATTAAATTTACGTTCGCGACAACCACGACGCATTACCTGCGACACTCACAACAACAACGAAATCGGCGACTGCAATTTAAAACTATGCTTTCCACTGAACCACTGGCCTTGGCTTCCTCCTTGGCCTTCCTTCCGGTTTCAGCCTCTGCTTTTTCTCTCTCTTTCTTCTTATCAAATACAATAAACGATCCAAAACTAATAAGGAATATATATATATATTTTGAACAAATAATGATCAAATATATATATATATATATATATATTCAAAAAAATTATGAAAAGCCAAAAAAAAAGATATTCAACTCAATGGCATCTCTCAACCTCTACAATAATGCTTAAAATTGTATATGGTCTCGCACGAATTCTAAGAAAACTATTTACCAAATCAACTCAATGCTTATAGACGGTTTCAACTACAATATAGGAACATTTAGATGAGAACAGTGAGAACAAAATCATTTATAGCTCTTAGATCAATTAAGAAGTTTGAACATCATTGATTTGTCCATGTCAGCATAACTAGAGTAACTTGATACTTGATCTCCCGATTAGGCAAAAATATTGCAGCAGCAAAGCTTTTTTTCACTGTTGATTTTTATTTTTTATTTTTTTTGGAGATAATATTAACAAGAAGTGATCGAGATTTGATACCCATTTTCTGACGAAAAAAATGAGATCATCGATCTCAAAGGTTTGTAAATTTTACTTTTAGGCACCTGAGAGTGAACACTTTTATATAAACAAAACCATATATGTGACCCAACTTTTCTATTTGCAGACTGAAGAAGAGGGGATAACGATGGAAGACTACAACCAACTTGCAAATGAATATGAACAAATCCAAAAGGAGAGAGCTATTGAACTTAAAGGAACTTGCTTACTTAAGATGGTGCAATGCATGCTAGAGGAATGAGCTGAAGCGATGTCAATTGCTGTAAGATTATATCAAGGAGAGTAAGGATCATCTAGAACAAGAATTTGAAGAGGGTGGAGAAATTGTAGGATTTAGAATAGAACTGCAATTGGATGGTCCAGCATCGCTGGAGCAAGTTGAGCCCTGCTTAGGTGCTACAACTGGTGGTCAAGTTTGCTCCAATAGATAGAAGTTGCTTAAAAATTTCAAGAAATTGGTGGAAGGAAGTGACAAAATGAAGTCAAAGTTGGGTTTACTAGTTCAATTTGGTTAAGTCATAAATGGGTCAAGAAGCTCAATAACAAGGGTCCGGGAAAGCTCCAAAGAAAAAACCAAGCCATGATCGGAATTGGGGAAGAAACCCCTTTCAGGTGAACACATTCAAAATTAGGGTTTTATTTCTCTCTCAATTTCGTATTCGAATAGCAATTTTAATGTTTGGCGTAGGTTTGAGTTACTGAGCATGATTAAAAAGCACTCGAATTTGTTTGAGAAAACGACGGTAGAAGAACAAGATGCTTTCGACGTTGAAATGGACGGCCAATTTTAGCACGTCTTCGATTTGCATTTTGTTCGGGGTAAGGAATCGAGAGGACGCCAAGACGATGATCTCATTTTTTTCGTCAAAAAGGTTATTAAATCCGATCACTTCTTGTGAATATTATCTCCAAAAAAAAAAAAAATCAACAGTTGAAAGAAGCTTTGCTGCTGCAACATTTTTATCTAACCGGGAGATCAAGTATAAAGTTACTTTAGTTATGCTGATGTGGACACATCAATGGTGTTTAAACTTTCTAATTGATTTAAGAGTTTATAAATGATTTTGTTTTCACTGTTCTCACTTCAACCTCTACAATAATGCTTAAAATTGTATCTGGTCTGGCACGAATTCTAAGAAAACTATTTACCAAATCAACTCAATGCTTATAGATGCAAGAGTCCATAATATTCCTTCTAGTTTTGCCAAAAGAGCCATGATATAGATCCATTGTAATGAAAAGAATTGAGATCAAAGTCTTTGATTCAATAATTATTAGCAACATTTAGATATTTGACTCAATAATTAGTACATGTTTTTCTGCTCAAAGAATTGAGATCAAATTCTTCTATTTCTAATAAGAAAAATGCTTAACCAGCCCAGCCTGTTGTAGACTGGGCCAAGTCAGTGGCCTAGGAGAGTCTCACTGGCCTGAATAGTTATCTTTACGTGTGCTAAGCTCTTGAGTCTTGACCCAGTTTTTATGCCCATCAAAGTAATCCTACTAACTAGGCAAGGCTACCAATCTAAATTCTAATGTTAAAGTTAGGTCAATGTATTTGGGAGATTTTTTAATTATATTATCTATATAAATTAGTCTCTGTATTATAAGTTTATGTAATTTAATTCTTGATTTTTTAAATTCGAAGTAATTTGGTAAAATTACTAATAGGGTTAACGTATACCGTGAAAAAGTTGAAGTGGCTTTTATAATCTGTTAAGTTATTGACGTGAATATTTAATGCTGACATGGCACTAATAAAATATAATATTTTAAGATGACATGACACTAATAACCCTAATAGTGATTTTACTAAATTGTTTCAAATTTAAAATATTAAAGATTAAATTACACAAATTTATAATATAGAAACTAATTTAATGATATAGTACATGGACTTTTTAAGTATTTTGACCGTTAAAGTTATTAACCAAAACCGAGTAGCCCTTAGACTTTAGTGGCTAACCCAACTCAAATCTTGTTTAAGCCCAAACTTTTAATTTCTAAAAATTGGGCCAGAACAAGAGCTAATTACAAGCTAAAAGCCTGGTCCTAAGTCCTAAGTTCCTAACCTCTCCTAAGCACCCCTAACCAACGTGTTTAAGAGTTAAAATAGTGGTTTAAGCTTGGTTAAATAATTAAAACAATTAAAAGCCAAAAGACAAAAAAAAAAGGGTCAATGCAAAGTGGAGATGTGATTGGCCTGTGACGGTGAACTCAGGGGAACTTATCAGTTTCTCTCCCGCGTATTATTGTTTGGATATTACATATATAATATTCCTATGTATTTGGTTGGCGGTTTACTCTTTGTGTCGCCGCTAGTTTTAACAATTTCTGGTTTTGGACAACGCACCGACCATCTCATTTTTAAAAAGTAATCTTATTCCCCCCAAAAAATTTTAATAACAAATAAAAACAAAATAAAGCAAATAAGATAATACACTTTCATATTACTTAATTAAACTAATACGTAATTTTAAAATATCCAAACCAAGAAAAGCACTCCACCAGCAATGCAATGCATCATCACTTTAAATATATATATATATATATGTCAATTATCAACATCACGACATATTTAAATATGATTAATATAAAATATTTAATACATATATTATATTTTTATTTAAAATTTTGACACGTTTAATAATTTATATTGTATTGATATTTACACAATTAATATGAAATAAAATACAAAACGCATTAAAAGTCTACCTTCAAAATCAAGCTTCCTAATCGCATGTCATTTTCATTTTTATTTTTACAAATTTTCTTTTTATGATATTTACACTTTCCTTTTTCTTGTGGGGTTAGAATTTTATTATATAGTATTAAACTGCTTTAATTTACGAAACCCATGTCATGTCAAGTACAAGACAAGAAACAGAACACCCGGAATTGAACTAATAATAATTAACAATAAATTTTTATTTAATTTTTAGGATAAAATTAAAAGAATATAGTAAAAGAAAAAGGGATGTGGTCAGAACGTGGTGAGGTAGCAAGCTGGCCTGCATTGCCTGATGAATTGGAACCAATTGCAATGTTTCCTTAGATTGGCTTTTATGAAGAAAAAAAAAGTCTGCTTAAATATTTCAAACTGTTGGGCTGCTGAAATATGCTGACTACTGATTGGGGATTACAACTAAACATAACGAATATATGAGGATAGATAGATAGATATAAATAAGTTTTATATATTTCAATTTCAGGGTTTTGTTTTGTATATTGTAATGGCAATGATGGGTGTATGGGACGGGATTGAATAAAAACATTAGAAGTGGATTTTTGGACCCTTTGTGACATTTTAAAAAGATTTTGGGGCACATGCATTACACACACACTCTACTTTTGTTTGTGGGCTTTCCAATCACAACATTGCTGAAAAGCAGTTTTCGCCATCCAATAAGAAGAAAGTTGATTGCACTTTTTGTAAAATTTAAGTAAGGGTTAAATACTCATTTAATTCTTGTATTATTTCATTTTCGTTAATTTGATATTTGAGGAATTAAAATTAAAAAAAAAATGAAAGGGGGAAATTGGGAAGATAGAGAGGAGAAAGAAAGAAAGGGGATGATCGACTAGTTTAGGGCGATTTGGAGTTAGATCAATGTTGATCTATCTTAGACCAATTAGATCAATGTTGATCGTGCTGGAGCAAGTCAGATCGATCCCAATTTATCTCGAATCGGTCGATGTCTACGACAGTTCCTCTTTCTCTTCCCCTACCCTCCTTTCTTCTCTTTCTTGATTTTGTCTACCTGATTATATTTTTTTCCTGATTTTCTCTTTTATTTTAAAAAAATCCAAATAATTTTTTTGAATTTTTTATTTTAAAAGATGACATGACAAATTTATCATGTAATATGATTTTATTGATATTTCTTGTCACGTCACCCAATTTATTAAAGATGTTGGTCTAAAGAACCAAAGTGTATACTGAAAATATATTTTCAGTATGCAATTATGAATTTTTACTTTTTAAATATCAATCTGTCATAAGTAACATAATATATTAGTTAAAAAGTATTTAACCCTTCGATAATATTGCCTTTGGCCATTAATTATCAAAAAAAAAAAAAATTGCCTTTGCCCATTGACGGGGGCAAAGGTTTTTTAATTTAATTTTATTTTTTTAGCTTGTTTTATGTAAAATTACTTTCTTGTGTCAAATGATTGGATTTTTGCATATAAGTTTAACTAAAGCATTTCATGTTTTTAGTACCATAAATGGTTAACTTTATGGGAGGATTAATCAATAATAATTGTGGCTGTGAAAAATAGTCACTCCCATTGTTTTTTATTAGTACAAAGAGACTATAGTTTAGGGTAATGAGTTGCAAATATTGAGATTCAAATTTTAAATTTATTGGATGTCAATTTTTAAAAATAATTACATGAACTAACTGAATTAAGCTCTTTCATCACTCCTATAGTTATAGTAACGAGAGTTATCATTATGAAATTTACTGACATGAAATACAATTTTTTTTTCTTTTAATAAAATGATAATGCTGCATTTGATTTTGAATACTGAGAAGCAGGAAATTAATGAACATACGCTACGGAAAATCTTCCATGAAAATGGGACCAATATTGTTTAGGAAATCTAGCAGTAATGACTTTGCAAGTATTCTGACCCCATATTATATATATATATATATATAGCTAGCTTGGAACTGATTTTGGGCTTAATTTGCTTCCACAAATTTCTTTCCTGTATAATATTAATTGGATTGCTTCTAAAATCTATCAGCTGAAACCCCACCAGACGACCATAATTTTCTGGATGATGCAGATAGATGAAGGCTTAAGGATATATATAATAATGGTTTGAAAATGTTGGCAAAGAAATTAAAGACGAAGCTAGGTATAGGGGTTTGGATCCTGATAGGACGGTGGGAGTTGCCTGCTCAGCCATGCCACAGTGACAAGTAATGAATTGGCAAGCAGTGGTAGTTGATTTTTGACCCGTTTTTTTTTTTGATAAGAAAAAAAAAAAAAAAAAAAAAACCATGCATGCATGTAGTTTTGACCCGTTTTCAAGTTTCAAAACCATGCATGCATGTAGTTTTAATATATACTTGGAAAAAAATCCAACATGTATTTTTTTTTTATATAAATTTCGTCACGTTTTTGCCCCCATTATTTTCTTACAAATACGACGAAATCTCTTAGACATATGTTTTTTAAGTACTTTATTCATAAAATGGCAAAATATTATTATTAGTTAGGGTGTTATAAATCAAATTCATGATTGTATTAATTTTTATGGATAAAGGATATTTTTCACTTTATTAAGAATCAATATTGAGTTTTACTATTGAATTTCAATTTCGTTCATTTTTGTCATTGTACTTTCTATTTTGATAATTTTTGGATAAAATGCAAAAGATACCAAGTATTTCACAGAATATTTTATTAATGCAAATGACAAATTTTGATTTTGTACTTTCAATTGCTAGAACTAAAAAAAAAAAAAAAAAAAAAAAACGAAATTGAAATTGAAATCTTTCATGAAATCTTTTGTTAATGAAATGATAAATTTTCATAAAATTAATTAAAAGTATAATGGTAAAATTCAATGAAATTAAAAGTATAATGATAAAAATTAATATTAAAATATAGTACAAAAACAAAATTGTTATTTATCCTTAATTTTTAAAAATCACAAAATATTCTGTTAACGGAATTCACATTTTTTTTATAAGAAATTAAATGAAAAGAACACATAAATTACATTTAAAACCTTTTTAACTTTGTTAAAAAGATCATGAGAAATTGACTCATTGATTTCAAGCATTTTAAATCACTATTCTTTAATTTTGGCCAAATAAAACACTATGCTAAAACTAATCTTAAACAACATTTTTTTTTTATAGAATTTCTCAAATGTTGTTAAAAATAGTAAAGACAACACTTTGACCAGATTTTTGCATATTGCTGTTATATATTATAATCGCCAATAATTACAACATTTTTAAAATTTTTAAAAGCATTTGACATGTGCTATTATATATGTTATCATATAAAAATATTTATGGTAGTACTTATAAGGACTCGACTTAGGTAACGGTTCGTCATTCCCAGATGGAATGACGGACAAATTGTAGTGGCAAGCTTTTTGAAGAGGAAACCAAAAACTTGCATAGCTGTTTAATGTGTTTTTTATTTTTTTTAGTTGAAAGGTTAAATTTTAAATTTTATTTAATTCATTAAATGAGACACCAAAGTTTTTACTTTGTTTTTCACTTTTAGTTTTATAAACTATTTTTTTTATAAAATATAAATTACTGTAATTAAGAAAGAAAAAAAAAACTATGTTTCATGTCAGCACACACATATAATTTATCTAAACAAAATTTTAAAAATTATACTATCACATGAGTTTTTAAAATATACCATATTGAGAAATTAATATTAACTAAATATTTTTTATTATTATTTAATAGTAGCTTAATGCTGTTGAAAGTTATTTTAATTATATCTAGAAGCAAAATTAATATTAACTTAATATTTTCTTTGTCTTAATTTATGTCAGTTAAATTCATATTGAAACAAAATTTATTCATAGAGAATCAAAACTAATGATGAAATTTTACAGATTGTTTTATCACATGAAACTTTAAAAAAATTGTCATAACAAAACTATTTTCACTTTAATTTATTTTAAAATGTCTACATATAACCGTATGAATAGAAACTACTATACATATAAAATAATAAAAATAATTTTTAATTAATACTCTTAATTCTTAACGTTTTTTTTATTTCAATATAATAAATTATATATTTAATTTATTTTTATCATTATATTTTTATTATACTCATATTTCATATAATTTTATTTTAAATATTGAGAATAAAAAATGAAAGAAATTATGAAGAATGACCAAAAGGAAATATTTTTATTAAGTAATTAAACAATCCACCCTTAGCCGGTTGTGACAAAAAAAAAATTTGATGTTGTAGTGTGTCCTTGATTCCTTTGGGAATGACGGACTGTCAGTTAATGATTTTTTCACTTATAATTGTTATTATTGATATCTTTTGTAGCAATTAAAAAATGCATGTAAAAGGTTTTGAAAAACTGTTCTAAAGTAGAAATAGCAGCATTTCGATAAGTATTATTATACATATATAAAAATGCTACTAAAGACATAAGGCTGCGGTCACATATACAACACATAAAAAAATACTATCTTATTTTACAGCAGCATTTTTTTAAAATTTCACAGCACTTCACAAATTCTATTATATGTCAAATTTGACGTAATGAAAACATCATTTTTTTACCAAACGTGGTGATTGAAGAAAAAAAGGTCGCCAAAGATCCATACCCATATATTGAAATGATGCACGAGTTCTTAAATTGTCGGTGTTTTTCGGATATGAGTCAAGTTCAGTTTGATACATATATTTTTCCAGACTGAGAGATAAATGATAGCAAATTTCTTCTTCTTCTTGATTTTTCCAGTCAAAAAGGGATATCATTATTCTGTATGAAAGATCATAAATGAGAGCGCTGCGGCTGATCACGATGGGTTGGCAAAAACTTTCATTGATGCTTCCTTTGAATCCCATCCCCCAAAATATATCAAAGAAAGAGACCAGTAACCAATATTGAAGCAAATGTGCCTGCTGCCGGGTCAGCCATGGAACATTTTTCCTTTTGAAAAAGAATTTATGGATGATAGATATTCATCAAATTAAAGTCCTCAAACAAAGAATTTTTGCTGCTGGCTTGCCCAAGTATCCATAGGCTAAAAAAATGCATTTTTTCTTTTCTTTTTATAGGTCATAATAAATCATTTCTTAATTTCATTCAACAAGTATAAAAATGAGTGATGAATCTGCAAAATAATGCAGAATTAATTACCTATTCATCTCCCCATACGAAGTATAACAAAATTGTTCTCCACTTTTGCATGCTGCATCATCTATAATTACTATATATAAAGCCAAATTATGATTTAGGCATTGACATCATTTTGAGTAAGAGGGATTAATTAATTATTAGAGAAAAAGATCGTTAATTATGATTTATGTTATGACCATAAAAGATTTAGATTCGATTTTGATTGGTGTTTTTGTTTTTTACTTTTATTTTTTTCAATAAAAATAAAATATAAATAACAAAAACAAAAGCACTAATCTAACGTTTATTAACACATTGATCAGCTATTATAATTTATGCATCAATAACAAATCATACTACACTCTGCTTTGTGGTGGATTCAAAGTAATCAAGAGATCAATTAATGACAATTATACATGAAAATTGCATAGCAAAGCAAATATAAAAGTCCTTGGGTTGATTAAATAATAATGATACCGAATTAAATCATAATTCTTTTCATTATAATTATATATCAATAATTTTTACATGATGAATTACTTAGTGTAATAACAAATTATTAGTACGGTGTTACGTATTGGGATAACGGCTTATGCCAATAATGACAGCGAAATACATTATTAATTAATTAATTTACTATTAATAATGATTAAATTATAAATAATCTATATAATGATTAATAACCTTAATTTCCCACAAATATAGGATTGTTTTATACATGTGTGCATCTTTACCTTAAAAAGAAAAAAGAAAAAAAGAGGAAGTTTATGTCAGAATTGTGATTTTTGGTTGCAGACAGATTAACTCACTCCATTATAATTGACATAAGTAGAACATAAATTATAACATAAGATTTAATTAATAACAAAAAAAAAATAAGATTTAACTATAATTGTAGTGCTAGAAGGCAAAAAGAAGATGGGTCGACCAAAACAAAATAAATAAATAAATAATTGAGAACTTATAATTGATTTTTTACCGATAGATCTCTTCATGAGTCGGATCAAGTTTGGGTTGGACTCAAATTCTATATTAACGAATATTAAATTCTATTCAAGTCTAGTCCGTTCATGTAAAAACACTAGTTAAATTCGTCTAAATTTGTACATAAAAGATCTATATCTTTTTTAAAAAACCATCTATCTTTCTTAAATTTTATATTATTAATAATAAAACGGGCTGGATCGGGTCTAGACAAAAAATGTCATGTCCAAGATTCAATCCGTTTTTTAAACGAATTTCATTTTTTTTTTTAAGCCCCTTTTCCAAACTTAATATTTATGTTCAATCCCTCGCAACACCTGTCTATGGGCCGGGCCGCGGCCTAAATTTTTTTTTTTAATTCCATGTCCAAGCCCATTCGGGCCGGCCCGTATAAATCCGTTTCACTATTCAAATATATTAAAAAAAAAAATTTATTAATATATATTTTATAATTAAATTTAAATAAAATATTTAAACAGTGATCCGGGCAGGACCGGGCCAGCTCGGATCATAAAAAATCATGTCCAGGCCCGGCCCAATTCAGGTCAGATCGGACGGACTACATGACCCATGGACAAGTCTACTCGCAACTATCGTTCAAGTATTTGATTTTGAACAAATAACTAGATCATTGAACATGTCTATTTTAAAATTTGGTTGAAGAATTAAGATTCTTAGAATATGCTGTCCAAACCCCAGGACAAAAGCAGCTAATAATTGAGGAGTAGTTACAAGAAGGCAAATTAAAGGAAAGACAAATGGGTAAATTTTTTTTTAGCAAATTGATTTTCCTCTAGTGGACAAGATCCATCTCCTTAATAAGCCAAAACCCTGTGTCTTCAGCCACTGAATTAGGATGTCAAACATTGTTAATGAAAGAAATTCCTCTGTTTCCTATCTTCTGCTTCTGGATCCATTTTTTTAAAAATGTTTTAACCTCAAAACTTCCAAAAATTAATTGGTTTGTTTTATAGATGCCATTGAGAATAAAATCATGTCATGCTTCTAATTTTATTTTCTTGTTTAATATTGTGAATATAATTTGAATATCTACATCACCTCATAAATGTTAGACAATGCTTAAATATTTCATATTGCTTATATGAAAAATTGAGCTAAAGATGTGTGAGTTTACACAAAGCTTTCAAAAATCAATTTCATGTAGGTTTATGTTAAATTTTTCTTTTTTTCTTATTGGGATGATAAAAGTTATTTATTTTTTATTTTTTAAATCTGGTGAAAGTGAAATTCGAATCCTATTCTTTAACAGAAAATCATATATCAATAATTAAGATAAATGTTCGGATGCTGATGACAAAAGAATCTTAAGAATCACAACATTTAACCTCAGAATTCAAAATTATCATATCATATAGTATATAATAATGGTGTTGTAAAGTAATAAAGTATGAGCTAAAAGAATTTAACTCATATACTTTGTACTTGGTTATAACTTACAGCTCAAAATGAACCCCATGCTTGAATAATTAAATTCAAGTGGCTCATGGCACTGCCGTGGTCCTTTCTTAGAACACAAAATAAGGGTGGCTATGAGTTGGTATTTGTATGACCCTAATATTATATATATATATATATATATATATATATACATTACTGCTATTGATTATCAACAATTTATTCTAAATTTGGACTTTTTTTAGAATTAGAAGTGGCAATTGATTGATTCTGATCATTTTGGATTGTTCGAGTTTTGATAATTTTAAGATCAAATAATTGAGTTTTAAAAAAAAAATCAATTTAAATTTAAATTATTCTGAGTTGAGTTATTAATTTTTTTTTATCAAATTAAATTAGATCATGTTAAATTTGAAGGATATTTTGATCTAGTGCGAAATTTACCAGCTCTAGATTCAATAACTAGCAATACTAGCTTTAAGATAGTTTATGATTAGAATATTTTTCAAAATACCAGACATAATAAAGGATTTGCTTGCTTTATATATTACCAAGTAAATTGTTAGAGGCAATGGACCATGCACCTGATATTTTTTGCCCCAGCCAAAGGCAAACAATTGTCATCGATAACCCTTTTTATGATTGGCATTAAAGAAATTGATTTGTGAAATTGCATATCCAACATTTCTCATCATGAAATTTTACCAATTTGACAACTTTTATATGATGGGTAATAAAATTGTAAGAAATTTTGTTCTTCCATGCCTTAAGTCTAGGAAACAGCTATAAATAAATAATAATGTATAACAAAGGACTTTTGATGAGTTAATCCAATTGATAAGAGAAGAGCTCTTTTTTCTTTATCAATATGGATTCAAATTTTTTTTTGAAAAATATATCAAAAATAAATTTCTAAATATATTAAATAATAATATAAAAAAATATGTTCTTAAAATCGTTGAAAGGAAGGAATTAGGGACAGATTTGCCTGGAAAGCAATTACCAAAAAAATATAATAATGTATAGGAATTTGTGCTTCTCTTGTATTTCTAAGAAAGTGAGCCAAGTAATTGATCAAGATATATAATATTTTTTTTCTAGCTAATTCTTTAGTCGTCTTATTATGTGAACCCGACCAAAGCCGAGTTAACCGGCAAGGTGGGAATTTAATGCAATGATTGACTTAGCTTAAACATGATGAATTTTTTTTTTTTATTATTTTTATTATTTATCTTTGGTTCTGACTTCTGAGCGATGAGAAAGAAGTGATTGAAAAAATTAAAAATTAACACAACAAACCACTCTGTTGACTCCAACCATTGCCAAATATAAAACTACATAGCTTGTTTCACCAAAATGGGAAATTTGAAAAATTTTCACAAAATAAATATGATTCATTCTATATATAGTCTATACTCTTATTTTTCATTTAGTAAAAAAATACTATATAATCACCAACAAACGTGTAATCTATTGATACATTACCGAATTCTTAATTTCAATATTCAAAGATCAAATTTTGAGAACCTCAAATACTAAAAAAAACTATATAATTCTTCTTCTTTTTTTTTCTAATTACACAATGCTTGTTAATTTGTAATAAAAAGTGTGTTGTCAAAAATGAGAGGTGGGATCATGAAATATAAATTATCCTCTTAAGAAGTTAAAAGTTTCATACAAAAAAAAATTGTAAATTTAAAGTTAAAAAAAAAAAAAAAGATACAGCATTTTAGGCATAGACAGTAAGTTAAAGAGTGGAGCAGAAATGAGATGGCAATATTCAGTATTCTGCCAAGGAGGTTAGGTTGGTTGATCATTGATTTTGATGCTCTCTCCTATTCACATCCAAAGAACATTTCTATTGCTTCAAAAGCCAAGGGAGATTAATGCGTGTAGGAATTGGCCTTTTTATATCCCATGTATCGGTGCCAAAACTTTCTAACTACATTATTTTTTCAAGCTTTTCTTCACCTGCAATTTGGTGGTGATATTACTGTGCATTATTTTTGTTTATACCATGTCTTAATTAAACTTTTTGTGAATTTTAGATTTAATTTAGTTGATTAAGAAGTGATATTTAATAAGTTTAGGATATAAATTTTAACACCTACATCTTTTTTTTTTATATATCCATATTATGATATCTTTTGTAAAAAAATTAATCCTTGTTTTACTTCAACAAATTATTTAAAGAGTAAATTACACATATAGTCAATTAACTATTAGAGGTTTTTTTTATTTATTTTAATTTTAGTCACCAAATTATAAGAAATATCAATTTAATTTACACACATTATAAAAATTCACTTTTTTGGTCACTCAGTTGTAAGAGACTAACGGTTGGATGATGTAGCATTACCATGTTATCTGTCAAATGACACGATACATTGCCACGCATCCGACATGTGGTATTAGAAATTTTGAAAAAAAAAAAAGAAATTAAGAAAAGATTAATTATAAAACCATGTTGATGGTCATATGTTCACAATGGAGACAAAAATATTAAAATTTCACAAATATTGATGATCAAATTGTAAATATTTCAAAATTAGGTGACCTAAAAAGAATTTTTTTAAAATTAAGTGATCAAAATTGTAATTTATTTTTTTATAAAAATTATTAATTTTTTTTAAATTCAAAATTACACTTGGAAAATGAGACATGACATGTTAGATGACGTGGCAATGTCCCGTGACACATCATCTAGCCTTTAGTTTCTTACGGTTGGATGATAAAAAAAATAAATTCTTATAACGTGGGTGATTAAATTCGTATTTTTTATAATTGAGTGATCAAAATAAAAAAATTCAAATAATTGAATAATTATTTGTGTAATTTACTCTTACTTTAAAAACTAATACTATTCACTTCATTTCACCTTATTCTTATTTCTTAGGAAATCAAATTTCAAGAATCATCCTGGAAATTATCCGTTTCGATCATAATAAATGTAAGAAAAATACACAAAAGATTACTATTTGAAAATTAACAAGTGCCCAATTTGACTACAAGCAAAAATGGTCCAAGAAACGTTAAGTATCATCAAACAATAAATTTTCCTGTAAGTAGGGTAATCGTTTTTAATGTTGACATGAAAGAATTAGCTGAAATATGTTGTATCCACGCACCCAAAAAAAAAAAAACCCCAATTAATATTAGTACTACAAATCAAATCCCAATCCTTTGAAAAAAATCTGTGGCTACTGGCATGCTCTCTCAAGTGAAAAAACCATGGAGGAGTTCCAAGAGAATTCATGAATGAATGCATGGGGGTTCGAGAGACTCGAGAATTTCAAGAGAGGGGAAGGACATTTTGGTGCTTTGACGTTCAAGGCCCGGCAACACCCCCCTCCCTTTCTCCGCCTTTTACGGGGGAAAGAAAGAACAAGAAAAATAATTGCTTAATATTATATTATTAATACTAGCAAAGTAACATACATCATCATCATTATAAAAAGAAAAGGAAAAAAAATACTTATTATTGTATAAAGAAAAGGGGAAAAAATTAAAAAACAAAAATCAAAAATCAAAAATCAAACATTAACTTTTGTTTTACATCTATATAACTCCATTGCACCCCCACCCGAATCTTCCCCTTTCCCTCTCTTCCTTTGCTTTCTTTTTCTTTTGCTTAGCATTTCTTCACCAAACGTTTCTTCTTCCATTGCTTTTCTTCTAACCACCTCTCTTCTATGAAAATGCAATCATTTTGATACCATAATTCATTAATCTCCACTCAAATTTCACCTCTTCTCTTTTGGAATTATAAAGAATCCAAAGTTAAATATCAAACTGGGACTTTTTTTGTTTTTAAATTGCCCAATTCTTGATCTGGATTTTCACATTGAACTAACTTTTTGCTTGAATGGAGAACCGGTTTTTCCTTAATGCAGGAATCCCACCACCCGCACCGCCATTGCACTTTGGACCGTCTTTATCATCGCCAATGTCAGCTTGGCAGTCCCTATCTTCAGCCATGGAAATTCAGGCAACGGAGCTGAATTGTTCTCCTGGTCAATCTCAAGATTGTTTCCTGAATCCCAACTGGGAAAAGTCAACAGATTATGGTCTACAGTTTGAGTCAGCCCTGAGTTCAATGGTGTCCTCTCCAGCAGCCTCGAATTCCAATCTCTCCAATGAAAGCTTTATGATCAGGGAATTGATAGGCAAATTGGGGAGCATTGGTAACTCCGGTGAGATCTCCCCACATTCTCAGCCCTTGTTGGCTTCTTACATCAATGGAAACAACAGTGCAAACACTTCTTGTTATAGCACTCCATTGAATTCTCCTCCTAAATTAAACTTGCCAACGATGGATAGTTTGGTTAAAGAGAAGCTTCCCAGTTTGGGAAAATCAATGGGGTTGAATTCCAGTGTGGCAGAATTCTCAGCTGATCCTGGATTTGCAGAGAGAGCAGCAAAATTCTCTTGCTTTGGAAGCAGGAGTTTTAATGGTCGAACACGTCAATTTGGACTCAACAACAATAATGAAATTTCTGCTTACAGATCTAATCCATTGACAGCAAATGCCAAGCTACCCCGTGTTTCGAGTAGTCCTTCTCTAAATGCAATGGTATCATCTCAAGTTGGTGGTGTTCAAGGGACCAATAAGAATTTTCCATTGCTGGATCGATCAGAGTTAGCCAGTTCTCAAGAGGAATCCACCATTTCCGAACAAAATCCCGATGGTGATCTTGGTTTGAAAGCTTCTAAAGGTTCGAATTCAAGGAAAAGAAAGGCAGTTCCCAAAGCAAAAACAAAGGAAACTTCAGCATCCCCATCAGCAAATGCTGCAAAGGTATAGAGTTGAAAGAGTTCCTAACTTTAAAGTCTCAAACCAGCTAAAGATTTCATAGAATTGTTGTTTTAACATTCACTAATTACCCATTTCCAGGTGTCTGAACCAAACGAAGAATCAAATGAGAAACGATGCAAGTCAACAGAAAGTAATGGAAACGAAAATGGCTCTGTTAAAGCAGAGGAAGACGCAAAAGGAAGCAATGAAAATGCAGGGGATGAGAAACAGAACAAAACTAATAACAATACAAAGCCTCCTGAATCTCCCAAGGACTATATTCATGTTAGAGCAAGAAGGGGTCAAGCCACTGACAGCCATAGTTTAGCTGAAAGAGTGAGAATTATAAATTCACTTTTCTCAAATTTTAACATTCAAGCATGACCTGCTAGCGTTCTTCCATTTACATTGGCTGTATATCTGTCACTTGATCAGGTCCGTAGAGAGAAAATCAGTGAGAGAATGAAGCTTCTGCAAAATCTTGTTCCTGGTTGCAACAAGGTCTGGAATTTGTTCTAAATTTGGAAAATAAAATAAAATAAACAAAGCTGTAATTCTTAAATATAATGGTCTTGGATTTCAACTTGTAGGTCACTGGAAAAGCCCTAATGCTGGATGAAATTATAAACTACGTTCAATCATTGCAGCGACAAGTTGAGGTAGATTAACATTTATTGATTGAACGTGCGGTGATCAGTTTCTTGGGATAGAAGTTTTTTTGACTAATGGTTATGATAATTTTTTATTGGCAGTTCCTCTCAATGAAGTTAGCTTCAGTGAATACCAGGCTGGATTTTAACGTGGATAGTTTAATGCCAAAGGATGTAAGTCTAAGCTCTTATGCCAAAAGTTTATTTATTTATTTCTTTTCTTTGAAAAATAATGCTTCAATTCTTTGAATTGGGATTACCTGTATTTTTTTTTTTTTTTGTTCTTTTGCAGATATTTCAATCAAACAACACTTTGCCACATCCAATATTCCCAATAGATTCCTCGTCATCAGCCATTTTTGGGCACCAGACACAGCAAAATTCAGCACTGCATAGCAATATTCCTAATGGGACAATGACGACCCAATGCTCAGTGGACCCATTGGACACTGCAATACGCCCCAACCTTAACACTCATGTACCTCCAATTAACCAGTTTACTGATACTGTTCCTCAGGTAATTCCCTAAAAAATGTGAGCCCAATGAATTTTTCTTTCCATTTCACAAGTGTAAAACATCTAAAATTTGCCTGTATAAATTATGTTCAGTTCCCAACATTCTATGAGGGTGACCTGCAAACCATAGTTGGAATGGGGTTTGGCCAAAATCAGAGCCAGGAAATGGCATTACAGTCAGAAAACTTCCAGGGTAAGAAAAAGTAAATGCTCACTAATAGAATTAATAAACCAGTTATAGCAGACTGATTAATGATGATTATTCTTGTAATTCAGGATCAAATCAAGCATCTCACATGAAAGTTGAGCTCTAATAACCATTCTTTGGTCCTGGATTAAAGGTCAAAAGGAAAGAACAGCTGCTGTATATACAAGTAATTTAATATGGATCAGTGCCTGAACTACTACTAGCCCATTATGCTTTAGGTTTAAAGAGGAGGATTCTTTACCCTTTTTCACCCTTTATATATTTATCTTATTTTTGGGTTTTGTCAGTCATTTTGTCTTCTTCTAATTCTTTTTTTGTGGAGTTTTTTTTACAAATTATCCACTATAAAATTTGTGTATTCCTGGTGCAAAGATCTTATAGCAAAAGCACCAACATTTGTAAGATATAATATTAATTAATGCTAATTAAATCATTAGAGTTTTTTTTCTTTCACTTTCTTAGCAGCTTTCATTTTCTACACTATTGGACATTCTACTTTATTAATTTGAGACATAATCTTAATTGAACAAGATTTCCCAAAATTCTCTTGAAACTTTTGTATGGGGGGTCACATCAATTTTGAGCCTCGTTAGATTGCGTAATCTGGTGGATTTGATCCTTACTGTACTAAGTGTTAACCAGCTGTATTTGTTGGGGCAACTTTCTGCTCTCTCTCAAAAAGTCTAATTAGAGTGATTAAGGCATTGGTGATCTTTTAGTTGAGCTGGGGTCAACTCAACCCATGATTCTTGGCAATTTTCCAGGGGGCTCCTGTAGTTTTCATTGATTAAGCTTCTGTTATTTGACAAACAAAAAACATTTTTATGTTCAAGCACAAACAGAAGATTAGAAGTTATAACCACCCCCTTTTAATTGAACTTTTCTTTCTAAGTAATAGTATTATTATATATCTGCATCAAAAAAATCTCAGGTTGACAGTGGTGAGATTCTGACTAGATGCAATGAATCGTTGAGCTTTAAATTCGGATTCGATATTTGCGTTCGATATATATTTAAACATAAATATAAACATATGATTATTTAAATATATAAAAAAAAATTTAAAAATTAAGTATACCTGACATAAATATATATATATATATATGTATTTGACACTCAATTCGAATCTGAATAACATAAATCTCACCTACTTTCAAAATTATTTTTTTTATTGAGAAAAAAAATAAAGTTGTTATTGTTGTGGAATTGGAAAGATGCTCATACAAAAGAAAAGAAATGGGTAGTCAATTTTTTAATTTTTATTTGAGGTTGTTAGTAAAAATCCTGTTTCTGGGGCTCAACAAAAGATTTCTGGGTTGCAGCCTTAATTGTAACTTTTTTATTCAAGGGTCTATTATTGGTCTGCAGATTAGGCTTTGTTTAATTACCAAAAAGATGCCTTGAATGTGCTGTTTTTGTGTTCTTGTAAAATAAAATAGCAATGGAAGATGTTCATGTGACAGTTTTGTCGCTGAAAAGTTTAGAAAACCCAATCATTTAGCGACGTGTTGGATTGATTCTGCTAAAAAGACTGTTAAATGTCAGGAAAACCTAAGTGCAGAACCATGACAGGGGCTGCTACATAACAGGCTTCGCTGGCATATGGTATCCAAAACTTAAATTCTTTCCCAATGCTTTAGTGTCCAACTCTTTCAATTTTCAACTTTGCAAATTCTTAAAGAAAGGAACTTCCTAATGTGCCAAATAAAATCGACCAAGGATTGCATTTGCATTTGCATTGCTTTTTTTTTTTTCCCCCTCTATTAATCCACAAAATCATCCTATTATTTTCAAAAGAAAAAGGAAAATGTAAGACTAACTAGAACCAATATTATTCTATATAGAGTTATTCATAAATTAGATCGAGTCAGATTTGAATAATACAAAAATTAACTTGTTCAAAACTTGGCTCGGTCCATCGAACCTTTGAGACCTTTTTCATTATAAAATAAAATATTTATATTTTTAAATATATTTTATAATTAAAATTAAATAAAAATATTTTATTAATTAAAAAAATACAAATCAAGCCGAAGATAAACTTTAAATTTTTTATCAAAATTGAACTGAGCCATCCGACTCTTCAACACATCTAATTATATACTACTATTTGAGAATAAAAAAATTCAACTGTCAAGAACTCTTAAGAGAAAAAAAATGGGTCCAATTACATCCATTCTCATTCATTAATGAGAATATGTGATAGATTGTCTCTTTTTCCAGAGATTGATCCTTCCATATATAGAAAAAGTGTATAGGAGGCTGCCTTTTAAAATCGAATGATACTTGTTCAGCATTTTCATTAAAATTGAAAGTGACATATTACAGATGATAATAACAAGTTTGTGGGTCAGTAATTAAGCATATACCTTCAGCCATAGAAATTATTATATAGGTCATTCTTACCACGTTAACGATATGTTGTAAGCCGTGAATATGTTGTAGGCCCGAAATTGATTCACAATAAGATCCCTCTTATTCAAGACTTTAGCCCCTAATATTGCCTAATAAAAAGGAAAATTATGTTAATTAATTAAGAGGCAGTAATAGCATTTAAGAATTTGGCTCAATGGGTTGATATGTAATTTTTCAGTTCAAAGAATTGAGTTCAAATTCTTTCATCCTTCAATATATATATAAAAAAAAAAAAGGTAATGGTTTTAATCGTTTATAATTAATCAAAAATGAAATAATTGCAACTATATACGAATTAGTGGAAATGCAAAGGAATAAAATATTGTTGCATTTCTTGTTTTTTTTCCCCATAACATTACACTAGTTTATAAATCATATAGAAGATTTGAGATTTATATTTTGATGAAAAATTAATGTGCAATTAACATAAAAGAATATATAGCAAAATTTTTTTTCCAAAAAACTTATGAAGAGATATGGTCATCTGGTAATTCGTGTATGTATGTCGTTTCTCGTATTTTCTTTGTATCAATCGTGTTAATATAAATACAACACAAATGATTAAATGTGTCCAAATTCTAAACACGAATACGATACATGTATTAAATGTATTGTGTCTCGTGTTTTTTTCGTGTCAATCCTGTAAATATAAATACAACATAAATTATTAAATGTGTCAAAATTATAAACATGAATATGAAATACGTATTAAATGTGTTGTATTAATGATGTTTAAATGTGTCCTGTCGTATTTATCATAGTGTTTTCGTATTTATTAAATGTGTAATATTTGTTTTTTATATTGTATCTAAAATTATCTAAATTTAAATCATATCGACATTTTTCCGGTTAGAGAAAACACAAGAGAGAAAAAGAGAGCATTGTTATGTGATAGATGCTACCACTGATATCTTTTTTTTGGTCAACAGTGCTTTCATATATAGATCCCTCTCCTCTCTAATGCTTCTAGCATTATGCCTCTATTGATTTAAGTTTTTGATAGGGAATTTATTGGTAACTAGTCTTAATCAAATCCTGAAATCCATGTGCTAAGCAAACCCATCCCCAAAAAAAAAAAAAATACTGCTTAAAATGAAAAGCCATCCGAGTCTCCACAACAACAAATAAACAATATTTTTAAGGGATAGATGGAAGTGAGATATTTCCTTGAGAACCCAATTGGTTGCTGTTGTAGGACATAATATATATGGATGATTAGGGTAGGTGTCCCATTAACAAAGTCATTGTCACTATTCTATCACCCTCCCCTCCTTTTTTTTTTTTTTTTTTTTAATTTTATCTCTTTTGCTTTCAACCTTTAGAAACCTTTTTGGGGCACTAATTTTAACTTTTGGTTGGTGTTTTTTTTTGGGGGAGAAAAAATAGGGTGTGAAGAAGAAACAACCCTTCCCCTTCATCATTTGTTTCACCAACCATGCATTATTTCATGCTCTCCAACTGTAAACGTGTTTTTGTTTTTCTGCATTTCAAAGCTTCTTTCCTTGCCATCAAAAAGTTTAATTTTGAATCTGAGATTTAGTTCAATTGGTTCATGTTACTTTTAAATTTAAGAGATGACATCCAACAAATTTGAGATTCGAATCTTAATATTTGTAATTCATTTTCCTATCCAATAACCTCTTTTGTAAAAATAAAAAATAAAAATAAAAAAACTAATTTTTTTTTTGTGTGTGGGAAAAGTTTTTAGTATTTGTGTCACCATCATTTGCACTTATTTTCTCTCTTTCTTATTAATAAGTGAAAATATTTTTGGCCTTGTTTGCTTGTCATGTTTAGCACTATTTTCTTTGACTCAAACTGAAAATGTGAGATACATAAAATGAGGATTTGAATTCGAATAAATATTTAAATTTGAATCTTAGCACCTTAATTTTATTAAATAAAAATAAAACATGAACTGAATCAAAGATGTCAATATATTGCATGTTATAGACATTTATTTTGTTTGGGGAAACTTAAAAGTCAATGTCTAGACACATGCTTAAGCAAAACTAGGGCATTTTTCTATTCATAAATGTCAATTTTTCTTTTTTTTTTTTTTTGCTTAGCATATTTTTATTTATTTAAAAAATAAAAACATTTATTAAACGAAATCTGAAATAAAACAATAAAAAAAATCTCCCTCTTATACTTTTTTAGAAAGAAAAAAAATCAATTTTCTTGCTTTTATTCATTTTTTAGAAAAAAAAAATTGTGTTTATACATATTGACACATTTTTTATTTTCTACTTTGACATTTTTAAAGTTAAAAGTCTTAAACAAGTAACTTTTTTACTATTTGGACCTAATCCCGCTCGATTCGATTCTAGTATTGTCTGAATTACTATTTAATTAATAAAAATTATTTTATTTAAATTTAATTATAAAATATATAATATAAAAATAAAAATAATATTTTAATATATTTTGAAAAATAAAATAAATTTTTCGAACCCGACATTTGAAGTTAAGTCTTGAACAAATAAATTTTTACTATTTGACCTAATTCGACTCGATCCACGAACAACTTTATATTTGAGTAATTATGGCTTAATTAACCATAATCATAAAATAAAGAGAATCTTATTTGGTCGATTAAATCAATGTAAGTTGAAAACTGTAGACAAATAATTTTTTATTTGGAAATGAGGCTTTATAGAGATTGAATTTGACTTGAGTGTAAATTTATATACTAATTTGAATTTGAGCATTACATTTGAAATCTAAATTTCGATATCTTAAATAAAGAAGTCAATAGTTAGTGCTTGAAAATTTTAATTATAGGTTTGAAGATGAGAAATAATTAATTATTTTTATAACTCAAAATTAACTTAATTAAAGGAGATAAAATATATATATATATATATATAAAATGTGAGAGAAATAATACAAGAAATTGATGTATCACATTCACTCTTTTTTTTTTTCTTACGAAAAGGATTCAACTTCATGTCTTTTATTTTTATTTTGAATTTTTGGGTAGAATTTTATGTATTATATAAATAAATGAATTATATTTTTTAAATATAAAATATGAGAAACCAAAACTAAATTAAAACCTTAAAATATCTTCTTTTATATATAACTGCATATTTGGTCCATTCGTAAATTGGGCTCAGCTACCTAGCAAGTAGCAAGGATTACCAAATGAAGGCGTTGACAAGCCCACTAGAGCTTTAAAAAGGCTGATTAGGTGGTCCACAACCACAAGCATCTTATTTATAGGAGTTTTTTTGAACAAGCAGTAGTCTGTGATTAAAAAAAAAACATATCGGAAGTTGAATCGGTGAGAATTTTGGATTTTTGTTCAACCGGTATGATTGATTTAATTGGCCAGTTTAATTAGAGGAAAGATTTTAATATTAAATACATGATTTTGATATTAAATAAGTATTAAATATAATAAATACTTAATAATAATATGTATTTGATTTAATAGTATAGTCTTTAATATATAACTAGTTTTAAGCCAGTGCGATGCACACATAACACATCTTTTAAAAATATATGGTATGATTAAAAAAATATTTTTAAGATAATACATAATTATAATTTGTCTTATTTATAATTATAGAAGATCTAATGTGAAATAAAATGTAAAAGATTTTCTAAATTTTTAAGATATATCTAAATGAATTTAAATAAATATTCCTAATTCAAATTTTATAATTGATACAAATACTTTAAAAGTAAAAAAGTCCAAAATGAAATTACTCATTTCAAAATTATGAAACTTGATTATGTGTTTAGCCAAAAGAAAAAGGAAACTTAATTATGTGACTTAAATTTCCATTTCAACGTATAAGAAGTAAAAATAAATTTTGTGACACTATAATGTTAATTCTTTATTTAAGGTAGAAAATATGACAATTAAACTTTAAGTAAAATAATTGAAATTCATAAAAATAATAATTTAAACTAACTTAAGTTTATTAGTATCAATAATAGCTATCAGGTTTATGGCAAGGTATTGATATAGGTAAATAATAAAAAATTCATTTTATTTAGGAATAAATATGTTGAATTTAAGTTGAACATAAACTCCATTCAATTAGATTATATTTGGTTGATATTTTTTGTAATTTCTTTTATAAAAAAATATTAGTTAATTGGATCTGTGAATTTTTTAGAAAGTCATTATATTACTTTAAAGATAATGTTTCAAAAAGTTCAAGAAAAAGAAAAGATAGAGGGGGCGTTTGGTACTTTCTCAGGAATCACATTTCATGAAATGTGATTCTTGAGAATGTGATTCTTAGGAATGTGATTCCTGGGAATGTAACTTTCCAGCGTTTGGTATACATGAAAAGTGCTAATTAAAATCCTAGGAATGTGATGATAATTTCTGAAATTACCCTTATCAGAAAAATATAAATTTTATTAATTTTAATTTTTTTAAATGATATTTATTATTAACAAATATTTGTACTAAATATTAAAAATAATATTTCAATTGATAATTTGAGTTACTTTTAGGATAAAAAATATTTATTAATAATAATTTTTCGAAATTACTCTCATGTAGTTGAAAAATTAAAATGCTGAATGTAAATTAAATATTATTTAAATATTTTAATGATATTTATTATTAACAAACATTTGTACTAAATATTTAAAAATAATATTTTAATTGGTAATTTGAGTTATTTTTATGATAAAAATATTTGTTAATAATAAATTTCAAAATTACTCTCATGTAGTTAAAAAATTAAAAGACTATATGCAAATTAAATATTATTTAAATATTTTAATGATATTTATTATTAAAAAAAATTGTAATAAATATTTAAAAATAATATTTTAATTGGTAATTTGAGTTATTTTTATGATAAAAATATATTTGTTAATGATAAAATTTTGAAATTACTTTCATATAGTTTTAAAGTTAAAAGGCTGTATGAAAATTAAATATTATTTAAATATTTCGATGATTTTATTAACAAACATTTGCACTAAATATTTAAAAATAATATTTCAATTGGTAATTTGAGTTACTTTTATGATAAAAAAATATTTGTTAATAATAAACTTTCGAAGTTACTCTCAAGTAATTGAAAAATTAAAATGCTGAATGCAAAATAAATATTATTTAAATATTTCAATAATATTTATCATTAATAAATATTTATACGAAATATTTTAAAATAATATTTCAATTGATAATTTTAAATCAAATAGAAAGAGGATAATTTTTTTTTAACATTTTTTTAACTTTTCAACTACATGGGAAAGTTACTTTCGCACCATTTCTCATGAGAATCACATTCCAATGCTTGTGGGAAAGTAACTCTCGAAGGAAAGTTACATTCCCAGAAAAGTGATTAGTTTTAGCATACCAAACATGGGAATCACATTCCCACCAATTACTTTCCATGAAAAGTGATCACTTTCCATCATACAAAACGCCCTCAGATAGTTTCATATGAAAATAAAACCAATAAATTAAATATTTATTAAATTAAATTTTTCTTTTTTTATTGACAAAAATATATATATATATATATATATTTATACAAAGGGACAACAAAGTAACAAATTACTGCATCCAAGTTGGAAACATAGACTACAGCTTAAATGCTTCATATTTTTGAAGAGTCGCCTGTTTTGTCTAACTAATTATTTAACCAATGAATCAAAGAAGTGAAGTTTAATCCCAATTTTTATGTTAAGAAATAGAAATCAAAGAAAAGATTATATCTATTTAACTTTCGAAAATTTATTTCATAATGATCGGGGATGTCAATTTGTAATTATATCTTACATAAATTATACGTTTATAATTGATATTAAATATACGTTTAATAAATTGAGATATGAAAATATTTCTGCTTATAATAATTGAAACTTTGACTAATTTAAAAAATATAATTGATACTTTCATTAAATAGTGAAATATTTTAAATTAAATTTTAATTAGAATTAATTTAATAATTTTTCAAAAATTCGTTTGCCATTTATATTCATTTGACCTTCAGCGTAATTATAATTTATTAACAAATTTAAAATAGTAATTAAAGTCATTAAAATCAACTCTAAAATATTGTCCATTATTCTTGCCCTTGGAAATGGAAACCGCAAATATATTCCATAAAATCGTAAATTTAAATTAAGCAAAACTTTCGGTATTTTCCATAAATAAAGCAAACTTTCCTTAACTTTCTATAATTTCCCCCTAAACTAAAATAAAAATAAAGTTCTAACTAAAACAGATTAAAATTGAAAATTAAACACATCTTATTAATTTCCTTAATTTTTTTATTTCTTTCATTTTATTTTTTTCCTTCTCTGTCCAAACAGGTCAAAAAATTAGGCTTAGGATTTTCAAGGAAAAAAAAAAAACCAAACCAGAAGAAAGAAGAACTCATATATCCAACTTCAAATCAATTGGCCTTTGGCATAATTATTAATAGTCCAATATTATCAATTAAATTAATTTGGACATAAATAATCAAATATTGTATTTTTATGTAATGTCTATTATATAATTAAGGGCACGGGTTTTATATATCCTCTAATATTTAATAGAAGAAATATCAAATTTTCTTGTTTAGATTTGTTAAACACAACTTCACCATTGCAAACTAATAACCTTCGGCATTAAATTACATCACCTGTAGGTGAAGATTTACTATTTATCGAACTTCATAGTTTGCACGGGTTTTATATATCCTCAAAGATTTGTCTACTAACCTTCGGCATAATTAATGGCACAGGTTTTATATATCCTCAAAATTTTTAATCTTAAAAACATTATATAATTGTCGCAACCTAAAAAAAAAATAACGACGTCTCATCGCAAGACTTTATTATTCGTTAGGCGTGACATTAAAAAAAATCGAGAAAAAGTCGACTTAATTCCTCTAGAAAAATGAAGGTTTTGAAAATGACCTTAAAAAAGACATGGAGTCGCCACCAATCTTTTTTAGCTAGGTGTGATCGGCCACCTATTAAAACCGGTTTTATAAAATATTTTAAAAATTAATTAAAACATTTTAAAAACCAATTTCAAGTCTGCGTTTTAAACCAGAGAAATCAAAGAAGCGGGTTCGGGAGTCGGTTACGTGTGGGGAAGGATTAGCACCCCCACAACGCCCGTATAAATCGGTACCTTATTAATCGTGTGTTATCTCAAGTCTCGGTAAAAAGTTGGTTTTAAATTTAGTATTTCAAGTTAATTCCCAATTTAAAGAAAAATAATTTCATTTTTTTTATTGAAAATGATCCAGAATTTATAAATTCAAAATTTTCCTATATTCCCCAACAAACGTGGCAAAATATAGAAATTTTTATTAGTTTTGGAAAACTTTCCGAATCATTCTCTTTTTTGAAAGAAAGATATTCCTTTATTAATGATAATTGATGATATTCCCTCCAGCAAACCCGGTAGAGAACTCATGAATTATTTTAACTCGGGAATATCTTTATTTTTATTGAAAACCATTATCTTTTGAAAACATTTAAAATAAATGAATACGTATATGCTAAATAAAGATAACTAAATAAAAGCATAGGATATCATGAAATATTCGAAACCATATAATAAACCATGTAACATGAAAAAATATAAATCAAAATAACAACAATATCATAGAAATTATTATAGCAAGAATCACATATTATATAAAATGCATGAATATAAAAATGCAATGCATGAAATGTATTTTTTTCCTTTAATTAAGGAAATCCGTATATCTAAAAAGATATCTGGCTACCTTAGGAAAATATGTCAAATTAAATATTCTAAAACCAAAATACTTTGTGATTGTTTGAAAACAATTTTGAAAAGCTTGAATTAAAAATAAAAACTGGGCTAATTTCTTTAAAATGGCTCTAATTTCCTAAGTTTAAAAAATCCGGACTTGACTACCCTTAACCCGGGACTTGAAAAACCATTTTTAGAGTTTGAAAAGGCTTAGAAATTACCCTAAGTCAGTAGCTAACCCTTCTAATCAGCCCACTCTAAGTAAATTAACCAAAACAGAAAATTGTTTTTTTTTTTTTAAATTCAATTCTGACTCCACTGTCCAGTTTTAATCCACGAATTTTTATCCTATTTTTAAAAATTCCAAAAATTCTAAAACAAATACTGGAAACTCAGAATATGTAAAACTACACGAAAAACAATCGGCTTAATTTTCGAATCAAAGATGAATTCCCAGAAAAATCAGAGATGTACGAGTTTTTGGAGGAGAAAAAACTGCTTTGTTTTTCTTTAAATTCAATTCTGACTCCACTGTCCAGTTTTAATCCACGATTTTTTACCCTATTTTAAAAAATTCCAAAACTTCTGAAAAAAATACTGGAGACTCACGACATTTAAAACTACACGAGAAAAAATCGGCTTAATTTTTTGATCAAAGATGAATTCCCAGAAAAATCAGAGATGTACGAGTTTTTGGAGGAGAAAAAACTGCTTTGTTTTTCTTTAAATTCAATCCTGACTCCACTGTCCAGTTTTAATCCACGATTTTTTACCCTATTTTTAAAAATTCCAAAAATTCTAAAAAAAATACTGGAGACTCAGGACATATAAAACTACATGAGAAAAAATTGGCTTAATTTTCTGATCAAAGATGAATTCCCAGAAAAATCGGAGATGTACGAGTTTTGGGTGGAAAAAAAACTGCTTTGCCAACACATTTTTTTTGTCTTTGATAAAATCATTTAAAAATAAAAATAAAAATATTTGAAACTCATAAAATGACTTGAAAGCAGTAGCTAGGACATTTTGAAAGTTAGATAAAAATTGGCTAAGTAAAAAAAATCACAAAGGTAGAATAATCAATTTGACAAACTTAATTTTCCACAAGTGTGCTCAAGAGAGCATGACTTTGAACCATTAATTGGCTCAAGTCATTATTCAAGTGGCATGAACATGAAATGCATGAAACAATGCAGCAAACATAATGCATGAAATGCATGGATCTAAACCTAAATGTAAGGAAAATGCATGACATAAATAATATGGCCTAGACCTAACATGAACTTGCATGGCATTTAATGTAACCTAGACCTAAGACATGCATGGCATTTTCACAAACACAAGGCATGCTTAATTCAAAAATCCAACCAAATATCATGCAAATGCAAAAACCTAACAACTAGCATGACAAAAAATACAACACACAATGCAAAACACATGGAGTAGCCAAATGGCCCCAAGCTCCAACAAGCATGGCATTTTCACAAACACTTGGTATGCTAGCATGAAAAACTAAGTCATAACACAAAAATCACACAAGCATTTTCACAAACACCTAATATACCAAATCTAAAACATGCTCACTAAGATATAAAACAAGAATCATGCAAAGAATCACACAAGCATTTTCACAAACACTTAATATGCTAACTCTAAAACATGCTCAAATTTAAACAACATGAAAACAGAAAATTAAAAATGCAAAAACATGATATCTAAGACATAAATGGCAACAAACAAAGCAACCAAATTAAATATAACTTAAGAACATGAAATAACATAACACTTAAAACATCAAAAACAAAGAAAATAGCATAAACAATATGGTAAAATGAATTGAAACAACAACTTAAAATAAATAATGTAGGCCATTTGGCCATGGTGAGTTTATTGTAAAAACAAAATGTAAAAAAATATACTTAAGAAAGGAAATGAAGGAAGAACAAGAAACATTATTTTAAAATGAAAACTCACCAAGTAGAGATTAAAATAGCAAAAAACAAGAATAGAAAATGAAAGTGCAAGAGTTGGTGCTCAAGAGCAACCTCAAGAAGCTAATATTTCAAGCTTTTCTCTTCAAACTTTCCTTTATTTCTAAACTTTTCTTTTTTTGCTCTCAACCAAGAAGATAAAAACTAAGAAAAACTAAGAGAAATCAGCCAAAATGGAAAAGAAGAAACCAAAATCTGCCTCCCTTCCCTTAGGGCTAGCCTTAATGCATGGTTATATAGCCTCCAAGATGTTGTCATTTTTGTGTAACCTAATTTCCATCAAATGGCCAATAATTCAAGATGAAAAGTCATGAAATTACCACCTTTAGATTAGCATCTCAGCCCTCTCAAATTACAGCTATGCAAAAATAATGTTGACATCTTTCTTAACCTATGTGGTTTAATCACCATGGCTTGATCAAAGAGAATGGTTAACTAACTCTTGATTTTTAACCACTTGATTAAAAAAAAAAAATTAGAAGCTTCCTCCTTTCTTTGGGCTTGGGCATGCCAGCACTTCTCTTTTCCAGCCCAACTCTGATTTTTTTGAAGGGCCAAAAAAGCCCTTTTCGGTTGCTTGGGTGAAATGACCATTTTGCCCCCCGGATGCAAATAAATATCAAACGGACTCCAAATTCAATTTTTCTTTTTTTAATACTTCCAAAATAATAAAATATTGAGTTCTGGAAGTTTTCAAAATTATCCGAGTCCGTTTGCTATTTATTTGGATTTTTTCTTCCCAAAAATGCCCTTTTATGCCCCTACATTTTACCATTTTTTAAACGAGCTCCAAATCAAGATTTTTCTTCACCAATCTCTTCAAAATAATTAAAAAGTGTGATCTGGAAGTTTTCATAATTTTTGGAGCTCATTTGGTATTTTTTTTGGGATTTATCGGCTTGAATTACTGCATAGGAGACCCGGGATTTGGCCATTTTGCAAACGAACTCGGAATCAAGATTTTCTTTCGCCAATCTCTTCCAAATAATTTAAAAATGAGATTTGCCAAATTTCATAATTTTTGGAGTCCATTTGCTATTTTTCCGGGATTTATCTTTTTGAATTACTGCATAAGAAGCTCGGGATTTGGCCACTTTGCAAACGAACTCGGAATCAAGATTTTCTTTCTCCAATCTCTTTCAAATGATTTAAGAATGAGATTGACAAATTTTCCATAATTTTCGGAGTCCATTTGCTATTTTTCCCAAATTTTTCCAATTTTACCCTTTAACCTCCGAAACCCGGTTTTGCTCAAAACAAGTCCGATTTTCAGATTTTCTTCAATCTGAGCCTTGGGCCATCCTTTTTAATCATTCCTCATCCATTGGGGGCTTAGGTCTTACCAAGTCGGGCCATTTCTGTGATTCTTCCCGATTTCACCGAAATCCACTAAAAACCCTAATTCTCGGTTTTCTCCCGGATTGACTTTTTTTTTTCGGTTTTTCTTGCAAGTGACTTCTCCATTACCCGTAGTCAGTGCTTATCTTTCATTTGGAACCTTCAATTTCGACCAGTTTGATCGTTTAAGCACTTTTCCCCAAATTTCTCGGATTAGGGTTTCCTTTCTACTGAATCTCCAAATCCCAACTTCCGAACTCCATATCTTTCAATGTAGACCTCGGATTATCAAAATTCTTTCGCCATTTTTCAATTGAACTTAAAATCTTGATTTTGAAAGTGGGTTGACTTTTTCAGTAGTTGACTTTCTGGGGTTGACTTTTTCGAGGGTTGACTTTTTCGGGGTTGACTTTTTTTCAAGTTTGACTTTTTGTGCTCGCCCTCTTAAACTAAGTCTCGGAGTACCACCTGCAGGATGAAAACAGTCTTTTTACACTTGGGAACATCAATATGGGAAGAAAACATACCTGTTTAGTGGTCCGGACAAAATTAGGTGTCTACAGCTGCCCCTCTTTGGCTATTGCTGAGAATCAGGAATCAGGCAAAGATAAACCGACACTAATTTTGTACGGTCAGTGACATCACATGTGAAGGAAAGGGAAAGGGGTTTCTTTTTCATTTTAATTTTTTTCATTTTCTATTTTTCATTTTTTTCTTCTTTCTTCTTTTTTTCTTTTTTCTTTTTTCCTTTTTTTTATTTTTTTTTATTTTTTTTTTATTTTTTTTTATTTTTTTTCTATTTTTCTCTTTTTTCATTTTTTTTTAAAAACAATAAATTGAAGATTTTGTCCTTAAATTGAATTCCCTGCCTAAACAAGGCTCGATTCGTCTTAAGGGAATGAATTCGATTTCAAAAGAAAAATTTATGCTCGAAGGGCTTTAAAATTGGTGCCCGAAGGTCTTAAAATGGTGCCCGGAGGTCTTAAAAATTGGTGCCCGGAGGTCTTACCCCTGAAAAAAGTTATGCCCGGAGGTCTTAAAGATATTGCCCGGAGGTCTTACCTGTGATTTGAAAAATTATGCCCGGAGGTCTTAAAAATTGGTGCCCGGAGGTCTTACCCCTGAAAAAAGTTATGCCCGGAGGTCTTAAAGATGTTGCCCAGAGGTCTTACCTATGATTTGAAAAAAATTATGCCCGGAGGTCTTACCCCTAAAAAAAATAATGCCCGGAGGTCTTAAAGATGTTGCCCGGAGGTCTTACCTGTGATTTGAAAAATTATGCCCGGAGGTCTTAAAAATGGTGCCCATAGGCCTTACCCCTGAAAAAAAGAGTTATGCCCGGAGGTCTTAAAGATGTTGCCCGGAGGTCTTACCTGTGATTTGAAAAATTATGCCCGGAGGTCTTAAAATGGTGCCCGGAGGTCTTAAAAATTGGTGCCCGGAGGTCTTACCTGTGATTTGAAAAAAATGCGCTGTATGCGACTTTAAAAATGATGCCCGGAGGTTTTAAGAATGGTGCCCGGAGGCCTTACCCGTGATTTGGAAGAAATGCGCTGTATGCGACTTTAAAAATGATGCCCGGAGGTCTTAAGAATGGTGCCCGGAGGCCTTACCCATAATTTGGAAGAAATGCGCTGTATGCGACTTTAAAAATGATGCCCGGAGGTCTTAAGAATGGTGCCCGGAGGCCTTGCCCATAATTTGGAAGAAATGCGCTGTACGCGACTTTAAAAATGATGCCCGGAGGTCTTAAGAATGGTGCCCGGAGGCCTTACCCGTGATTTGGAAGAAATGCGCTGTATGCGACTTTAAAAATGATGCCCGGAGGTCTTAAGAATGGTGCCCGGAGGCCTTACCCATAATTTGGAAGAAATGCGCTGTATGCGACTTTAAAAATGATGCCCGGAGGTCTTAAGAATGGTGCCCGGAGGCCTTACCCGTGATTTGGAAGAAATGCGCTGTATGCGACTTTAAAAATGATGCCCGGAGGTCTTAAGAATGGTGCCCGGAGGCCTTACCCATAATTTGGAAAAAATGCGCTGTATGCGACTTTAAAAATGATGCCCGGAGGTCTTAAGAATAGTGCCCGAAGGCCTTACCCCTGAAAAAAGTTATGCCCGGAGGTCTTAAAGATGTTGCCCGGAGGTCTTAAAGATATTGCCCGGAGGTCTTACCTGTGATTTGAAAAATTATGCCCGGAGGTCTTAAAAATGTTCTTTGAAGAATTGTTGAAAATTACCCTAACGATTTTGAGAAGATGCGAATGCTTTTTGATGCAGATGCAGGTGTTGAATAAGACACGAAATGACTTAAACTGGTGCAAATGTCTTTAATGCAAATGTAAATGACTTGGATTGATCCCCATGTTTCATGATGCAGATGCCCCTACTAATTGTGTTCATGTAACTGGTTTATGAATGGTGTAACTACAATTACCACACAGTAATGAAAATGCAATGATTCTAGAAATGATGCAATTGCTTGAGATGACACAAATACGAATTCCATGAAGAATGTAAATGTAAAGGTAAAATACAGATGCTTATGGAATAATGCCAATGCAAATACCCATGAATGATGCAAATGCTTGCCGACACTGTGCAGATGCAAAAGCTCGATAAAGAGATGAGTGCTCATGAGTGATGCAAGTGCCCCCGGCTGTTTTTCTAGACTTTGGCTTAGCCTTTCAAATTCATTTTTCCTCTTCAAATCAAAGTATATCTTCAATTCATTTTGGCTATTCTCTTTGCCCCAACAGTTTTTCAAACTTTCATCAACAGAGATCTGAACCGGGTTATATTTCTTCTTCTCATATCTGGAAGTCAAGACCTATCCTGGCAGTTCTACACCTTTGAGTTAGAAAAATCCTTGTCTCATGCCAACATCAAAATGGGTATTTCAAAAAAATCTTTTTATTTGTTTTCGCATTTTGAAAACTTCTGAACAAAAAATATTAACCCACAATGTGTGATGTACAAATCTTTTGAAGACTGATGATCATTGTTAGAAATTTCTCTAAGTATCAATCTGGGTTTTTTCAACTGGATTGGCAAGGCTTGGTATAACAAGATTCTGGCTTTTCCAGGAAAACTTCATGACAAAAATGTATATCCCTTCTAGGCTCACAAATGGAACAGGTTTTATAAATCATGAATTCATTGAGAACCAAACAAATTCAACATTCTTTTAGTTTCCATATCAAGGCATTTTGTCAAGCATCAAGATTGGCTGGGATGTTTAAACCGGAAAGTTTAATCTTGGGAACAAAGTTTCAGTTTTTGAAGACAATCCTCCGAATGAGAGCTGACAATTTGGAGGGTTCAGGAATTCCTAGATGTTCCTCGATGACCACTCCTTTAATAAGATCTTTTCTTTTGGGGTATCGGCACTATCATCGATGGCATCGAAAATTCCCATTCTACTCTAGACCGCCCGTTTTTTTGGGTTTTCGCCCTAGAGTCCCATTCTTTTCAATTTTTCTCTTTTTTTTTTTTTTACCATGCACTTGAGAATTCTAAATTCTTTCTTAGTGAAATGAGAATCTGATAAGATGGGATAAAATCTGAGGAAAACCCTTCAAATTAAACATTCATGCTTGATCAAAATGGACTTTTAAAGCACGTAATGTAGGCCATGGCTCAGGATTCAGAAAGAAAGGATAAATAGGCCCAAAATATGTGTTTGAGGGTAATCAGATCAAGGATCCTTTCTTGAAGAGGATTTTCTTTGAAGCATGTGTCTCTTCTTGGACATTTCTTTCTTTTTGATTTTGCTCTTTTTCTTCCTTGCTTTTGGCTTTCAATTTGCCATGTCTTTCACACACATTTTTTTTATTGTGTTTTTTGTTTGTTTTTCTTGGCTTTCATTTCGTCATCTTTTCCTCTTCTTTTTTTCTTTGACAGAGTGCGCCCGTATTTATTCGGGGCTCCATTTGCTTTGTGTCTGTCCCTGAGCTGTCACTCATTTCTCAATGATCTTTGAAAAGATCTTTCCTCGCATTTGCCCCCCAGTGTAGAGGGTAATCCTTGATCAGGGTTCAAAGAATTAAGAATTCTTTTGGCTCAAAAGGGGTGACTATGGATAATAATTTTTTTCTTGTGAAATGGATATGAAAGACGGCCATTCATCATATCAAGCCCAAATATTCTCATTGAAAAGCAATCCTCAGGGGAAATAGATATTCAGAATTTCATTTTGCACTTTGGAATCATCCGAATTCTCATATGCATGATATCATGATTTTTCTTTTTCTTTTTTTCTTTTTTTTTTTGTCGCATGCCCCCAATGATTCATGCATTAGCCCATCCTTCTTCACTATGTATCCATCATTTCCACATATGATGCCCCAATTTGATTATCCATGCGAATTTGTATCAACGAGGAACATGGCAAGTCTAGGTCTGTTTTGAAAAGGCTGAGTTTCCAATCTGAGTTCTTTGAAGAGACAAGGAAAACATGACCCAAAAGCAGGTTTTCTCTGGGACAAGGGATAATCTAGTTTAATCATTGTGCCCCAAGGTGTCAATCATGAAGTGATGTCTGGGCAATTAGTGTTTTGTGGTCATTGGGAAAGGTCATGAATGGTTTTAGCACAATCCTGACACACACCAAATTATCAAAATCTGGATTCTTGAAAGAATGTCTCATTTGTTTGATTTTCAAGGAATTCAAAAAAATTTCAAAAAGTTTGTTCCTTTGTTCATAGCCTAGACTAGGATTTACATCCTTGCTTATTTTGCAATGACAATGCTTCTCTTTTTTCATTCATTTTTCCTTGAAGCATTAGGTCTTTCAAGTGTTATTGATTCAAGGTTTAGGTATAGAGAAGCCCAAAAAAGAGGGGGATGGTGTTGGGTCATTTCTAACACTGATCATCAATCTTCTTGAGACTATCCATTATTAAAACTTCCTTAATGCTTGTTTTTGTAAATTCACGTTTATTTAAAACACAACAAACACAAAGCATTAAAAATTCATTTAATTCATGTAGATGTTAACATGAGACAAGTGCTTTCATCATCACAGTGTATAAAACTACATGCGTCAAAAATGCTCCTATTGACATCCTTCAAAGGTAGTAATTCTCCCCCTAAAACCCTGAA
This sequence comes from Fremontodendron californicum, assembly GCA_030761205.1. Taxonomy (NCBI): domain Eukaryota; kingdom Viridiplantae; phylum Streptophyta; class Magnoliopsida; order Malvales; family Malvaceae; genus Fremontodendron; species Fremontodendron californicum. The sequence continues at coordinate 17,184,676 of JAULJL010000029.1, forward strand.
AGAAATTGATTTAGGGCTAAGTGGCCTTCCATTGATCGATAAGCTCCGGTGTCAAAATACCATCACGGATAAAACTTTCAATCATTTCCTTCAGTTGTCTGCATTTTTCAGTTGAATGCCCAACTACCCCTAGGTGATAATCACACTTGCTGTCAGGGTCATAACTCCTTGCTGATGGATTCAGAGCTATTTTCAAAGGTACCGGGGTAAGGTACTGATTCTTTATTAGTAATGGCAGTAAGTCAGGGATGGGGATTGGAATTCTTTCTTGATTTTCTTGCGGTCGTTTTCTAGAAGTAGGCCTTGTTGCAAGGGCTGGTATAGGATTAGGTGTTTGGGTAGGTAGGTAAGGATAAAGGCTTGGAGATACCTCAGTAGGGTAACATGATTGGTATGAGGGAAATTGGGAATATGGGATGAAATCTTCCATAGTTTGGACATCTTCCTCTTTCTTTCTTGGTGCCTTATTTCTCTCGGTATTGGATGTTCATTCTCTTTCAAGTTTATCATTCTTGATAGCATTCTCAATCATCTCCCCTGAAATTACCATGTCCGCAAAATTCTTCGAAGCATTGCCGACAAGTCTGTCATAGTACGGGGCGTGCAGTGTATTCACAAAAAGGATAGTGATTTCCTTTTGTGTCAAGGGCGGTTGTATTTGGGCAGCCAGGCTCATCCACCGTTGTGCATATTCTTTGAAGCTCTCAGTAGCTTTTTTCTCCATATTTTGCAAAGTGAGACGATCAAGTGTCTTGTCGGTCATATGCTTGTACTGGTTTAGAAAAGCCCCAGCCAAATCATTCCAAGAGCGAATCTGATCCTTGCTCAACTGACTATACCACCTAATTGCGGACCCGCTGAGGCTATCCTGAAAGCAGTGAATCAAAAGCTTATCATTATCTATCTGACTTGTCATCTTTCGGCAGAACATAGTGATGTGGGCTGATGGATCGGTCGTCCCGTCATATTTCACAAAGTCAGGGATCTTGAACTTAGGAGGAATGACTAAATCGAGGACCAAGCATCGTTCTTTCGCCTCCACACTCCCGAATACATCTTTTCTTTCTATTGCCCGGAGCCTTTCATCTAACAACTGATATTTCCCTTGGGAATCTGCCAACTCAACCTCATTTACTGCAACCCTTTTCAACTTTGCCTGTTCAGCCGGATCATCTGATTTTAGGACATTGACGGGGTTAACAGTGTTCTGGGCATCACTTATTGCTACCTCATCTTGGCCCTTTTGTACCTCTAACCCTTCTTCGGCGACAAAGTTTTCGGTGTATCCTTTTCCCTTCATTACAGCAGACATTAGCTTCATCAGTTTAGTCATCTGATCCTTAGATTCTGCTTGAGATTTTGCTAGCTGTTCTCGCAATTCTCTCTGTTCCCTTTCCATTTTTTCCATTCGGGCAACTTGTTCATCCTCCATAGCACCGGCTTGTATTAAAAGTGTACTCATTACTTCTTCTGATTTGAAATGGAAATTCTTTCAAAGACTCCTAAAGCCAAGCCAACTTCTATTTTATTTCCCCCAAATGTATGTCATGATGAATGAGCCATGAATGCAATTTCATGCATGTGAAGCCTAAACAATATGATGTATGGATATGTACAATGGAAACATGCTGACCATATATGTGATAAATGCAATCACAATGCCAACATGTTGCAAACAAAGAATAAACAAATCAACACATGGATATATGCAATGACTGATCATGTGCATTTTAGCATGTTTCCCAATGAATGATCATATATCCTATGAATGCAACACGGTGTCAATTATGATACATGCAAACAATGAATGATTGATATAGAGTATATACAAAGAAAATCATGCTAACCATGTGTGTCATGAATGCGACCTAATGCTAACATGATGTATGTAATAAGCAAATTAATGCATGAACATATACAAAGAAATTATGTTGACTATGTTTGTTATGAATGCAACCTGACAAATAATTGATGGGATGCAAAATGCAAAGGGGAAGATATCACGGAGGAAATAAGAATCGGAGGAACTTAATCATCAACATCTTATAAATTTGAAGCATACTCAATTCATTCCCATATCAATGTTCACAATGGTATAAACCATGTTTTACAAAATTTGAGCAGTAGTTAAAACTGTCTTTACAAGCACTTTATTCTTCCTAGCATCCTAAGGCTATAAGAGCCGGCTACTGAAAAAGTGAAATCCTATTACATCATATAAGACCGAAGTCTTTCCACTTCAATGCTGTAAATCTCCCAATCCTAATGGCGTTTTCCCAGTCCTTTATCAATCAGTGTCGTTGGATCCAACCACTTGGCATCTATGAGAGCTTGCACTTTCCTTTTGACTGCTATACAATCTTCGATGCTATGGCCAACAATTCCACCGTGATAATCACATCTTTCATTTGGATTATACCACATTGGATATGGTGGTAACAGGGGTTTCAATGGGACACAGGCAACCATGTGATTTTGGATCAGTATAGGGAGGAGCTCTTGGTAGCTGATTGGAATGGGATCAAAATGCATTTGGGTCTTATTCTGGGATCGTTTCTTAGTCACACATGGCCTAGGAGTTGGGGCACTTGGTGGTGGCACTAAGGTTCGAACCGGAGTGTTTACATGGGGATGTGGCGGAACAGCATGGTAAGGGTATGGATTTGGACACGGGGCCTTTGGAGGTTGTACATAGCTCGAGGTTCCTATCTCAGGTACTGGATAAGGTGATTGATGAGGGAAATAGTATGAACTGGTAGTTGGTAACGATGGAGTCGGATTCAGGAATCCCGTAGTGGTCGTCCCAATGGACGATTGGACCATAGTAGGGTGGGGATACTGGTTTGGACCTAGAACAGTTTGCAGGTATGGTACTGGATTCGAGGTTTCTGTCTTTGGTATCAGGCTTTCAGGTTTAATTATTTTCATGATTTTGTCCACAATTTCATCAGGATTGCAACCTTTGTGGCATTGACAAGTGCAGGATCCAGCAAGGATTGTATGTTCTGGACCTAATGGTTTTGGTTGATCCGAAGATGATGCGAAGCCCTGAGAAAGTTCACCTTTACTGTTACCCATATCCTCAACCATTTTCAGCAATTTGGCAAGTTGTTCCTTCACCTCTCGGATTTCATGTCCATATTCATCTTGATTGCGTTCCAAAGCACCCAATCGTTCCTCCGATTCATTCCTCATATCTCGAACCCCTTTCATGCAAATGAAAATGTCATGAGATTAAGATTATGAATGTACACGCTCTATTCCTATGTGCATGAATAAATTGATGATTAATGCATGAACATATACAGAGAAATTATGATGACTATGTATGCTATGGATGCAATTTAATGCCAGGTATATATAGATAATGACTATGCATGTCATAAACGTGTCCTACAATGAATGACCATGCATGCTATGATGTCAAAATGATACATGCTAAGAATAAATGAATTAATACAAAGGTAGGTACAAAGAATGACCATGTATATCACAAATGTATTCTACAATGAATAATCATGCATGTTATGACTGTAACACGATGTCAAAATGACACAAATAAATTAACCAATGATTACACGAAATTGGTGGGACCTAAATCTTGATTATTCAAAAATCTCATTATGCAAGATTTGCCTCCTAATTTATGATTTTTTTTTTAACATGCTTTTTTTTGTGTTTTTTTTATTTATGAAAAACCAATCACATTATTTTCAAAAGAATTTCAGGGTGGATCCCACTATGGTACCATATGCAAATGTTCATGTGACACTACCGGTTTTATGAAATCATCAAATGAAATTACCAACTGTTTATTGCAAAGAATGAGATCAATAACACAACCAAAAATGTACATGCTCTATTCACACATGTATGAAATGTGCAACATGCAAAATGCTTAAAAAAGATTTTTTTTTTTTTTATAAAAAAAAAAGCTAATGAACATCTGCCCCAGCAATATCTGCTTATTTAGGCATCACGATGTCTTCGAGGCGGAGTATCACATTTATTACGGGCGATGTACGTACATCGTTGCCCGATCTACCACACTTATTCGGAGTGTAAAATAGGTAACAAAAGGTTTAGAACTGTCCCTCTATGTGTTCCTATTTTCGGTATATCTAACGGAAATCCGGCATGGCTTCGCCTAGGTTCACTATATGAGGGTGAATCGGTTCTAAGGCTCCGAATTGTTCCTCACTGTCGCCGGTGAAGGCTAGTAAGGCACCCCGATAAAAGCGGGTTCAATTCGTTAGAGTATATTTTCCTATGCCCATGCGGAGGATCATCACGAAGGCATTAGGTACTTTATACTCCGAAAGTGTTTCACTAGCCCATACGGAGGATCAATCACGAAGGCTTAGTTACTTTACTTCCACTTAAAAGGACGGAACCCGGGTAGAGGATTCATGTTATGCAAATGCACGTGTAGTGTGTGTGGAGGAATAATAAACCTTTCACCACCTATTCTACAAACCTTATTCTAAATGCCCTAGCAATTAAAACATTCAAGAATAGTGTAACGCATTAACCAACAAGCAATTATAATATACAACCTTAAATAACTAGAGAACAAAAATAAAATGCATGCACATGAGTATGAACATATTTAAAAACAATTTATTATTTTCAAAATTCTCCTTATTAAAAAAATGTGGGAATTAAAATCAAATACCAATTAAACCAACAAAACCGAGACTTTGATAACACACGACTAATTCTAGGCCTGACTCTCTAATATGTCCCCAGTGGAGTCGCCAAGCTGTCGCAACCTAAAAAAAAAATAACGACGTCTCATCGCAAGACTTTATTATTCGTTAGGCGTGACATTAAAAAAAATCGAGGAAAAGTCGACTTAATTCCTCTAGAAAAATGAAGGTTTTGAAAATGACCTTAAAAAAGACATGGAGTCGCCACCAATCTTTTTTAGCTAGGTGTGATCGGCCACCTATTAAAACCGGTTTTATAAAATATTTTAAAAATTAATTAAAACATTTTAAAAACCAATTTCAAGTCTGCGTTTTAAACCAGAGAAATCAAAGAAGCGGGTTCGGGAGTCGGTTACGTGTGGGGAAGGATTAGCACCCCCACAACGCCCGTATAAATCGGTACCTTATTAATCGTGTGTTATCTCAAGTCTCGGTAAAAAGTTGGTTTTAAATTTAGTATTTCAAGTTAATTCCCAATTTAAAGAAAAATAATTTCATTTTTTTTATTGAAAATGATCCAGAATTTATAAATTCAAAATTTTCCTATATTCCCCAACAAACGTGGCAAAATATAGAAATTTTTATTAGTTTTGGAAAACTTTCCGAATCATTCTCTTTTTTGAAAGAAAGATATTCCTTTATTAATGATAATTAATGATATTCCCTCCAGCAAACCCGGTAGAGAACTCATGAATTATTTTAACTCGGGAATATCTTTATTTTTATTGAAAACCATTATCTTTTGAAAACATTTAAAATAAATGAATACGTATATGCTAAATAAAGATAACTAAATAAAAGCATAGGATATCATGAAATATTCGAAACCATATAATAAACCATGTAACATCAAAAAATATAAATCAAAATAACAACAATATCATAGAAATTATTATAGCAAGAATCACATATTATATAAAATGCATGAATATAAAAATGCAATGCATGAAATGTATTTTTTTCCTTTAATTAAGGAAATCCGTATATCTAAAAAGATATCCGGCTACCTTAGGAAAATATGTCAAATTAAATATTCTAAAACCAAAATACTTTGTGATTGTTTGAAAACAATTTTGAAAAGCTTGAATTAAAAATAAAAACTGGGCTAATTTCTTTAAAATGGCTCTAATTTCCTAAGTTTAAAAAATCCGGACTTGACTACCCTTAACCCGGGACTTGAAAAACCATTTTTAGAGTTTGAAAAGGCTTAGAAATTACCCTAAGTCAGTAGCTAACCCTTCTAATCAGCCCACTCTAAGTAAATTAACCAAAACAGAAAATTGTTTTTTTTTTAAATTCAATTCTGACTCCACTGTCCAGTTTTAATCCACGAATTTTTATCCTATTTGTAAAAATTCCAAAAATTCTAAAACAAATACTGGAAACTCAGAATATGTAAAACTACACGAAAAAAAATCGGCTTAATTTTCGAATCAAAGATGAATTCCCAGAAAAATCAGAGATGTACGAGTTTTTGGAGGAGAAAAAACTGCTTTGTTTTTCTTTAAATTCAATTCTGACTCCACTGTCCAGTTTTAATCCACGATTTTTTACCCTATTTTAAAAAATTCCAAAAATTCTGAAAAAAATACTGGAGACTCACGACATTTAAAACTACACGAGAAAAAATCGGCTTAATTTTTTGATCAAAGATGAATTCCCAGAAAAATCAGAGATGTACGAGTTTTTGGAGGAGAAAAAACTGCTTTGTTTTTCTTTAAATTCAATCCTGACTCCACTGTCCAGTTTTAATCCACGATTTTTTACCCTATTTTTAAAAATTCCAAAAATTCTAAAAAAAATACTGGAGACTCAGGACATATAAAACTACATGAGAAAAAATTGGCTTAATTTTCTGATCAAAGATGAATTCCCAGAAAAATCGGAGATGTACGAGTTTTGGGTGGAAAAAAAACTGCTTTGCCAGCACATTTTTTTTGTCTTTGATAAAATCATTTAAAAATAAAAATAAAAATATTTGAAACTCATAAAATGACTTGAAAGCAGTAGCTAGGACTTTTTGAAAGTTAGATAAAAATTGGCTAAGTAAAAAAAATCACAAAGGTAGAATAATCAATTTGACAAACTTAATTTTCCACAAGTGTGCTCAAGAGAGCATGACTTTGAACCATTAATTGGCTCAAGTCATTATTCAAGTGGCATGAACATGAAATGCATGAAACAATGCAGCAAACATAATGTATGAAATGCATGGATCTAAACCTAAATGTAAGGAAAATGCATGACATAAATAATATGGCCTAGACCTAACATGAACTTGCATGGCATTTAATGTAACCTAGACCTAAGACATGCATGGAATTTTCACAAACACAAGGCATGCTTAATTCAAAAATCCAACCAAATATCATGCAAATGCAAAAACCTAACAACTAGCATGAAAAAAAATACAACACACAATGCAAAACACATGGAGTAGCCAAATGGCCCCAAGCTCCAACAAACATGGCATTTTCACAAACACTTGGTATGCTAGCATGAAAAACTAAGTCATAACACAAAAATCACACAAGCATTTTCACAAACATCTAATATACCAAATCTAAAACATGCTCACTAAGATATAAAACAAGAATCATGCAAAGAATCACACAAGCATTTTCACAAACACTTAATATGCTAACTCTAAAACATGCTCAAATTTAAACAACATGAAAACAGAAAATTAAAAATGCAAAAACATGATATCTAAGACATAAATGGCAACAAACAAAGCAACCAAATTAAATATAACTTAAGAACATGAAATAACATAACACTTAAAACATCAAAAACAAAGAAAATAGCATAAACAATATGGTAAAATGAATTGAAACAACAACTTAAAATAAATAATGTAGGCCATTTGGCCATGGTGAGTTTATTGTAAAAACAAAATGTAAAAAAATATACTTAAGAAAGGAAATGAAGGAAGAACAAGAAACATTATTTTAAAATGAAAACTCACCAAGTAGAGATTAAAATAGCAAAAAACAAGAATAGAAAATGAAAGTGCAAGAGTTGGTGCTCAAGAGCAACCTCAAGAAGCTAATATTTCAAGCTTTTCTCTTCAAACTTTCCTTTATTTCTAAACTTTTCTTTTTTTGCTCTCAACCAAGAAGATAAAAACTAAGAAAAACTAAGAGAAATCAGCCAAAATGGAAAAGAAGAAACCAAAATCTGCCTCCCTTCCCTTAGGGCTAGCCTTAATGCATGGTTATATAGCCTCCAAGATGTTGTCATTTTTGTGTAACCTAATTTCCATCAAATGGCCAATAATTCAAGATGAAAAGTCATGAAATTACCACCTTTAGATTAGCATCTCAGCCCTCTCAAATTACAGCTATGCAAAAATAATGTTGACATCTTTCTTAACCTATGTGGTTTAATCACCATGGCTTGATCAAAGAGAATGGTTAACTAACTCTTGATTTTTAACCACTTGATTAAAAAAAAAAAAAATTAGAAGCTTCCTCCTTTCTTTGGGCTTGGGCATGCCAGCACTTCTCTTTTCCAGCCCAACTCTGATTTTTTTGAAGGGCCAAAAAAGCCCTTTTCGGTTGCTTGGGTGAAATGACCATTTTGCCCCCCGGATGCAAATAAATATCAAACGGACTCCAAATTCAATTTTTCTTTTTTTAATACTTCCAAAATAATAAAATATTGAGTTCTGGAAGTTTTCAAAATTATCCGAGTCCGTTTGCTATTTATTTGGATTTTTTCTTCCCAAAAATGCCCTTTTATGCCCCTACATTTTACCATTTTTTAAACGAGCTCCAAATCAAGATTTTTCTTCACCAATCTCTTCAAAATAATTAAAAAGTGTGATCTGGAAGTTTTCATAATTTTTGGAGCTCATTTGGTATTTTTTTGGGATTTATCGGCTTGAATTACTGCATAGGAGACCCGGGATTTGGCCATTTTGCAAACGAACTCGGAATCAAGATTTTCTTTCGCCAATCTCTTCCAAATAATTTAAAAATGAGATTTGCCAAATTTCAGAATTTTTGGAGTCCATTTGCTATTTTTCCGGGATTTATCTTTTTGAATTACTGCATAAGAAGCTCGGGATTTGGCCACTTTGCAAACGAACTCGGAATCAAGATTTTCTTTCTCCAATCTCTTTCAAATGATTTAAGAATGAGATTGACAAATTTTCCATAATTTTCGGAGTCCATTTGCTATTTTTCCCAAATTTTTCCAATTTTACCCTTTAACCTCCGAAACCCGGTTTTGCTCAAAACAAGTCCGATTTTCAGATTTTCTTCAATCTGAGCCTTGGGCCATCCTTTTTAATCATTCCTCATCCATTGGGGGCTTAGGTCTTACCAAGTCGGGCCATTTCTGTGATTCTTCCCGATTTCACCGAAATCCACTAAAAACCCTAATTCTCGGTTTTCTCCCGGATTGACTTTTTTTCGGTTTTTCTTGCAAGTGACTTCTCCATTACCCGTAGTCAGTGCTTATCTTTCATTTGGAACCTTCAATTTCGACCAGTTTGATCGTTTAAGCACTTTTCCCCAAATTTCTCGGATTAGGGTTTCCTTTCTAGTGAATCTCCAAATCCCAACTTCCGAACTCCATATCTTTCAATGTAGACCTCGGATTATCAAAATTCTTTCGCCATTTTTCAATTGAACTTAAAATCTTGATTTTGAAAGTGGGTTGACTTTTTCAGTAGTTGACTTTCTGGGGTTGACTTTTTCGAGGGTTGACTTTTTCGGGGTTGACTTTTTTTCAAGTTTGACTTTTTGTGCTCGCCCTCTTAAACTAAGTCTCGGAGTACCACCTGCAGGATGAAAACAGTCTTTTTACACTTGGGAACATCAATATGGGAAGAAAACATACATGTTTAGTGGTCCGGACAAAATTAGGTGTCTACAATAATTATATAATAAAAATAAATGTGAAGAAAATAACATCCAAATTAAAAAAAAAAATCTATAATAAAAGATAAATATATGCATTTTGCATTTATTAAAATATAAAATAAGTACATTTCATGATAATCTCATTTTTTTTCACAAATAATTTGATCATTTGTATAATACTAAACTTGATTCGATTGAATCTCATCATCTTCTGGGTCTTCATTTAAAAAATCATTGCTCTTGTTTTTCATTGCTTCAAGAGCGGATTCTCGTTTTTTTTTGCATTTCATCGGAATTAATTTTTGGAGCATTTATTCCAAAAAAAAAATTGGATAATCCCTAATAAGGAAAAATAGTATTGTTGAAGATCTTTTTTGATCATCACCCTCTCTAAACTTTTCAGTTGTACTCTTGTGATTTATATCATCCATGTTAATATAATGAACCAACCAAGCAAAACCTACAATATAAAAAGAAAAAAAAAGTTAATTAAATATAAAATATTTTACATAATCAAACTTTAAGAAAATAAAAACGTAAAAAAACATAAACTATATAAAATTGAACTAAAATTTGTAAATCTCTAAACAACATATAATAAAATAAAAATCGTAGATAAAATATCAATATTATAGACCAAAGAAACATTATCAAAATTTAACAAAATAAAAACGTAGCCAATATAAAAAAAGTAGAAATACAACCTGCAGAAATGAATCTTTATTGGAATGAAATTTGCTTGCAAAAATATTCTAGACCTATGTATTTATAATAAGTCAAATAGACATAGCAATTAATAAAATTAATAAGAGTCTTTATTATTTTTTGAAATTATTATAGGAAAGAATCAATCGTAATAATGTAGCAATCAAAATTTTTTTTGCAAGACATGGAAAAAAACTTAAAAGGTAAATCAATTTAGAAAGTCAAAGTAATTAAGAATAATTATATATATAAAATTATTATATATATAATCAATAGTAATTAAATGCAGTACATGTGGCATTTTTTTACGATAGTATACTTGTCAAAATAATAGACTGTCCACATAGGTTTTTTTTCTTTCTTTGTCAAAGGCTTTGGCTTTTATATACTTTTATAAGATTAAGAGATTAAAGATTTAAATCTCATTACTTAAAAAAGAAAATTGAATAAAAAAATTAAAACTGGTTTTTTGTCAATTCGGCAAAACCTCGATTCTATACCTCTAATCGGATTTGACAGATCTCCGATTTTGTTGAACCGTTTAAATCGATCGTTCCAATTCGATTTTTTTTTTTTTACATTGCACTAGTTTTTTTGTATAATAAAGGTAGGAATGGGTTTAGGTTCAAATCAGAGTTTTCTTGTACCAAAGGGCAAATAGCATTTTTGGCCTTTTTTTCATTGAGGTTTGAGAGGTCTTATTAGTTAATACCAAGAGTTTTTAAGTGACCAACTGTTCATTAAATATTATTTCAACTGCCTTTGTCCAGTCCATTTCTATGATTATTAATTAAACAATTGCCTTATTGATCCAACCAAATAGGTATATATGGATAAAAACTTTGTTGTTGTTTTTTTTTCTTTCTTTTTTTTCTAATAAGAACTAATTAGTGAAGATATCTCTTATCAAATGAAAATTTTAATGTCTCAAATTGTAACACTTATTTACAATACTAAAGGTTAAAACTCTCAAAGCCCATCATGAAGAAACAGGATATATGGGCCAGTTTGACAATAAATTGAGAACAAATCTAAAGAGCAATAAACTTGTTGGCAACTAACTATGCCCCCAAGACTACCTTTTTCAGACCCAATCTGGCTGGTTTCTAAAATGAGTAAATTTGAAAAACACATCATTAACAATATAATAATTATTAAATGGTATAATGAGTAAAAATTATTTAAGAAAAATAAAAAATCAAAAATTGTTAAGAAGAAAATTATAAGGACAAAATTATTCTTGATAAAAAAAAACTCTCCTCCTCTTTTTTTCTCTTATTTTTTTAATTTACTTTTAATTAAAAAATATTTTTTTTGAAAATAAATTTTTTTAATTTTAAAAAATAAATATTTTTATATTTTTATTTACTTTTTTAATAAAAAAATTTTAAAAAATAAAAATAATATTTCTAAAATTAATTTTTTTTAATATTTCCTTAATGGAGGAGAAAGAAAAATAAAGTTTTTTTTTTTTCATTAAGGATAATTTTGTTTTACAATATCTTTTATAACAATTTTTAATTATTCATTTTTCTTTTTCAAATAACTTTTATCCATTAAATCATTTAACAATTATTTGATTAGTGAAAGCATGTTTTTCATATTTACCCTTCTAAAATTTGGTTGATTTATTTATACACATTGATTTTTTGGTAGTACATTGAATGTTGCTTTTATTGATTGTGTGAGAATTTCTAATTGAGCTTACTGTTAAAATATTTTTCTTGGAAAATTTTATTTTATTTAACAAAAATGAAAATATTAAAATGGACAAGTAAATTTATATAATCAAAATAAGTTTATAAACCATAATTAAAATAAATAATCCTACCAAAAAGAATTAAAAGATTAATACTAAATTAGTATAAATGATAAAAAAAAAAAAGAAGTGAAATTCAAAAACTCCAACACCGTCTATGCATAAAATAATAATTATTTATAATATTTTCTACTAGTTATTATTCTAATAGAAAACGCTTATTAATTTACTAACTCTTAGTAACAATCTTCAATTAAAGTTGGTTTCTGAAATTTATCATTTTTTAAAAGTTAATTTATTGAGTGTCGTATCTCTTTTTTTTTTTTTTTCCTTTTTTCTATCAATCGTATTTACATAAAAACCAAATTCTAAACACGAATATAATCAAAATTTTAAACACAAATATAATATATATATATATATATTTAACGTGTCCTCTTAATTATATTACTCATATCGTATTTATCATACTATATTAGCCTACATGTTAAATACTATATCGTGTTTCTACTATTATTAGTCTAAGATTTTTCTTAGTATTGGTAACCATAAATCTCTGCATCCAACTCTAGATTTGTTTCCAAATCCTGACAATGCCACCATATTATATATATATATATATATATATATATATATATATATATATATATATATATATATATATATATATATATATATAGAGAGAGAGAAAGAGGATGGATCTATTTATACTAGTGTAAACTAAGTTAGTTTTACACATTTTTATAATTTTTTATAAGATTTATATTTGTTTAATCCATCCGTCGTATTTTATATTTTGTTCATGTAGATCATACATATCGAGTTCCGAGTAAATTAAAAATGTCTAACTATTTGTACAATGTAAAAAACTTTCAACCATTTAATATATATTTAAAAAACAATATTCTCGATCGATATGAAATCGAGATATCGAATCGATTCGAAACTTTACGTGTACGATGAGTACAATTATATTGTTAAATTCAACGATCGATTTGTAAAAATATAAATCGTATAAAAAATTATGAAAGTGTGTAAAACTAACTTAATTTTACACTATATATATATATATATATATATATATATAATCCCAAGTTCCTAATCCTAACCCTACTTGAGTTCTTTACAACTATCTTGTTTAGCTGAAAATAAACACCCCCAGAGCTCTTATCACATTATAACATAATATATCAAGCACAGAACAGAACAGAACAGAAGCAAGCAAAAAAGTTTTCGATCTTTGGGCAGTACCCTTATATTGAAAACAATTCACCAATCAATAAACACAATCTTTTTTAATGTCAACAATACAATCCTCAGACAGACACGAATCCATTACAACTCAAATTCTCTGTGCCAAAGATAAGTTGTCCCTACAAATAGAACAAAAGTAGTTAAACCATAAAAAAAGGCATCAACTCTCTTTTGGTATCATTGCTCAAGGTCTCGAGCTCTGCCTGATCTCCACCTATGCCTTGCTTGCTATCTATGCTCATTGGTTCGGGTTCCTTAGCGGCTGATTTCTGTCAAATCAAAGAGAACAATATCAATAGCAAGAATCATCAAAGATGCTGTAGAAACAGCCCAAATAATTCCTCAATTATATGGCCAATTGAACACTTACACTGGAATCAACAGAATCCATTTTGTTCATCTTGGCAAGGCAAACATGTTGCCATACAATTTGGCTTCCTTCTTGTTGTACTCCTTAATCTTCTCTTTCAAAACTTTGTATTCGAGTTTAACCTCCCTGATTCCAAACAATAATAAACACATGATTATAGAAGACATAGAACAATGGCAGTCTGGTAAAAACAATTTTGTTTCTTAACAGTTTGAGTTCAAGATTTAGAGCTCTAGAAGGGTGCATTAGCCTGTTAAGGCAAATTACCTATTATCAGGATCAAGCTCAAGAGCTTTCTTGATATCAAACTCCGCCAAATCCAGATCTGCCAGATGGATGTATGCTTGAGCCCTTCTATACAGGGCTTTCACGTTTGCACTTTCTAATTCTAAAACCTGCATGTGGATAACATGCAACAGTTAACATTGCTACGAGATCTAGCTAAATATTATGATTGCAGTTATGAAGATTAGTCCAACCTTGGTGCACAACTTCTCAGCCTGCTTGTAATCCTTCAGTTTCAATTTGCAAGCAGCATTGTTAAGATTGCAAGCAACCTTCAATGCCTTAGCCTGCTTTTTCTCCTCTTCACTAAAGGAAGAATCATACTCGATATACTTAGCAGCCTGCAAATACAAACACCAATAAATCACAGGGTATTGGAAAGCAGAAACTGAAACTTTTACAAGCCAACATGTCCACCGCACTGCATACCTTCTCATATCTCTTAGAAGCTCTCACATATTTTCCAGCCTTGAACAATACATTTCCTTCTTCCTTCTTTTTACCAGCAGCTTCAATCTTTTCTTGGGTGTTCATATCCCGTGATTCTTTTTCCTGAAAAAGCAACTTATCAGAACCACTTCTAACATATTTCCAAGTAGATATTTTACAGATACAGAACAAAGAACTTAAATCGTAACAAGCACACTGATCCACTAACCTTGACAAATGATACCAACTCAACTTCGTAGTATACAGTTGAGTTTGGCAGTACCAGAGCCAACTCCTGCTGTGACTCAGATGACCCAAATGCATACTCAGGTGCAACAGTCAGCTGTGCTACTTCACCCTTTTTCATAGTCATCACAGCTCTATCAAGACCATCAATGACTTGCTCTGTAACAAAAATTCAAGCAGTCGCAGTTCAGCTAAAATTATAAAGTCAAGAGAGTAGTGGGAGGAAGGGAGGCTTCTGTTACCTTCATCTGTCTTAAACTCAAACAATTCTTCTCCTTCATTGTGACCCTTCTTCAAGAAGACAGTACCATCTTGCAGTTTCCCAATCAACTTCACTGCCAAAAGGTATATAACAAATATTTTTGAATTGGAGAAAACTGAAATTTCTTCTCATAATTTAACACCAACCTTGGACAACAGTCCCCTCATTTGGGCGCTCATATCCCTCTCCTTCCTTCGAGATCTTCTTTATAACCTTCTTGTCATCAGTGACCTCAGTCACAGTTTTCCATGAAACCAACTCTAAGGTAATCAGGAGTGTGGCATTTGGTGGCACTGCACCTTCAGCACCAGTGGCCAGCTTCCCCTTCTCACCAAAGCCATCTTTGTCATAGTAAAATAGGGTTAAACATCAGAAACAAGAACCGACCATATTTATTTTCATTCTAAGTAAATAAAGAGAAAATAACTTACATTGTGGCTTCACTGTAAGAAGTACCTTCTCCCCCTTCTTCATTGTCTTAACTGCTCTTGCCAATGCAGGACAGAATTGACCTGTTCATAGAGGAAGAAGCAACTGCTGGTATTTAGGAATTACAGGTGACATATTAGGGAGGAAATAAAATAAAGAAAAAGGGCATTGACAATGCAAACCATCCTTAACAGTGAACTCGATGCCATCAGCTTTTGCCACCACTGTGCCATCCTCAAGCTTAGCTTCATAGTTAACTGCATTTGAGATACAAATCCATTATTAAACCTTGCTCATTAGTCACATCCCTTGATATAATAACATTATTATAAATATTAAAAGAAGGAACAGATTACGATATGTACCTAGCACTTCATCAAGCTCCTTTGGATTCTCCCATTTGTCTCCTTCAATAATTATCTTCTTAAATATCCCACCATCTTTGCAAATGTCTTTGACACTTGTCCAAGATAGCAATTCAACATTGAATTGGAGGGTTGCATTAGGAGGAATGGTTGGTGGTGAGCCAGACTCACCATATGCCAGCTCAGGAGGAATGGTAAAAATAGCATTTTCACCTTTCTTCATTGTCTTAATACCTTCGTCCCATCCTTTAATAACTTGTCCTGCAAACATAAAAAGAAAGTAGAAATACCATATTAAAGTGTAATGCCACTTAGCCAGAGTTTCTCACGTCGACAAGATCCCTAAAAGTCCAATACTAAGCTGAAACTTAACAACAAAGGATTCAAATGGCACATCCTTTTCATGCTTTGGCACATCTTGAACTTACAGAGGTCTTGCCCCTCAATATTATCATCAAAAGACAAAAACTCATTGAATAGACCAAATTAATTACCATAAAAAGCAATGAGCCGGTATCAATAATATCGACACGAAACAAATCATGAAGATGCAAAGAAATGCCTTTATAACATTCCAAATATAGCAAGTTCAAAAAATGTATTCCTATTATAAATTTGAACAGCAAGAACACAAAAGTTTTATTTCAGAAACTCCCCATGCTTTTAATATAAGTTCCAACATTTTAAATTCATTTCAAGGAAAAGAAACAAAACAAGCTTAATTAATAGGTCAAAATTAAAGTGCATGTTATTTATAAACAATGCTTTGGGCTAATGTCTATTAATACCGCAAAACACTAAAATCAAACTTATACTTTCCAGATTAAGTTCGGCATTTTTCCTTCAAATTCAATGTACACCAAAAAATTTCTTTCGGAAATTTTCACTAGAGAGATAGACGATCTTCGTTTACCTTGACCGAGAGTGAACTTAAAAGGCGTCCCTCTATCACGGCTCGAGTCGAACTGAGTTCCATCCAGCAACGTTCCCGTATAATGAACTGCACCAATAACAACCAATCAGAATGCAAAACATTTTCAAAACAAAAGAATTTTTTGTTTTTTATAGTATAATTTATTTATACCTTCAACTTCGTCGCCGATTTCAGGAAAGTCCCAACCTTCACCTTCCTTAACAAGCTTCTTCTTCAAGCCTTGCTTCCCGATCTCCTTCTCTTCTCCGACTTTCAAAATGGGACTCTCGTCGGGAATATCAATCTCTTCGTTCATCATGTCCTCCGCCGCCGGGATATCGAAATCCTCATCCATTTTTAATCGAAGAATATAGAGATAAAGAGCGAGCAAGCGAGCGTTAATGGGAAGCTTAGAGAAGAGAAGAAGGGAAGGCTAACAAAGAAAGGGCTTTTGGGAAGAGTGAAGGAGAGGGTAAGGAGACTGTGGGTTCTAAAGGCTTCCAAAAAGGGGTTTAGCGTTAGCCAGAAACTTGATCGGAGTTGATTGATTGTGTTTTGAAGGGTCAGGATGCTTCCAAAATTCCTCTTTTATTTTTGGATTGACTTGATTGTTTGTCGTGCGTGTGTTTGACAGTTGATCGAACGGCTCCAGCTTACGATGTATCTTCTTTTCTTTAAAAGGGGAACAAGGTATTGCTACCTTGTCCTAATTTCCTAAATTGCTCAAATATCATTTTTAAAATGGATTAATTAATATTAACTTTGTTATTATTATATTATTATTTAGTTTATAGTTTAATATTGAATTTTTCATTGCTTTTTAATTTGATTAATAATTAGAGTTTTGAATTTCAAATTGTTATAATGAAGTTCACCTCAAGATGTGCATAGTAAACTGTTTTATCTGTACTTGAAATCAAATATACTTTTTATTTTCACTTTGTAGACTTAACTTGGTTTGATCACACTATGTCTGTGTACCAACAAAAAAATTATTGGTCCAAAAGAAAAACAAGTTAGAAATTGGGAAAAATCTTCCTTTTGGTCCAAAAGAAAAACAAAAAAATGGTCCGGAAAATTATTGGTCTTTTCTTTTGTTTAACATCTCGAGGGTAGATTTTTATTCGATTATGTGTACCCACTTACTATAACCACTTAGAGTGCATGCATTTGGATTTAATTGCACGTACGGCAAGGCACAGTTGGATTTACCCAATTGTGCATTTGGAATTGCATTGCTACAGCACGGTGGTGACATTTTCACTATGCTGCAGTTCATTTTTTCACTACACTCTTAAAATATATATTTATCCTCTTAAATAAATATATTTATCCTCTTAAATTTTAAATATATTTATCCTCTTAAAATTTAATAAAAAATATATTTATTTTTTTAAGATTTAAAAAATACTCACTTACCTTTTAAGCTTTGACATAAAATACATTAATTTTAAATGAAAAGATAAATATAATCTTTGTTAATTATTAATTATTTTTTTAATGTTTTTTCTTTCTTTTCTTTCTTAACTTTTTTAACTATAAAATTATCTTTAATTACTATCAAGTTAAATTATAATTAAATTATATTCTAATTTAAGTATACATTTAAATATTTTAAACTTATGCCAATGTGGATTGGTTCAATTAGTTGAGTACTCATTAACACTTTGGTAAGTATCAAGGTTTGAGTCTCACCAACAGTTTCACTTGATAGGTGATCTGTAAGTACCAATGTTAAACCTCGTTGAGACCTTTAATCCTGAACTGAGTAGTCTCCCCTAATCTAAACTTTTTTGTACCAACAATTATATTTTAAACTTACTTTTGATTCAATTATATATTAATTTTGATATTAATATATTATGTTATTATTATTTAAACATAAATCAATTGCCTTTACTTAAAAAAATTTAATGATAAAAAAATTGATCCTAACAAAAAATGAAAAATAGATAGAAAAAGTTTTAAAAAAATGATCGTATTTTTAATATTTAAAGTAAAGTTTGAATAAATATTAATTTGATTAATAAAATGCTAATATAGTTATTTTTTAAGAGATAAAATGTGTTTTTTAAAGTAAGAGAGGTAAGTTTATTTTCAATAAAATCTCATGAAAGATAATTATATACTTTTTTATTCTCCTTTCTTCTTTTTTCTTATTTTTTCTTTTTTTTCTTTAACCAATTTCATTATCACTAAAATTTTTAAATAACGGTAATTAATTAATTAAAAATATTATAATAAATTCATTTTAAATTTAATATATAATTGAATTAAAGATAAGTTTAAAATATTTAATATGCACTTGAATTAGAATTTAATATAATAGTAATTAGAGATAATTTTAAGACTAAATAAATTTTTATTATTTTGTAGTTAAAAAAAGTTTTGAGTAAACAAAAGAATGAAAAGAAAAAATAAGAAAAAATGATTAATAATTAATAAAGGGCATATTTATCTTTTCATTTAAAATTAACTTAGAAATAATATCTTAGGGGGTTAAAGTATTTTTTGTCAAATTTTAGAGGGTAAATGGGTATTTTTCAAACTTGAGGGGTAAATGTCTTTTACCCTTATCTTTTTCTTTTTAATTTTTTTTTTTTAACTTTTAAGGTTATAATGCACAAATGAAAACGTCTCTATCACTTCTAATCTTAATCTTTATTTTAATTATTATTTATTTATTTAAAATTGTTTAAATAATTTTATAATTATTATTTTAAATAAATCATTTATATATTTATTTAACAATTATTATTTATTTTATTTTTAAATATGTAAATATATTTTTATTTTAGTAATTTTTAATTATTTATTAACTTATCAAATATACTATAAATTTTCATATATACAAATTTTAATTTAATATCTCTAATGATCATTTTTTCTTCTTACTATCTATCTATTGATTTTATTCTAACCATTATAATATTTAATCTCAACGTTACATTAACTAATCTCGTTGCTATGGCTACACAAAATCAATTTCACCATTCATTCAAATAGGCCTTTAATAATATATTTTAATTTGTCCAACAAATGTAACTAATATGGATAAAATTCATAACCATTTCTCTACTTTATAACTTAACCATTTAACGAATATTTTTCCATACTTAAAACGTTTTCCTTCTTTCTTACCAAGTAAAGCCTTTGGATCGTAGAAATGTTGTTATTCGAGCCCTAATGTACTTGGAAATTTAAACTCAACTCATCCGCCCAAGCTAAGATCACAAAGTTTATGATCCCCGAAGAACCAATCTAGATCAAAAATTAGTTTCTCCAACAAAGTAACAAACAAATAGTTTTGCTTATGAAAAAAAGCTACCAGAAATATATATTTTCTAAATCTTAGCCATAAGTATTGGTGCTGATGGTCGGGTCGAGGTCCGAAATTTTTTGAAAATCTTTGTCCAGGCCTGGCCATGGGCGGGTCCGGGCCGATCCGTTGGTCAGTGAGTACTGTTCATTATATTTAAAAAATAAAAAAATATTTTTATTAATATTTTTATAATTAAAATTAAATAAAATAATATTATTTTAATATATAAAACACTGTTCCCGACCGGGCCTGGCTGGCCCGGAACAAAAATTTCCTGCTCAGGCTCGGCCAAATACGGACCGGGCCTGTCAAGTCGGGCGGGCTGCCCGGCCCGTGATCAGGTCTAGCCAGAAGGCTTGGCCTGTGAGTTTACCATCGTTAGCGTTTTTAAAAGAAAAACAAACGTGGGGTAAATAAACCGGACTTGAACGAACAAATTTTTGTTCGTGTTCGTTTATTTATTTTTGAACTAGTTATATTCGGTTCGTGTTTGTTAAAAATTTTAAAATTGTGTTCAAGCTTTGTTCTTTTAAAATTGAGTGTGTTCGTGTTCGTTCATTTAAATTAAATGAACTTGTTCAAAAACATATAATCGAACATGTTTACGAACATTAAATGAACATGTTCATAAACATATAATCGAATATGTTCGCGAACAATTAAAAATATGTTCATGAACAAAAAACAAACAAATTTAAATTTTTTTAATAAACAAACAAATAAAAGAGTTATTATTAAATATAAAATAATAAAATACAAATGTAATTAAATTTAAATTACTATTAAATTATTAAATAATATTAATTATATTATAAGTAAATAAAATATAAATAATTATATTATAATTGAACAATAAACGAGTTTTATTAAACGAATTTTAAACGATCATAAACGAGTTTGTTCGTGAACATAAATGAACTGAACAAACCTTGTTCGTGTTCGGTTCGTTTAATAAACGAGTCTTAAAATCATGTTTATAATCGTTTATTTAACTTGATAAACGAATATAAATGAACAAAAATCAAATTATTCACGAATCGTTCGTTGAACGTTCTCTTAGTCACTATAGCTCATCCACACTCGATGGTTTCCCATTGACTGCAACAAGCTCTGTGTCAAATATTAGTGTTGCTCCACCTGTACGTTTTGGCAAAACCACAAATTTGTCATATTTTCTGATGGACAAAACAAGCGAAGCAGCAGCTAAAGCAAAGATTTTTTTTTTATGCAATTATATAGTGCAGCTTGCATCATAACATCATTCCTTTAATTCGATTAGGAATGGACAACTGCTTATCATTACTATCTTAATGCATTGAAATACTTCTATCAACCATAAAAGAAATAACCTATGTCTATCTTACTTAGACTCGAGTGTGAGTATCGGATACGGATATGTGTCCGATACGAGTAAGTTAAATTTTTTCTAAGTTTTTTTCATGTATTTAGAGGGTCCTCGGAGGGTCATATCCCCTTATCCATGTCCGAATATGTGTCGGACACGGATACTTCAAGGAAAATAAAGAGTCAGAGCAACATAGACCTATGTTATCCGGACTCTTCATTTTCTTTAAAGCAATCGTGTCCGACACCTGTGTCTGATACATATTTGAACATGAGTACGGAAGTATGATCATTCAAATATATAAAAAAAAAATAATAATAATAATAAAAAAAAAATTGAACATACTCAATTGACAACACTCACCCCCAAATCCGGATAACATAAGAAATAACAGACTAAAAAAGGAATTACAGGGATGGTAGGTGGTGAACCCTGTTCACATAACCAAGCTTTGCAGGTATTTTCAACTTGCGCTTCTCACCAACACACATCCCCAGCAGTCCTTGGTCCCATCCTTCAAAGAGCATATTTTTTTTTCAAGCATCAATGAACTCCATGCAATATAAACAACCAACAATCCAGTCATAAAGCAAATGAATGATTGTCTGAGTTTTAGCAAAAAGCTGTGAGTGTTTGTTAGGGGGAGGGAACAAACCTTTGATTACTTGACCACTACCAAGCTCAAACTCAATGGGATCACCCCTTTCAAAACTGGAATCGAAAACAGTTCCATCAGTAAGTTTCCCCTGCAAAAACAATTTATGTAAACAAAGACATCCATAGGTAGTAATCTTCAAAAAAAAAAAACAGAAAAAAAACTAATAGGTAGTATACAATTAAGTAGACCATAAAAGTTTTGAGGGCAATATATTCTTAACCACAAAATCACATGATTAATCATTTTCTTCCTTTTTTAACCCCTTATAATATAAAGAAATAAAATGAATTAAAAATTGGAATAATGGCAGAAGCAAAAGGACTATGTTACTCCGACTCTTCAATTTTTTGAAGTACTCGTGTCCGACACATATTCGGACATGGATATGGGGATATGACCCTGCAAAGACCCTCCAAATACATGGAAAAACTTAGAAAATCTGAACATACTCGTGTCGGACACATATCCGTATCCGACACTCACACCCGAGTCCGAATAACATAGCAAAAGGATATTAGAAATAGCCATAAGTCACAATAAGTAGTGCCCACAAAACTATCCAAGTTGATGGGCCTTTACTATGAAACTTAAAAACATAAAGAAAATTAATACACCAAACTCCTGTGTTCAAAATCCCAGGAACATGCTGAAGAAGTTGAAACCAGTTGACATATAGAAATCTCAAAAATGTTTAGCTCCTCATTTATTACTATCAAAATTTCAAAAGAATAACCTAAATGTTTCTTAAAAGTGCAGGAGGAAAAAGCAGAGTCGAATATCAATCATTTACGTTTAAGGGTCAATCAATATAGTGCAAAACTTAACATCCAGCGGAAGCTCTCTTGAACATACCCGATAGTGCACTTTGATTCTGTCACCTTTATGAGCTTGAAATTCACATGATTTGGGCTTATACTGTGAAAAGGTGAGAAAGAAATAGATAACAAGCAAGGAAAAAAGGGGATAAAAAGAACAAGAAAGAAACAAAAATATCGAAGAATATGAACCAACTAACAATAGACAAACCAGGTTAGGAACTAGCACTACAATTACTAGACTTGTCAATTCGAGTATTTGTGTCGTGTTCGTGTTATTTTCTCGTATCATAATTGTGTTTAAGGTTTTATAATTTATATAAATTTGTGTCGTGTTTTAATTATCTTTTTCATGTTGTTGTGTTCGTGTTGTGTCCAAAATTACCAGATCTAACAATTACCAAGATCTAACAATTACCAAATTAAAAGGTAAAAATGTAAAAACTCACTCTACGGTGTTTAAACTATGCATTTCTTGTGATTTCATAAGCAAAGTAACAGATTCCATGCTCAGAGATAAATAGCCTTGAAAAATCAATGCTTGCCCTAAAGAAACCAGGGCTATTAAGAATGTAAATAAAATAGTAATAATAATAATAAAAAGAACAATTACTACAGGAAACCATAAAATTCTCCAAAACAGTATCATATTAAAGCTAATGAGAGACACATGTTACAGCGTTTGGTTAATCTCAAGTCAAATCACTATAACACTTGAATAGAAATGTTGAAACCCATTATAAAAGGGGAAAAAATATGGCAAGGACGTAGAAAAGAAATACCTTGACACCGATCTGGAGCTCGGTCACATCGGCCGACTTCTTGGCATTCGCTGACGAATAAACGTAAGGAAACTAAATCGCTTACAAATAAAAATAAGGATTAAATCAAAAGACAAGAGACGTTTTAACAATTTATCGGATCTGGAAATGGTGAGACCTTATAAATAATGAGCGAAAAAAATTGATTGGATAAAAAAATTTACCAAATGTGAAAAGGATCAGCAGAAGCAGAATCGGAGCCACCTTCAAAGCACAGCTGAAACTCATTTTGTTTCACTCTCTATCTCTTGACTTCTTCTCTGTAAATTTTGGTGTTTATAAACAACAACGATGTTTTCTTCTTGGGTTCTTTCGAGGGCCCGTTTTAGACGTCCAATGAAATTGATGGTTCTCACTTCACTTCTCACCATATTATCGTTTTTGTAATTCTGTTACTGCTATTTGTTTTTCTCAGATCAAAGTAAACCTTCACCAATTGCTTGTAATTGAAAAACTTCCAAACCCAGCAAAACATTTGAGAGGTCTCAGAATTTGAGTCCACTAAATTGTTAAGAAGGATAATCCTTTTGATGAAATTATGTTTGTTTTAGTCTAAACGAAGAAAGAATGACATGATTAAAAAACGATAATTTCAAGATCAAAATTGTAGAGTTTAATTCAATTTTTCTATTCATGCTGCATGAGTATATCACAAATGCAGAATAACATAGTTGCCCAAGATTCAAAGTAAAAAAGAAAAGAAAAATCCTTAAATTTGATAAACATTTACTAGTTCAGTAATTATCTATTTATCTGGACGAATTAAGAAGCTGCCTCCACCTGTAAACACAGCAGTCTTATTAACCAATCTTCATCCAAGGTAAAATACAAGCAAATCTTGTAATCAAATCCCCAAACTTTCTGAGGGCACAACTATAAAATGAAACAAAACAATAGAAATGTTGCAGCTATAAAACCCTGTATGCAATGACAACATACAAACTGCTGGCAGGTCTGAGTAACCAAGAATTATGTAAACTGATAGATGATATTGTTCCACCTGCAAGACATTTTAACATCCTCTTTTCTCAATGTTATCAGATATTTCTCGTGACTAACCACTTTATGTTCACCTAACAATTTAGATATTCCACCAAGAAGCAAAATTGCCCTTGATGTTATCAGGGTTCAGTTGCTTGTTTCTGACAGTTGTAAATGTTATTAGAGATTTCTCGTGACTAACCACTTTATATTAAACCTAACAATTTAGATATTCCACCAAGAAGCAAAATTGCACTTGATGTTATCAGGGTTCAGTTGCTTGTTTCTGACAGTTGTAAGAATGAATACCAGCACCGAAGCTGGTTGCAAGGAAACTTGACCTTTTTAGGATCCTTCTACTGATGAAAAGCTGATTCTGTTCCTAAAATAACACAATAGTCTATACCTTTCCAGCTATGTTACTCGGAATCAGGTGTGAGTGTCGGACACGGGTATATTCAATTTTTTTCAAGATTTTCATGTATTTGGAGGGTCCTTGAAGGATTACATTCCTATACCCATGTCTGGATATGTGTCGGACACGAATACTTCAAGAAAGAAAAAGAGTCGGAACAACATAGGTCTCCATGACGAACGGATCAATGTGATTTCCATTATACTAAACAGGGCATCCTGTTGATAATATGCAAGAGCAATGTCTCCCCTCCTCTCCCTCCCTTTTCTCCTCTTCAGACTGATTGCAAAGTTACCCTTACCAATAGACACACTGAAATGTAAATCCATTTAAAGAAAAACCTCAAAAGATCATGACTCAATTAGGCATCACACTTTCATAAGTCAAGCTGTACAAACAAGTTAGCCTCTTCAAATCTGATTGACAGCCAGAACTACATTTTCTGACTAGAGTCAAATATAGTATCGAAGACCAGAGTAGAAAATTCATTATCGATTCTTAAAATGCAATGCATTCACCAAAATGCTATAATTCTTTTGGCCCATAGACAAATCCCTCTTCTTCCACTCCTCTAGCAATTCAAAAGCATCATTACTCCTCTGGTCCTCCCTCCCCTACACAACTCTTCCCCTACACAACTCTTCCAGTACAGTCTTATAAATCAATAAATCCGGTGCCATCGAATTCCCCAACATATCAGAAACAACATCAACAGCATCCTTCGCAAGACTACAAATCAGAATCATATAAGCACTCCTTTCAGCACCAACCCTTTCTCCCTCATCTCCTTAAACAACCCAAACCCCTGCGGCACCGTTCCTTTCTCACACAAACCCTTGAAAATATAACTATATGTATACGCATTAGGCTCGCATCCATACAAACCCATTTCGTGAAAAACCCGAATTGCTCAACATCTAAACACTTTGAATAGGCCTTAATTACCATATTCAACACGAAAATATCCAGAATAATTCCTAAAGCTTTCATTTGCTTCGTTAAAGATCGGACCGCGTGTAAATATACATAAGAAACATTTTGTCTATTAAATCTCCTAAGCAAAGAATTAAACAATATAGCGAATGTCTCAAGCGTGGGTTTACAATCATCTGATTTCAGCATTTTCTTGTAAACATCAAACGCGCGGTTGAAAAAGGAACTTACGGCCACAGCAGAAACGGATTATGGTGTTGTAAAGAGGGACGCTGACTGGGCAGGCATCGGCGATGACTTCTTCAACTAGGGTTTCAGCGTGGCGGTAGCGTTTGGCGGAGATGAGTAGTTTTATTATGGTGAGGTACGTCGTATTGGTGTGCTTGTACCCGCGTTGTAAGGCAGTCCAGCGGAAGATGTCGAGGGCGAGATCGGCGTCGGGTTGGGCTCGTAAAGCTGCCTCCACGTCAGCGGAGGTGAACCCGAGTTTGAGCTTTTGGATCCATGTTTCGAATTGGGTCTCGAGAGGGGGTCGGGGACGGAGGAAGGTGAGGCGGGGTTTTGGGGTGGGATGGAAAAGCGGCGGTGATAGAGCGACGGGTGCATGAAATGGAAGGAGAAGACAGCTGGAAGAGGAGAAGAAAGGAGGCTATTGGGGGTTTTCTGGAAAGTGGAGGTGAGCAAGCGATGGAAGGCTACAGGCATTTTCGGTCAGGGTTTAGCGGGTGAATGGAATTTTGAAGCAAGAAAAGCGTAAGGCTAACTTTGGGGTTCTACCTCGCTTTTCGTAACTCTAAAATTAGAAAATCTAGGTTATCAAATTATTAACTTTTACATATAAATATGATAATTTATATATAAATATAACAAATATGATAAATTACATATAAATATGATAAATTACATATAAATATGAGAAATTACATATAAACATGACCAATAACAAATTACATATAAAAATGACAAATTATATAAATATTACAATTAACATATAAACATGATAAAATTATATATAAATATGACAAATTACATATAAACATAACAAATTACATATAAAGATGATAAATTACATATAAACATGACAAATTACATATAAAAAATAACAAATTACATATAAACATGACAAAAATGAGAAATTACATATAAACATGACAAATTACATATAAAGATGACAAATCACATATAAACATGACAAATTACATATAAACATAACAAATTACATATAACATGAAAAATTACATACAAACATGACAAATGATAAATTACATATAAATATGACAAATTACATATAAACATGATAATTAACATATAAACATAGGAAAGATGACAAATTACATATAAAGATGACAAATTACATATAAATATGAGAAATTACATATAAATATGACAAATTATATATAAACATAACCAAATAACAAATTACATATAAACATGACAAATTAACATATAAACATGAGAAATTGCATATAAACATAACAAATTAACATATAAACATGACAAATTACATTTAAATATGACCAATAACAAATTACATATAAATATAAATATGAAAAATTACATATAAACATGACAAATGACAAATTACATATAAACATGATAAATTATAATTTTTACATATAAACATGACATTGAATTATTTTATTTTTAAAATTATAATTTTTAATTAACCTTAAAAAATAAAATATTATATTAATCTAATTTTAAATGTTAATGCAAATTTTGATTATATATGTAATATGTAACTTTATGCTCAAAATATAATTTTTTATAAATAAATAATTTTTTATAATATAAATAATTTATATTATAAATAGTAATAGATTTATTCTATTCTTATTTACGATTTTTTATAATAAATATTGATAAAATTTATCATTGAAAATTTCAATATCACAATAGAATTTTTTTTAAAAATAAAATAATTATTAGAACATTTAAGATAATACTTTTAACAATTAAATTGTGTAGAACTCTTAGTTAAATTTTATCAAACAATAATTGCAAAATTAGGATTTCCTAAGTAACTAAATCTTATGTAATTATATATATTACGACAACTTTTTAATCTATTCATCACATAAAGTGTCAAAAATGTTTGGGAGTTCTGATTATCTAAGAATAGATAAATGTTCATAATTTTTTTTTTTTCATTCGGTTTGTTAAACATAAATTATTTAATAAATATAAGATAATTAACGTGTAATATCATGTGCAACGCATGTGACACAATGACTAATATATATAAAAGCACGAATGTAGAGAATCTTTTAAATTGAAGAAAATAGACATATATGTTTATTATATTTCTAAATTTCCATTTAAATAAATATTAATAATATTTATCTAATTTATAAATAAAAATATACTTTCATTAAATAAATATATTTGATGAATAAAAATGAGTTAAAATTTACATTACATTTTTTTTGAGTTTTAATTTTAAATTAATACTAAAAGTAATAAATTTATGTTAATTAACATATGATATATTAATATACATGAAAATAAAATTACATGTTAATATGCACTTTATTAATTTAATTATTTATTTTTAAAATGTTAATTTTATATTAACATTAAAAGTAATAAATTATATATTACTCTCATATATTTTATACATGAGACAAATTTCACATGTTATTATGCATTTTATTAATTTTAAATATTTACAATGTACAACTACTTATTTAATATATATTATTATTTAAAAATAAATAGCTACGTGCAAATATTTCTAAATTGCCATTATAAATATTTTTTATTATTAATAAGATTTATCTAATTTATAAGTAAAAACTTTAATTTCATTAAAGCATTTTCGTTAAATGTATTAATTTGATAATAAATAAAAAATTTAAAAAATTGTGTAAAATTGTTTTATCTTAAAATTTTTAATTTTTCACTAATCTTAAAAAGTGAATTAATTTATATTATATAAATAAAAAGTTAAAATTTACATTAACTTTTTTTTATCTTCATAATTAATTTTGCATCAATATTAAAAATAATATAATAATTTGATATATGTAATTTGTCATGTGTTTATAAATTATACAAGGTGTGTATGAGATTTATCCGGGGAATATAATGACCAAAATTTTAACTACAAAACATAAGCTAAGTGACCAACAAAAGCTGCAGTTGCCAACAGACAAAATAAATAGGCGAATTTAAGTACGGTTACGAAGATTAAACTGGTAATCTTTGTATTTATATTGTGTTCGCGTTTGTTTTTATATTTTAATCATATTTAAAATGTTATATATTTATATAAATTTTGACACTTTAATAATTCATGTTATGTATATTTTTACACATTCATATATTCATGTCGTATTTGTGTTGTATCGAATTTTATTTTTTTTCCATCATACTCGTATTATTTTCAAAATTACCAGATCTAATTAAGGTATTTAATATTTTATCGACAATCATTTCTCTCATTGTCGAATTATTCAAGAGCCAAAAACAAACAAAATTTGCAATTATTGGGATTATTACTCGATTCTTGCTGAATATAATGTAGTATATATCACATATATATGTAGAAACAAAATCAACCAACAAATATGGGTATGCAAACTATGTATTAAACTCCAAAATAACGCTTGATCATAGCACAAAAAAAAAAAAAAAAAACCCATATACGACATGAAGACACAAATTCAGTAAGACATAAACATAACAAATAGAGTCTTTTACGTTCTCCATAGATACTGCTACTGCTCTTAGCATTTCCTCATCTTCATTGGTTTCATCTGTTGACACTAGAGAAAATGAAATTAAATTACATACAGAACGTACAGATGAATCAAGAAATTTTTGTAAAACAACATATGTGATAGTGGATGGATTTTTCATTTTTCTTAAAGTTATTCTTTCCCTTCTTTATCCACTAATGCAGTATTATATAGAGAAATAACATATAGAGAAAGTAATCTCTCCCTCCCTCCTGAAAGTTTCCACTGAAGCTTTCTATTTTTCTATCTATTCAATGAAAATATCATCAACCTAAAATTACGGGCTTTCTTGCAACATATATCAGTATCTTAAGTTTAGCAAATGCAGGCTGAAAACAGTTGTATGCACCATAGATTGGAATTCAATTTACCTGTTTATCGGTTCAAAAAACTTAAGATACTAAAAAACATCGTGAAAGTTCAAAAAATATTCCTAAAAATGCAATAGCATCAGTCAAGAAAAGAAATTAAAGCTAAAAATCTGAATAGAATATGGCCTGAAAGATTGAAAGTCTATGAAGAGAGAGAAAAAAGGCAACAAGGCAAAGACAACTAAAAAGCATCATACTAACCTGCCAGAAAATAAAGTTGGTGCTGATGGTTTGAGAAACTGCTTCATTTCTCATGTATCTCGATTAAGCTTCGAAAACACATATATCACGAAATAAGATTACATTTGAAGGCACTTCAAACCCAGGGAACAAAGTAATTACTTATTAGTTTCAACTAGAGTAAAAAGGGAAGACTTCAAAAATACCATATGTGAGCTGAACTCCTTGGTAGATTGCAAGTTCATAAGGAGCCATTTGTCCTCAACAGATGCAACAGCTTTTGCCTAAACCATAGACTCATAGCTTTTGGTTAAACTGACTTTGAAAATTGAAAGTTAAGGAGAAAACTAACAAGCAAGTCTTAAAAACCAAGTTCTCTAGCCCAATATTAATGAGCAAACTGTCTATTTTATATATCCAGACAAATTACCAACATTATACATTCAAATTTATTAGTGTGAGCAACAGGCAATAACTAATCTAGTTTGTCATTTTTGGTTCATATTGGCTATGCTTTGGGTTTTGTTGGAATTTGTATTTCGACATTTATTAATAAAACTACTTTACTTTTCCACTATCACATGTGATCTGTTAATTGCAAGAGAACAAAAATATAATCAAAACAACTGGGTTACATTACTCTTGGCTGAGGAAAGTATGTCATTCTTTTCTTTCGAGATTCTTTCTTTTTTCTTTGTGTGTGGAGAGTGGAAGGAAGTTCACTAATGCAGGCATATCACATTTTATAGCTGATTAAGAAAGCCAACAAGATAAAACAAGTTCTTCCAGATATCAAACTTTAATCAACCATTACCTCAAATTCGAATACTTAATTTGATATCAATGAAGGCAATAATTAAAAAAATGTAAATTTGAAATGGCCAAAACTTTAAATCCACTATCATAGAAGCATAAAACAAGGACATGAAAACCTACATAATACTCTATGAAATGCAGAACTTAGCATTAACACAATCAAACAAAGTGGACTCATTAATTACAAAGCAAGGACTTCATGCTAAAAAATTGCAGAGAAGGAATCCAGACCATGCTATATAAACATGATTTGAATTTGTGAATAAGTTGGATCTTTAACCCATATATATGTATATATATATATATATATATATATATATATATATATATACACACACACACACACATAGTTCAACATGTTTTTAAAGTAATCAATAGCATTATATGATTTTTAGCTTGTAAAACATATTGCAAACTAAAACGACTTTTAATATGTATAAGAAAATCGCAAATTTAACTATCAAAAAATGCAATAAAATATCATTATATGATTATTAGGACAAATTTAACAAATTTCATTGTCAGCAGTAAAAATAATAAACCGACAACAAATCTTTTGCAGTGAAACATAAACAAAAAATTGTGCTTTACATCAGCTATTTCACAAAGAACTATTGACCAATACAAAACTTGCCAATAGATGTTAAATAAAATCTCCTCGAAAATGTCCTCTCCACTTATTTGGCAAATGGCCAATGCAACATCTTAATCATAAATAAAACCATTCAAAACTCAAAAAACATAACCATTCAGCTTTTAAGCCTCTTGAAAAATATCCAAATCAGATTTTCTTTCACCATATTTTGTTTTCATTTTCTTTCACCAGATATTCTTTTAAGCCTCAAAACCAACATAACAATTCTTTTGTTGAGCAGCCTTTGGTTTCTCTTTTTAAAATTGCTAATTTTTGGCCATAGTGGGCGATCTACAGTTTACATCCTTATATCTAGCAAAAATTTGCTTCAATCTTAATCATATACTGTAATTCTCAATAAATATATCAAACCTATGTAAATTATGGTTTTAACAAGAAGTAGATTAACTAAATCAGAAACTACTTAATCTTACAATGGCAATGTTGTTTCCATTAAGGAAAATTTAATCAAGCTTTGGTATCCGTCTCCTTCAGCAGTGATCTCATTGTGATATGATAATAGAAACAAAGAAGCAAACAAGGTCAGCACAAGCTATGAAGGCTGTCCTATTTAATGGGACAAACATTTTGCAATTAATTTGTCAGTATGTTCGATGGGATTTAAATAACGAAGCTTTGCAAGTCTTTTTGTATTCAGCATTGAAATCATAAGCATATTTGTATTGAAAAAAACACACATTGTATTAAGGCATATGGTCTCAATATTAGGCTAAGAACAAACAGGTGGTACCTAGCAATAATTCATACCTTTATAGGGGCTGAACATATATTAGAAAACTGTTGCATATCCTCACTTGGTGGACAGGTAGACGAGCTGCCATTATATAATGAATTCCTTAATCTTCAAAACTAGAGTTTACAGAAGAAAATAAAATAAAATCTCACATATGCAGTTATCAGAAAGTTATACAAAATTGCCTCTAAAGACATTACTATCAAACTTAATTTCAGAAAGAAAAAAAAATACTTGAAGTTTGCAGGAGTAAAAGACTGCAATCAAATCACCCTGGGAGGGTTTAGGGCATTCAACTTTCACAGTTATCTAGTCAGAATCTCCCCCCTCATACAAACTAAGGCAGTTATAAGGAATCTATATATCTCAGCTACTCAGAACACCATGCTTCAGTTTGATTAAATTTATTGAAGAGCTAACATCAGTAATATAAACAAGCCATATGGTGGTTCTTCAAGACTTTGTCTTTGGAAAACAAGTTACAAAATCTAGATAAATCAGTAATATAACAAACCTCATTCTCCAAGATCTCGTTTCTACATCTAACTCAAACAAAAAGAAACTAAAATCTAAAATTTCTCATCACGAAAATTAAAAACAGAGTTTAAATTTAATTGAGTTTGACCTTCAGAGATAGTTATTCTCCATTTTATCCTAATTTATTTTCTTAACAACCATATAGAGAAATAAAGAAAGGGTACGTTACAAAAGATTATGTTTAAGAAAACTTTTTAAAGGATCCATGGTCAGGAATGAAGAGCTCAAGAGTGACAGACCGATGAGAATCGAAAATCAATGGAAAAGCAAAGTCGCTTCGAAGATCAATACGAAGAGTAAGAGAACCAGAAATCCAAATAGATTTCAGGTAATTTCCTGCAATTAAAATCCAACATATTTCAGTCAGTCTACCGCCTAAAAACTAGCGTTTATTCTCGCAAATAATTTTTTTTTACAAGATTTGAAAATGAAAATAATTAGGGAAACCCCTATCATTTAGAAATATTTTAGTTCGAGAAAAAGAAAAACTTACGAGAAATGTGAAAGAAATTGGTCTTTTTTTTTGTTGAACTCTTCGAAGTACTTGTTTGAGGGAAATAGGAGTTCCCTCTTCCTCTTCTTCCTCTTCACATCTTGGCCATAGGCAAGCGGCGATTTGTTTGAGGGAACGAGGGCAGCGGCTGAATTGAAGAAAAAAAAATTGTGAGACTTTTTCTTTTAGGCGGTTGAATTGAAGAAAAGAAAAAATTGTGAGACTTTTTCTTTTAGGTTAAATGTTACCCGATTAACCTGTAAATAATTTTTATTTTTATTTTTATCTTTATAATCAATGGTTGAGATGAAAAATTTTAAATCTAAAGGTCTATTTTATCTTAAACGTATGGAAAGGTTACGGTAAAAACATTTTTTAGAATTTTCCGCTAACTTTGCATTGGGTTAGAAAAAAATTAGAAAAAGTTTGGTTTAAAAAAACTATTCATTATTTTAAGTAACTTTATTTTTTTTATTTTTTTTCTTTTAAGTGTAAGATTCTAATTAGGGGTGTTCATTCGGTTAATTCGGTTAATAACCGAACCGAATTACCCAAAACTGAATTAACCGAATTTTTTTTCCAATTAACCGTTAACCGAACCGAATAATTAATTTGGTTAATTAACCGAACCGAAATTATTTCGGTTAATTCGGTCGATTTCTGAATTAACCGAAATAAATAAAAAATTTATTTTGCTAACCTATTTTTTACATGATTTTGTATCCAAATTATCCATCCAAGTCTAACCAATCAAAATCCAAAAGCAAAGCATATTATAAAATCCAAATATGAAACAAACACAGCTAAAAAAATGATAAAACATGAACATTACATAGTCTCAAAGACTCAAAAATATATCTAAATTAATATATAAATTAATTTTTAGTTTTTAATATATAAATTAAATAGGAAAGCTTATTAGGGTTTTTAGTTTTTAATATATAAATTAATTTAAAAATATATATATATCTAAACTCATAAAATCTTGTGTTTTAAGCATTTCGGTTAATTCGTGTAATTCGGTTATTTTCGCTTAACCGAACCGAATTAACCGAAAACCGAAATTTCTCAAAACCATTAACCGTTAACCGAACCGAATTTTATTCGGTTAACCGATTAACCGAACCGAATTAAAATTCGGTCGGTTAATTCGGTTAAAACCGAATTATGTACACCCCTAATTCTAATTATATATAATTACCTTTAGAATATCTTTAAAAAATACTCATTAACAGAAACACTTTATTTATCCCAAAAAAAGCTTGGTATTTCTTTAGTCCAAAAAAGTGCTCAAAACCCTATCCAAATGGCATTTTTTTTAAGCAAACACAACAGCTATAAAGCCATAAACCTCTCCCTCAGTCCCTCTCGGCCTCTCTTCCTCCTCAAAAGATAAAAGATCTCCCGTAATTTCAGCATATTTTCTCTCTGGGGATCCCCTTCATAGTTAATGGACCATAGTCCCTCCCTCCCCAAAGCCCCTTCTGTCTCATCCTTTTCACCATCCTCTGTAAAAAACTCCCAGGGGCCCCACGTCTTTCCCCCTCCGAATTCAACTTCCAACATTACTTTTTACCCACCGGAGACCACTTAGGACTGGCTTTACTTCTACTGCTTTCAGTAATCGGAAGGTAACATCGGTCAAAGCCGGCGCCGGCGCCAGCCACTGCGACTTTAGCAGCTTGAACGCGCCTCTTGAGCTAAGGTCAGCTCCGGGGAAGTTCTTAAGCAGCGTTCTTCTGAACCAACTACAGTTCTTCCACTTCGTTGCCGCCGGTGATCGTGACGCCGCCGTCACTCGTATGTTTCTCAACTCGGGTTCTGATGAAGCCTGTCTTCATAGGTTTGTATAACAGTTGGGTTTCTTTAGTATATTAAAAATGGTAACTTTTATCTGTTCTTTAAAGGGTAAGTTTTAGTTTTTGCTAATTATGATTGGAATGTTTGTTTTGCTGAAATAGAGGTTTTATTATGTGATGGGTCTAGTTTAGTAGATCATGTGTAGGAAAAAGTCAACTTTGATTTAGCAATGATGCCAATTTGATTCAATCAAATTCAAATCCCTTGAACCTTGGAATGTCAAGCCAAGATTGTTTTGAATTGAATTGAATTCTAATTATATGGTAGTATGCTTGTTAAATCATTTGTATACTTGGTCTACTAAATAAGATCCATCAGATGATAATTCTCTTTTGATTGATGGGTTCCTTGGTTACTTACAATGCAGTGGCGGATCCCGATTAATACTATATACTTGAACTTATTTTTTTATAAGACGTATGTATACTATTATATATATTAATATATATATATATATATATGTTTGTAGGCAACATACTAACAAAAAAGAGTAAATTCACAAAATTATATGAAAAGAAGAAGTTATAGTCGGCTTAAAAAAACACATTTGGTACTTGGTTGGAGACTTGGAATCTTGTTAAGAAAGTTCAAATGTAAATTTGAATTTTGTTAAATTTACATGATTTTCATTTAACACTTGTGATAAGCCTCTTGAATTTGTAAGTAATGAGGGGTGAGTACAATAAAGAACAAATAGCAGTGTAATTTTAAGTCTTTTAAAATTGTAATACATAAAATTAGATATTGAAACTATATAATAAATGAATAAAATTAACAATTTTAATTTACAAGTGCTAATTTAAATTTATTCAATATGAATCTATGTATATATATGTAGGGGTTTTCAAAACTTTTGGGGGCCAAGGCCCCCTCAAGCTCCTATTACCATCCGCCTATGTTACAACGTGAGAAGAAACTCATGAAAGTCGCATGGAATTCAAGGTCATTAATGATAGATCATTCATGATATGAAAAGTTTGGTATGAACAAGGGCCAGTTATTTCAGTCTCTTGTATGGCTTTGTGCTTTATAGATGTCATTGTTCCTAATGCCTTGTAGATTGACTGATTCTAAGACTATGCTAAGCCTTTTGAAAAAGAAAGTTGTTTGACCATAAATTTTTAGGGTCATAGTGGTATTACCAAAGGTATTTGGCTTTAGCTCTTGGTTGGCATTGTAACAAATCTATTTGGGCATTTATGAAATCCATTATATGCATCAATTCTTCAAATTTTTTTTTATGGATATCCTCCTTGTTTATGAACTTCTATCTTTCATAATACTTTATTATTAAAGAAGCCATCTATATTTTCTTTCCACAATGCATTATCTGAGGATATCTTCCTACTTAAATATTTCCCAACTGATGCGCTAGTTGTAGTGAAGCTTACTTGTCAAAGATGAAGCATTGCCACGTCATATTCAGATAAGGTTGCTGAAAGTCACTCCTATCTGATGTGAAAATCACAAACAGTGGGTTCATCTTTGCCAAGGCTATAGCTAGCAATGAGGCTTTCTTCATTCTGTTATTAGTCCCAAGGCTGAACAAATTAACTATTGAAGCTTATTTTTCAGTTCTTTCCCTCTTTCATTAATTGTGGTCATTATATTTGACTTGCAATTTTAAGCTATGAAAAGCTTGAGAAACTTATTGATATTTATAAACAAATAAGAATTACTCATTCCTTAGGAGTTTCACAAAGACAGCCTACTAATAGGTTTTAACAAGTGTTAAGTTCCCTTCAGTCTAAAATGCAATTATATCTTGTACAGTAATAGAATGGAAGTACATAAAAGCATTGGTTACATGCTTAGTGGATACTTCTTCCCCTGTTCTATTGCCGATTTCATCTTTCTTCCGATAAATATGTAATTAGCAATTGGTAGACCTGTAATTTTTTTTTTATTGTTTCTTTACAGTTCACGCTGTAATCATAAGTTAACTTTTTTGTACTTGTTAGTTTGTGGAACTCTTCTATTGGCTTGGATTTAAAAGCAGTTTATTGTATTTTATGTTTTATGGTGATACCAATTAGACTTTCTGGCACAATGGCAATTGTCTTCTGCTGAAAGGGAGCTCTCCGAATCCCTGGCTTGACACGTTCTACGGTGCATCCAGGCGATGGTTGTAATAGTATTAACCACCAAGGAAGTAGGTGTTATTTTAGCTGGCAATGTTATCACTCTATTAAATGAGCTGCCAAAATTTGTATGTTGGATCCTTTGGCTCTGTAGATGGTTAATATCACAATCTCTTTTGTTTAATTTTGGTTTTGACCTAATTAGATTTTCCTAATGCCAGAAGGATCGCTCAAGTGAAAGAGCACGATTGCCAAGCTGCTGTGGAAGATGTCATGTACATCAGTACATGTTAATTTTCTACAAATTCTCTGAAATTAGAGTACCATTGGTTCCAAAGCTAGAGTCCGTCCATAGCATTGAGGTTTTGGAGATGGTTAGGGAACATGTCAGTACTGTTGTTGGCTTGAGAACAAACTCCAGTGTCAACGACAACTGGGCTACTACTGAGATCCATAGGCTGCAATTAGGCCGAGTTTATGCAGCCTCCATCTTGTATGGTTGTTCTCTCGAGTCTGCCTCCTCTAGACACCAACTGGAACGATGCCTAACTTTGGCTCATCAAGAGCGTCTGTATCATAGGAACTCCCCCTTCAGTTTCTAGATCTGTTACCTTGCGGATTTAAGAGTCTTGTATTTGGCCATGTTAGTGACATGCAGTCTGTTTCATCGGGTCAAGGGCCAGCTAAACAGGAAAAGAATCTTGAAAAATTAAGGTGGTATCATATGTGGTGGGATTTGACCCTGAGACATTGCAGAGGTGTCCAAACTGAAATTCAAAGAGGCTGTAAGTTTGATCGAGAAGCACAGCTGTGCACTCTTTGGAGATGAGCAGACGGGTATGCTGGAGACTGTTGAGGTGATTCTGACTTCTTTTTCAAGCCTGAAGAGGTTAGTTTTGGAAGCTGTTGCCTTTGGTTCTTTTCTTTGGGACATAGAAGAATATGTTGACACCGTGGCTAAGCTGAAGGACAACTGATTGGGGAGAAGAAGGGGAAGTTATAGCAGTTGAGTAAAGTCTCTTTGTACAGAGGAGTAAATAATGTCCAGTATAAAACTTTTCTACTGTCTCTCGTTGCAGCGGTGGAGCAATCACCATTACGTGTACCAGTTTGTAATTAGTTCATCAATGAGATCATTTTACTTGTTTTCAACGTGGTTGATGAAAAAATTT
The DNA here is from genome assembly GCA_030761205.1 of Fremontodendron californicum. Lineage (NCBI taxonomy): Eukaryota > Viridiplantae > Streptophyta > Magnoliopsida > Malvales > Malvaceae > Fremontodendron > Fremontodendron californicum. Next base: position 17,223,201 of record JAULJL010000029.1, read on the forward strand.
GAGAGTTAGCAAACCAGTTGAAGTTAATGTTCCTGTTCAATGGCGTATGCATTCAAATGTCAAGTGTAAATGCATGGTTTTGAGTTCTGAGGGCTTTATTTTGGTTCAGAAAGTTTAAGAGATGTGTTGAGATTTATGTTATTTGGATTCGGGTGTGAGTATTGGATACGGATATGTGTTCGATACGGGTATATTCAATTTTTTTCAAGTTTTTTTAATGTATTTGAAGGGTCATATCTTCATATCTATGTCCGAATATGCATCGGACATAAATATCGAATATGAATACTTCAATAAAAATGAAGAATCGGAGCAATATAGGTTGAGATTGCCTCTTCTAGACTTGTACCAATGCCTATTAACAGTGTTCTGTTGAATTAATTCCATCAATTAATGTAATGGCTTTTAGGATCTTTAAGCCAAAACTCCGATGCAGGGGAGAGTGATCCATTGAAATTCAATATTCAACCCAGAAAACGTTTTTTTTAATAAAAAGAAGCCGGTTTAGTTTTGCAAGATGTTTGGAATTGACAGTCTTTTTTAACTCCTATTTTGAAACCTGGATTGGGAGCACAGCCACTTCAAGTAACCCAAGTTACCGATGCTTAGAAACCTGGATTGGAAATCCCTCCACTTCAAGTAACCTATTAGCATGAACGATCACTTTCTTTTGAAGCAACTTGCTGTTTTAAAAATTCTCAAAACTTCTTTTTTATAATCATGTTTCTCTAAAACCTGATGCTGTTTCTGATTTATATATTGTTACCTACTGTTGACTTGGAAAAGGGGTTTGAGTCTACAGGGCATTTTATAATACAAGGATCAGCATAATTTTCGAAGCTGTGAACTAATTTGGCAATTCAAGTCCTCCCTTAGCCCTTAAGTCTTTATCAATAATACTTGACATCTCCTGTCTGATGCAATCAAGTTTTGATTAACATAATCAAGAAAATTGTACCCTTTCTACAAGGCTTTGATTAACAATATAACATTCTATATTTCTCGGATTCTTCATTTTTTTTTATAGTATTCGTATCCGACATTTGTATCCGACTCATATTCATACATGAGTATGGAGTATGATCCTCCAAATATATTGAAAAACTTAAAAAAAAAATTGAGCATACCTGTGTTGGATCAATCACTCACTTCCGAATCCGAATAACATACATAACATCAAACCGATGAACGAATTGTAATCATAAGAAATCAAACATACAAAAAACAACATGAAAATTCTTCTTCTTTTTTTGCAAAGGATGCTATACTCTTAATTTGGAGATTGACCAAGTACAATTAATGAGAGGAAAACTGAAAGCTTTTATTAAAAAAAGGGTTTACCAAGTCTTTAATTGTTCTCTGATAGGGTATATATTTTAGTAATTATTAGTCAGAATCATCCATGTGAATTAGTTTCATCCGAATTTCCATGAAGAAATGAAGACAACTACTCCAATCCATATATATAATACTACGCGTAACAGATCATCTCACCAAGTTTCAACTTTCAACGGTCTATAAACTAATCAAAATACCATCACCTTGGAATTTCTGCACCAATTGAAGCTTCTATAGAAAACTGCTTCATCTCTTCTTCTTCTTCTTCATTTCCTTCGCTCAACTTCTTTTCTTTTTTTCCTCTTTTTGTTGCTCGATCAGAACAATTAGCAGAAGATGTTAGCTCTCCTGCTCAAACTCATTTTTTACATAGTCAGCACGTTATCAAACCTGGTTACTCGATTAATCTTCTCCGCCACAGCTTACTTTCTCGTGGTATTGATCCATGCTTTCAAGGTGCCTGGTGAAGCCCTCCAGGGTGCATTAGAACAACTCGGGGAAGCCATCAAGACATGTTTCGAGTACTTCCTAGAGCTGATTATAGAGCTAACAGGCTCTCTTATCTCTTCTGGTTTTGATCTTTTTGTAGAAGCTGTTACTTCGTCGGCTTCTGTTTCCGGCGCAGCTTTTGGCACACTTGTGGAGAAGACTCGAACATCCCTTGAAGAGTTGTTGACAGACTTACCGGAGATTGCTGAAGGGTTTTCAGAGATGATTTCGACTTTGGTGACGGATTTGTGGAACAATTACAAGTCTGCTTTGGGATATGTTACAGAAAATGCTTGATTTTGTACTGTTAGCATATACTATCAGGTTGCTTGGTTGTTTTATCAAATTTTTAGCATAAAATACCAACAATTTTGTCTCGGAAACTAAATTCTTTCGATCAATCTGTTGACCAGAGTTTAAGGGATACGCCTAGTGTCTACATTCAAAATCTGTTTCAAATTACCCATCTCCTTTGTTATATTGGAAAAAAAAAAAAAAAAAAAAAGCAAACAATTAGCTGGAAAAGTGTATATTATATCTCCAAATGTCTATGGTTATGGCTCTGATCATTGTTATTTTCTATTCATGGAAAGACCAGGTTTTGGTGCCAATATCTACTTCCCCATTTTGATATTTTGATGGATACAGAAAATCTGATGCAAGATCTTGAAGAATATGAATTTTTCTAATGTCACTTTCCTGATCAGTTTTTTTGTTGTTGGTAAAAACAGAATTATGATATGCTTTTTCTTGTTTATGAAAATGACCACATTTACAAGGAAGAGGAGGCACGTTAAGGCACGAAACGGAAATGAATCTATACTCTATAGACAAAAACACACAATTTTGTGTAGTATATAAGATGCCTGTTTTCTTGGACACGTCCACGTTTAAGAATGTGCTCGATCTCACAGGGAACCTCAAACAATTTAAGGTTGTCCAATTTTAGGGAAACACTTACTCAGCAATTGGTCGGAAAATTAGTTTTAGATTGGAAAACTATTCCACCCTATAGTTGAAGTACGCCGTGCATTGTTCTAGAGTTGTTATTCGTTCAAATTCGAAGACTCGATCTATATTTGAAAGAATTTGAACAATAATATTAAGTTCGAAATATGGGCTTAGGTAAAAAAATGAGACCCGTTTAAAAAATGGTTCGAGATTTGGCTCCAACAATCAAGGCTCGAGTCTGGTCCGGCCTATTTTTCATTTATATAATATAATATAATATATTATTTTATATTTATATTTATATATATCATGTAATTTATATCAGATAAAAAATAAATTTATAATATTATAATATTTACATTTAAAAATATGTTAAGTTATCCATGTTTTAAAACTTAATAAAAAAAAGATAAAATTACTAAAAATTAAATAAAAAATAACATATTTATTTAATTTTTTTAAACAAAAAATAATATGGACGAGTCTAAACGGATTTGGACTACACATTTACATTTACAATTACTAGTATTTGTTATTATATGCGTTTGCATGTGAATGCTCGTTGTTTTATCTATTTTTGAATATATATTTGTATATTTTAAAAATAAATAGAACTAATAAAATGTATATTAATTAAAATTTAGTAAAATTTGTTTCATATGCAAATTATATTAAATTATTATAATATTTTTAATAATTATGAATATAAAAGATTTAATGTAAATTTTAATTATTTTTATTCATACTAAATAAATTGATTTACTTTTCAAATTAGTGAAAAATTTAAAATTTTAAGATAAAGAGGTTTCATATAATATATATATATATATTTTATCAAATTAATCCATTTAAAGAAAGTGTTTTAATAAAACTAAATTTCTTCTTTATAAATTAGATAAATCTTATTAATAATAAAAAATATTTAAAATGACAAATTAGTAATATAATAAACAATAATGGATATTTTCGTCGGTTCAAAAGATTCTTTTCATTCATACTTTTATATATATTATAGATGAGCGAATTTGAATAGAATTTAAGATTCATATTTCGAGCAAGATCTGGTTTAAACAAATATATGTGATATTGATTATACACTTAAACCCTATCGGATCCGGCCCATAAATATTTCTAGTATGCAGTGAAGGAAAAATTATTTCAACCGCTAGGTTCATTCAATAATAATATTTCATACTGAAAAAAATAAATAAAATAGTGTTTCATGTCAGTATTTTTTCACATCAGACTAGATAACGAAAACTCTCTAACACGGTTAAAAAACAGACGTCAAACAAGAAAATGACCCAAAATACTAGAATTTTAACTAAATACTTGCAAATTTCAGCATTCTCTATAATTTACAACATTTAATTTATTAGAGACCTTCCGAAACTTTTATTGTCAATCAAAGATTCAAATTTTATTAACAAAATGAGTACTTACAAAATTTGGGATATTGAAGTACAATGCTAAAATCAAGAACATCACAAATAAGACACTCAAACCTCAACCAAGGCTAATGTTAAAAAAATCTATCGAAAATTCAACCGGTCATATTTTTGGTTTTCGATGGCTGATTTGATCAAAATATTTTTGAATATATATAAAATAATTCAATGTTAAATAAGTACAAATATAGTAATTAAACAATAAGAATATGTATTTGGTTTAATAGTATAATTTTTAATATAAAATCAAGAGGTTAAAAGGTTCAAATCTCATCACTTACAAAAAAAAATTTTAAAAAATAAAAAATACGATCTTTTACCGATTTTATTCGTTTTTTTATCGATTAAATTGTTTTTCACCAATTAAAAAAAAAAAAAAAACTCGATTTTATATATAGTACAAGATCAAACAGATCATTAATTATCAATTTAACCGATCCGATTTTTTATTAACTTATCAAGACAACAACATACTCATGTTAATGTTGAAAAAAAAAAAAACAAATATTTTATATGAAACCACTCGACTCCCAAAATGAAGCCTCAATAAACTAGTAGATGTAGATCCAAATACGACAATTATACACTTCACCTGATTATTCGTTGGAAAAGATGGCAAATAAAGAGAAAAATAACGGCTAGAAGGGGAAGGCTATTAGGCGGTGGAAGAAGTTTCAACGTACCAATGGAAGATTCAATTGAAAGAGTTGTGAACTTTTTTAATACTCAACTATTATTAAAAGAGAAATTATCTAATATATTGTAGTATAGTTTTTAAATTTTACAAGCAATATTATAAAGATAATACATAACTTTTAATATATAGTAAAATAATGAATAAATGAGATATGTGATAATTTTTTAATTTTTTATTTGTGAAGTTAAAAAACTCGTATATCAAAGACAAATCCTTATAACCCATAATCCTATTTTCTCTCTCCATTTATAAGAGAAAAAGAGGTGAAACAAAAAAAACTTCAGTTATAAGATAAAGGCTATGGTTTCATTGAAAATTTGATTAAATGTGTATGTGTTTTTGAAACTTGAAACTCTGAATGTTTTTTTTTTTTTTGGATGTGGAGAAAAATATTGACATAGAGTAATATAATTGGAGAAACTTATAAATGACGTGATAAGAAAAAAAAAAATATATATATATATATATGCTTTTTATTTGATGAATATAGTGTTGGTGGAAGAGAACAAAGGAAATTTAATGCAACATATATATATATATATATATATATATTCAAAATGTAAATCTTATGGACTTAGTTTTGTAAGAATTATTATAAAATTTTGACGTGTTTTAATTATAGTCATAAAATTTTAATTAAAATTATATTTTAATAAAAAATTAGGTTTATCAAATTAAAGTATTCATAAAGATATTTAATTATTTATTAAAAATTAAAAATTTATAATTATGATTAAATCATGTTAAGGCTCCATGAAATAAAAACCCTAAATCTATAGCAAAGCAAAGTAATATCAATATCTTAAACTTAGACCTGTCAAAGGACTAAGTTACCTGTCCAAGGGTCGGGTTATTCGTCCAAGTTCGAAGGCCCGTCCATATTTGAAAGAGTTTGGACAAAAATATTAGGCCCAAAAAATGGGCTTGAACAAAAAAATGAGGCCCGTTTAAAAAATGGGTTGAGCCTTGGCTCCAACATTCAAGGCCCGAGCCTGGCCGACCCATTTTTTAATTAAATAATATTTTATTTTTATATATTATGTAATTTATGTCATATAAAAATTAAATATATATAATATTATAATTGTAAACATTAAAAAGTATGTTAACTTGTCCATGTTTAAAAACTTAATAAAAGAAAAAAAAATATAAAATTACTAAAGATTTAATAAAAAATAATATGTTTTTTAAAAAAAATTAGAAAAAAATAATATGGGCGGGCCTAAACGGGCTTGTACTTTCCATTTACAAATATAAACGAATTTGGGTAAAATTTGAGACTCATATTTCGGGTCGAGCTTGGACAAACATATATAATGTTGATTCCTTACATAGACCTGGCCCGACTCGGTCCATGAACACCTCTACTTAAACCTAGATGAGAATTTTGATAAAAAAAAAAATTCAACTTTCTATACTTGTCAAATTTGCAAAATTATCTCAATATTGCTTAAAAAAATATATCAAACTACCTATATTTCAGAATTATTTATCAAAATTCGTTTAAAAAAATACCAAGGGAAGATATGGCGACTTCCCTTGATATTAAAAAAAAAAAAAATTGAAAATCAAGGAAGGTAATTCGCCATCTCATATGGCGACTTCCCTTCATATTATTATTATTATTAATTTTTTTGAAAAAACAAGGTCAGACCTTGTTTTTTCAAATTTTCTTACAAATGTAGTTCGAAAGTCGCCATATGATATGACGATTTCCGAACTAAATTTTTTTAATTTTTAAAATTATAACCGTTTGAAAACGTTAAAGAAAACGATTATAATTTTATTTAGTACAAGGAAAGTCGCCATATGGCGACTTCCCTTTTATTTTTTAATTTTTTTTTACTGTTTTAAAACGGTTATAATTTTAAAATTAAAAAAAAAAATTCAGAAATCGTCATATCATATGGCGACTTCCGAACTAAATTTTTGAATTTTTTTTTTTTGAAAAACTTAGGTCAGAAGTCACCATATGATATGGTGACTTCTGACCTAAGTTTTTCAAAAAAAATTTAAAATCATGGAGGAAAGTCGTCATATCATATCATATGGCGACTTCCCTTCTTAAATTTTTAACTTTTTTTAAAATACACCATGAGAAGTCGTCATATGATATAAAGACTTTCCTTGATATTTTTTTTAAGTGTATTTTGATAAATAATTATGGAATATAGATATTTTGGAATTTTTTTTTTTTAGTAATATTATGATAAATTTGCCTGTCAAATTCTATCTTTATCAAATGAAAAAAAAAAAAAAAATTAACTCATAAAATTTTCAAATTTTAAATCTCATCTTATCACATAATTTATTAAAATATGTTAATTAATAAATTATTTTAATAAATTAAAATATGTATTAAAACTCTACCAAAAATGGCTTGCGGTTCTAGATTCTAGTTTTTGTCCCATCTCATAAAATCCTGTCAGGTTACATGAAGGGAAACAGCCACGTGGATTAATAAAAGTTTTTATTTTTTTATTTAATTCCATATTTAGCCCTAATAACGTCAAAACAATTATTATAACAAAAGTATATTTTACCAGCAATTGAGGAAGAAAATTCAAAATAAAATTCCGATTAAGGCCGAGGTGATACTTTATAATTTGTTTCCATCGCTAAAAAAGAAAAATTATCATCATATTATGTATTAGTGGTAAAATTTTAAAATTAAAAATATATTTTAAAAATTAATAAAATTTTATAATAATTAAATAAAAATATGATAACGTTCTAATTTCATTTATAACATTTAAAACCTCTATTATTTGTTATTTTATAAATATTTTTCAACAAATATTTTTAGATAATTTATTTAATATATTAAAATTTATAATATTAACTATCAATGATCGTATTTAATATATATTATAATGAAATCTTAACTTTTAAAACACTTTAAAAATATTCATTAAAAGACTATTTGCCCCTATAAATAATTTAACTTCTCGCACCTATTTTGATTTCGTTTTTGATATAAACGGTGTAAATTTTTGGCATAACGATAAATTTGATTCTTGAATTATACAGTTAAAATTATTTTGGTTTTTATATTTTTTTTGAGTCAATTTGGCACTCAATCTATTATTTTTGTCGATATTGTATAAATTTAATGAAAATTGATAACGTACGAGTATGAGACTAACAAATTCGTTAAATTTAGGCTAGTTTTATAAGAAATAGATAAAAAAAAAAATTAACCAAAAATAAACAAAAAAATTAATCGAAAATTGACCAAAAAGTAACGTTTTCATTAAATTTAGACTAAATTGATTGAAAATAATAGCATGAGAGCTAAAATAATCAAAATAAAAGTTAGGAACCGAAATTATTCAATTGATATAGTTCAAGAACTAAATTTGTCATTATGCTTAAATTTTTTAACTCCATAAATGAATTAAAAAATTATCATATGTCTCACTTTTTTTTAATTAATTTTAATTTATTCTTTTATTATATCTTAAATGTATGTATCATCTTTTTAATTTTACTTGTAAGAATCCTTTACTAATTTCAACTAAAATAAAATATATTCGAGAGTTTCCAGCAAAATTATAAAGGGCTATATCCGTCAATATATCCATGTGGACCCCATTTGACTGCCTGGTTAGCGGTTACTACAAATCCAAGTACGATATCAATCCACGTATCCAACGGCAAAATATGGTATCACTGTCACCCAATAATACCTTCCATCTTTCTCTTTCTTGCTCAAAAATTTTTCCCTTTTACAACAAACTTAAAAAAAGAAGCTTCGGTTTTATCTCCTCTCAGAAAAAAAAAATGGCTGAGAATCTGATGCATGCCGTTCAATATGATAGTTATGGCGGAGGAGCTGCTGGTTTGAAGGTAATCTACTTCATTATTTTGCTTGCTTTTCTTTTTCGTTAGTATTTCATCTTATAATTTTCTGGTGTTCATGTATAAAATGGACATTTTGCTTATATTGATCAAGGAAGGGGAAGAAGAGTTTCAAAATTTTATCCTCTAATTCGTGAATGGAAAGAAATTAATGGGATTTGCTCTTCTGAATCAAAATTTTATCATCTAATTTATGATTGAAAGCATCAAGATAATATGAATGAGGGCCGCGAGGCACTAGGACACTGGAATTTCTAAAGAATGGAAAGAAATTAATGGGGATTTGCTCTTCGGAATCAAAATTTTATCATCTAATTTGTGATTGAAAGCATCAAGGTAATTTGAATGAGGGCCGCGAGGCACTAGGAAACTGGAATTTATAGAATGGCAAGAAGTTATGGGTATTTGCTCTTCGGAATCAAAATTCCAAAAAGTTCTAAGACTGAGAGGTTGAAACTTGACTGCAAAGTGTTAACAATTTTTTGCAAATGTGTTTCCAGCATTTTCCTGCTTGGTAAACTTCAAAAATTATTGCCTGTGACCTGATGTCATGACTAACGGCTGTGAATTGCCTGTTACAGCATGTTGAAGTTCCGATTCCCACTCCAAACCAAGATGAAGTTTTGCTAAAACTGGAGGCAACTAGTCTAAATCCAGTTGACTGGAAAATGCAGAAAGGGATGCTGCGCCCACTTTTACCTAGCAAATTCCCCTACATACCTGGTAGTTTACTTCTTCTTTTTTTCTTTTGACTGTTTCAATTTTGTAATATTGTTGAGACTCTTTCTTTTTACTTGGAGAGTGGTATTTGACTATTTGTATTTAATTGACATTATCAGTTAAGTCTCTTAAGTTACATCAGTCTTTCAAATCTGGGTTTTTCTTACCATGTCAATTTTCCAAGCAGTGCATTCTGAATAATGACTTATTTAATATCCGCTGGATGGTTCAACACCGTAATCTAATTTGCATCATTGCAAAATTTTGCTTTAGTGGCTATTGTTAATGGAAAAAAATGTGTCTATTTGTTAACTAAGCTATTGTTAAAGCACAGAATTTGTCTATTTGTTAAGGGATATCCCTGTATCTATTAACCAACAAAATAAAATACTGGTTTATAGGTCTCTTAGTTTAACCAGTTGTGGTTATCTGAAGGTAATTTATGGGGTACTATTGTCATAGAGTTAATGTTTTCAAAAGGTAAAGACTTAATATCTCAAAAGCAAACTTGGTTCGCTATATATCATTTGCAAATTATTTTAAAAGAATCCAACTTTAAATCATCAGTAAGCATTGCAGTTTTCTTTCTGCTGATATTTGGGTTGCCTCTTTTCAATCATTGACTAAGGAATTTCCTTTTGAGCAGGTACTGATGTAGCAGGAGAAGTTATAAAGGTTGGACCAGGAGTCAAGAATTACAAAGCTGGGGATAAAGTTGTGGCTATACTTAATCATTTTGTAAGCTGTCATTCTTATTCTTCTGTTTTTTTTTTTTTTTCTTGTTCAAATTTTCAATCAGCATAAAACTCCAATCTAGCAGGCTCTCAACTAGCATGTCATTAATCATTTTGAGAACAATCACAAACGGAGATTTCTTCATGAAGAGTGGAAGAAGCACTAGCATTTTACTAGATAATGGATAACGATTTAGAAAATAGTTGATGACATTTGTGTTTTTGGGTATTAGCTCAAACAATTAATTGGGTGCTGAAGTTCAGTAGGACTTTAGCACAACAATTCTTGGGGAAAAGAAAAGGAATTCCTTATAGCCAACAACCCACTTCAAAATCCAACAATGGAGGAGTACTAGTAAATCATAGACCCTTAAAAAGTATTTTCAAAGACTGGTGCTAGCTTTTTTTATTCCAAATGAACCATGTCAGTCTTCCAATAAGTGACCTTGGTTAACTATATCAAGGCGTGCTCCTAGTCACGCCTATGCCTTGCGCCTTAGCGCTAGATAACAAAAGCGCCTCAGACCCTTTCGGGCGAGGCGCATTTGATCAAGGCGCATGCTTGGTGCGCCTAGACGCGTTTTTTTTGTAAGGCGATAGGCGTAAAAAAAGCCCGCCTGATTGGAGTTCTCTTTAATTTTTTTTATTTCAACTTTTTTCATTAGATGTACCTTTACTAGTAAGAAAAATGGATAGTATCAAACTCTCTACTTCTCAATATTTGAGTATTCAACAACAGACATGGGACCATAAGGAAATCATTCATATTGGCCAACAAAAAAAGTGCATGTTTTGTAGATAATTAGACCACTCTTTAAAGTTTATTATTATAATTGTTGTTAGCTGTAAATTAGTAGACCATAATTATAAGAAGATAGATGTAAATTAGGAGCGGTAAATTAGGAGATTAGTTTCCTATCTTTTCGGGATTTAGTAAAACCTTCCTAGAATACTAATATCCTCCTGTATAAATACATTGTATCAGATTATTTTCATAATTGAATTGAATTCCAGAATTCTCTAATTCTCTTCATGGTATCAGAGCTACAAGCTCATTTTTTTCTTCTGGGATCTGAAATCTGTCCAAAACAGAATTTCTGTTTAATTTTTTCAGCCTTCATTGCTGAATTTCTGGTCATTGATCAGCAGCCTTCATTGTTGATTTTTCTTTCAAAAACAGTCTCTGCATAAAGTTTCTGGTCACTGATCAACAACCTTCATTGCTGATTTTTTCAAAAAAAGCCTTCATTACACTTTCAAAATGTCTTCTATGACCAATAATGCGTCTACCGCCCAAATCCAAAGAGGTGGCTCTCAATCAAACAACTGGAAAACATAATGAGTTCAACAAAAATGACATTGAACGACTGAGATCTCTTCTTGATACATTAGAAAAGTCTACAGGTACCTGTTCCTTGGCAAATTCGGGTAAGTCCCATTCTTTATATGCTTTAAGTGCCTCTGGTTCTGAATTTTCAAACTCCTGGGTTATTGACTCTGGGGCATCCGATCATATGACCCATTCTTCACACAAATTTCTCACATACCATCCTTGTCCAAGCAACAAAAAAATAGTCATTGCTGATGGATCCCTGGCCACTGTTGCAGGCCAAGGAGACATTATTTTAAGCCCATCCATAGTTCTTAAAAATGTGTTACATGTACCTAAGTTATCTGCAAATCTTGTGTCTATTCATCAACTTACAAAAGACCTAAAATGTAGTATGATATTTTCTCATATTTCTTGTATAATTCAGGACCAAGTTACAAGGAGGAAGATTGGACATGCTAAGGTAAGACATGGCTTTTATCATCTTGAGTTACCTAGTGACCAAGTGAACAGTGGGAACAGATCACCTCTCTTGTTTCTGTCCAGCAATTCTCACTCTAATAAAGACAAAATTTGGCTTCACCATTTTAGACTTGGACATCCTTCCTTTAGTGTTCTTAGTGTCATGTTTCCATCTTTGTTTAAGAATGTTAATCTGAATGAGTTTCACTGTGAGGTTTAGTGAATTTGCTAAACACCGACGTGTGTCCTTTCTTTGAGTAATAAAAGAACTACTGTTCCTTTTTCCTTGATCCACAGTGATATTTGGGGTCCATCTCGAATTCCAAACATTTCAGGTGCTCGTTGGTTTGTCTCGTTCATAGATGATTGTACTCGGGTCTCACGGATTTATTTGCTAAAACAAAAATCTGATGTGAGCAACATTTTTCCTATTTTTCATACAATGGTCAAAACTCAATTCAATGTTAGAATTAAGAGGTTGATGACAGATAATGCTAGAGACTACTTTAATCAAACTTTGTCTCCATACTTTCAAAAAGAGGGAATTATTTTTGAATCTTCTTGTGTTGACACACCCCAACAAAATGGAGTTGTCGAAAAGATAAATGGTCATTTGTTAGCCTTTGTCCGTGCTTTTTTGTTTCAACAAAATGTTCCAAAAACTTTTTGGGGGGAAGTTGTCCTTACTGCAGCTCATTTAATAAAGCGTATCCCGTCTCGAGTCTTTGATTTTAAAAGTCCAATGGAGGTGTTTTCTAAGTATTTTCCAGATTTCAATATGTCAACGAAGTTAGTCCCTAGAGTTTTTGGATATGTCTCATATGTTCATGTTCACTCTCATAGTCGAAGCAAATTAGATCCTAGAGCAGTCAAGTGTGTCTTCATAGGATATTCACCTACTCAAAAAGGGTACAAATGCTACAATCCTATCACTCGTAAAACCTATGTCTTTGCTGATGTCACTTTTGCTGAACACGAAAGCTATTTTTCTAGCCCTTATCCTCATGGGGAGACATCATCTATGGAGGATAAGGGTTTATTATGGAAGTTAAAATATCTCCTGTACAAATAGAACCCACTTCTGAAATAGAACTTACCTCTGAACCTTCTGAACCCATTTTTGAAGCCGAGTCTATTGAGTCACCTTCACCTTCTAACCTTTCCGAAGAACCATCAAAACTAATAAATCCTACTCGCACAAAGCCACTACAGGTCTACTCAAGAAGGATAAAGCCTGTGCAAGTTCAAGAAACCAAATCGTCACTTGGGACTGAGGTAAGTCCTTCTACTGAGATATCACCTATTGTTCTTGATTTGGATTTGCCCATAGCCACAAGAAAAGTTGTTAGAAACTGCACACAACACCCTTTATCACATTTTGTGTCATTTGAAAAATTATCAACCTCACACAAAAACTTTCTTACCCATCTAAACACTGTAGACATCCCACAGACCTTATCTCAGACACTTGGCAAAGAGGAATGGAAGCATGCAATGAGAGTAGAAATGGAGGCCTTGGAGAAAAATAAAACATGGGAACTAGTGGAATTACCAACTGGAAAGAGACCAGTAGGATGCAAATGGGTCTTCACAGTGAAGTATAAGTCGGATGGATCCATTGAGAGCTATAAAGCGAGACTAGTAGCCAGGGGATATATGGGGTGGATTATCAAGAGACATTTGCATCAGTGGCTAAGATGAACACAATAAGGGTATTGTTATCTCTAGCAGCAAATTATGATTGGCCTTTACAACAGTTCGATGTGAAGAATGCCTTTTTACATGGTGATCTTGAGGAGGAAATTTATATGGAAGTAACACCTGGTTTTGGCATAAATCTTGGTAAAAACAAAGTGTGCAAACTGAAAAAAGCATTGTATGGGCTCAAACAATCTCCTCGGGCATGGTTTGGAAGATTGACCAAAGAAATGTTGAATATGAAGTACAAACAGAGTCAAGGTGATCATACATTGTTTGTCAAGTATTCGGCTTCAGGGGGAGTCACGGCATTGATAGTTTATGTGGATGATATAATTGTAACTGGGAATGATCCAGATGAAAAGGAGGCTCTTCAGAAGTATTTAGCAAAAGAGTTCGAAATAAAAGACCTTAGAAAATTGAAATACTTCTTAGGAATAGAAGTAGCTCGGTCAAAGGAAGAAATCTTTGTTTCACAGCAAAAGTATGTCCTTGATCTGTTAAAAGAAATAGGTAAGCTTGGTTGTAGACCATCAGATACGCCTATTGAGCCAAATCATATATTAGGAGAGTCTATGGAAGGAGAACCAGCTGATAAAGGCATGTATCAAAGACTTGTGGGGAAGCTAATCTGTCTGTCACACACACGACTAGACATTGCATATGCAGTGAGTGTTGTGAGTCAGTTCATGCAAAATACTAAAGGTGTCCATCTTGATGCAGTATATCGGATCTTACAATATTTGAAAGGCAACCCAGGAAAAAGGATTCTCTTTAGAAAGGGAAAAAGTATGGAACTAGAAGCATACGCAGATGTTGATTATGCTGGTTGTGTTACTGACAGAAGATCAACATTTGGGTATTGTACTTTCATTGGCGGAAATTTGGTAACTTGGAGGAGTAAGAAATAGCCGGTTGTAGCAAGGTCTAGTGCAGAGGCAGAATTCCGATCGATGGCACAAGGTATTTGTGAACTGCTATGGCTCAAGATTATCCTAGATGACTTGAAGATTAAATGGGAGACTCCAATGAAGCTGTATTGTGATAATAAGTCTGCAATCAACATAGCTCATAATCCAGTTCAGCATGACAGAACTAAACATGTGAAGGTTGACAGACATTTCATTAAGGAGAAACTTGAAAGTGGATTGATTTGCAGTCCCTATATTTCAACAGAGAACCAGCTAGCAGATGTCTTAAATAAAGGACTGATGAGTTTAGCATTTCAAAAGATTGTAAGCAAGCTAGGGATGGAAAATATCTACTCCTTAGCTTGAGGGGGAGTGTTGTTAGCTGTAAATTAGTAGACCATAATTATAGGAAGATAGATGTAAATTAGGAGCTGTAAATTAGGAGTAAATTAGGAGATTAGTTTCCTATCTTTTAGAGATTTAGTAAAACCTTCCTAGAATACTAATATCCTCCTGTATAAATACATTGTATCAGATTATTTTCATAATTGAAATGAATTCCAGAATTCTCTAATTCTCTTCAATAATTATATCTTAAGCTTATTATATATATACAAACACACATACAAAAACACACATATATATATATATATATATTGTGTCTTACTTCACTCAGGCGAGTGTTTTTTTTTAGTCGCCTTGCGCCTAAGGTAATATAAGGGTTTTAGTGCCTTGCACCCTTGACAACACTGAACTCTAGTCATGAAATCTGGTTAGCATTGCCCTGCTTGCCTGTTTGGATTAATCAAAGTAAATGAAAGCTTTGTGTCATGTCATCCCCATAATTTGAAATGCCATTATATTGCTAATTGCGGGTTGCTTTTCCTTATAGATAGAAAGATTAACTTTTTAAATGATAAGCCTTTCTTTGAAAACATCGGCTTTCCATTTTTGCTTATATTGATGGTGTTGCTTGAGGGAAACGGCTTTCCATGTTTGATGTTCCACTGGCCTATTTGTTGGTTCAAGCTATAGGAACATCCCCAGACCCCAGATCTTTTTACGCCTTCTTACTTTTCATATTAAGTCGTATCATGTTTTGAATGCAATCATCCTTTGTCAGTTTGTCTATGTGACTATCATTTGTGAGGAAGTGATTTTACTCTCACTATGTGAGGCATTTTGCTGAGAGAAGACCTAGATATCATTACTGTGGGCCAGTGGTATGGAGATTTTATCTTCTACTTGTACTGTCAGCATTCAGCATCATTTATGTCATTTGCTATGGCCATCTTCTATTATGAGTATGTTTTGCAATGACAGAGTGGAGGTGGACTAGCTGAATTTGCTGTGGCTAAGGAGAGTTTGACAGTTGCAAGGCCTCCAGAAGTATCAGCTGCTGAAGGTGCCGGCTTGCCCGTTGCTGGTCTCACAGCTCACCAGGCACTCATCCAGCCTGCTGGGGTCAAGCTTGATGGAAGTGGCCAGCAAGTAAACCTCCTGATTACTGCTGCTTCAGGTGGTGTAGGTCAATATGCAGTTCAACTGGCAAAGCTTGGAAACACACATGTGACAGCCACTTGTGGGGCTCGTAATATGGATTTCGTCAAGAGCCTGGGGGCAGATGAGGTTCTTGACTACAAGACTCCTGATGGTGCGGCTCTGAAGAGTCCTTCTGGTCGCAAATACGATGCAGTGATCCACTGTGCAACGGGCATTCCTTGGTCTACCTTTGAGCCTAATTTGAGTGCAAATGGGAAGGTAATAGATATTACTCCTGGTCCTAGTGCTTTCTTTACTTTTGCTCTGAAAAAGCTTACCTTCTCCAAGAAGCAGCTGCTACCACTGCTTATGATACCCAAGAAGGAGAACCTTGATTGTCTTGTTAAGTTGGTGAAAGAAGGGAAGCTTAAGACAGTAATTGATTCAAAGCATCCCCTAAGTAAGGCTGAAGACGCTTGGGCTAAGAGCATCGATGGCCATGCCACTGGGAAGATTATTGTGGAGCCTTAGTTTATGAATACTAAGTCGATACTTACTGTAGTTTTATACAATTCAGTGAGTGGGGTTGCTTATGGGCCATGTGTACATTCATGGGTGCTCAGTATTTCGAACAATGCAAATAATGGTGTGAATTAGGATTTGTGAACTTTGTTTATGAAATGCATGTTTAAGATTACACTTTGGATGTCCAGCAGGTGGGGTTGCAAAATTTTATTAGATTGCATTTGAAAACTTGAATTTTAAAAGATGAATTTGGATTTTAAAAATTATGTAAATTGTGTAATAAAATACATGTAAATATAACATTGATGATTATTTTTCAAATCCATGAATTTGTTGGATGCCTATTTAATGGTGAATTTGAAATATTTATAATTATTTGTGAATTTGAAATTCATGTTTTTATATCTTTCAAATATATAATCATATTGAATCTTTACTAATTTATACATAATGTATATACTTCATTCTCACAATTTATATAACAAATGAAATCTAAATCTAAATTCAAATTTTCAAATTTATGTTTCATAGCATTAATGTGTTGTAAGCTCTGTATTCACCAATCAGCTCTTCTTTGTACTTCTTCTTTTGCTTGTTTTTTCAATGACAATTTGCACAATGATGTTGAAATGTTGTAGGGGCCTGGACTTGTATGCGTTTTCACTGTTTAAATTTCAATGCTCAGAGTCAGTTTCTTCGATTGGGGCCAAGGCTAAGCCCAATAATTAAGTCGAAAATTTTGACCAAACTTAGCTCATTGAACTTGGTTGAGATCTCGGACGGAAAATTAAAAATTTACATATTAACTTAAATTTGCATATATATATATATATATAATTTACATTAAATAAAAAAATTTATTTCTAAATTGAATAAATTGATTTAATAAAATTAAAATTTTTATTTATAAATTAAATAAATCTTATCACTAATATTTATGATATAAATTATTTAAAATAGAAATTTAAAAATCTAATGAGCAAAATCTTTTCGTTCTTGTCGATTCAAAATCATCAATTCAAAGCCATCAAGATATTGACAAGGGAGAAAAGTAAAAGTTTGAAATCGGACAAGCCGGAAAGATTGAAACGTTTGAAAAAATGATGATTACAAGAAGTTGGAATATATTGAAACTAATTGTAACAAAGTCAAAGGTCTGAGAGGTTGACGGTAAAGTCGTAACATATATTTTTGCAAATGTATTTTCCAGCATTTTCCTGCTTTGATAAACTTCAAAAAGAAATTGCCAGTAACTAGATGCCATAAAGGCTGTGAATTTTATGTCTGTTGCAGCATGTTTTGAAATTCCGAATCTTGGAATTTTGTTTAACCGACAATTATTTTCTTTAATTTGTGTATTTTACTTGTTTGACGATTGAATCTTATTTGGACTTTCAGCCGATTAATTATTGGGCATAACAATATTTATTTGACATTGTCTAGTAGTCTCTTTAAGTTACATGTTGTCTTCCAAATCTGGGTTTTTCTTAAGTTTACTCCATTGTCCATTCCCTTCCATTATAAAATCATAAAAAAAAAATCCAATAAAAACTTAAGGTAGCTCTTGAAATATGGTCATATATCTAACTCTAAACCTTTTCAAAGTTGCGTAAAAGCTTAATAAGTACATGATTTATCCATATATAACAAAGATTTTGTATAATAATAATAATAATAATAATAATAATAATAAAACTATGATAAGTCATTTATAGATGTAAGCAAGATTCAAGGTTTGAGTATTAATAGATTTCGTTGCAGCAACATGTAATCTAAGGCTTCTTAGGCTCCATTCGGATTACCAGTTAACTTTAGTGCGGCACGGTTGGTGGTTTAAATCTCCATCGAAAGATGTTTGGCTTACAATGATCCAATGCAGTTGAGCTCTTTCAACTACACTGGACCCTTCAATCTCCACTGGACCTTTAAGGGTCCAGTGAAAAATTTTACTCCACCGCACTTATCCTTTCCCCTTATGCCCTTGGTTTTTTTTTTTTTTTCTCTTCAATCTACACTGTTAATTAAGTTAAAATATCTTTATCATTTATAATCTTTACATTTATTTTGATATTTATATTTGATATGTTTATTTGTTAAATAGTATTTATAATTGTTGTAAGTATTATTTCTGCAAATGTTAAATATTTTTATTTTAAGTTGTGTAAGTATTATTTTATTTATAATTTTATAAATTTTAATTATTTAGTAATTTATCAAATATGTTATAAATTTCATTATATATAAATTTTAATCTATGTCCTTAATGATCATTTTCAAATTATTTATTCTTATTAACTCTCTTAAATTTTTAAATTTATACTTTGTCAATATTTTTGAAAGAATTTTAAAATGTTAAATAAAATTAAAATATTATAAAAATACATAAAAGATAATAAATAATTAAACATT
Source organism: Fremontodendron californicum (assembly GCA_030761205.1). Taxonomy (NCBI): domain Eukaryota; kingdom Viridiplantae; phylum Streptophyta; class Magnoliopsida; order Malvales; family Malvaceae; genus Fremontodendron; species Fremontodendron californicum. The sequence continues at coordinate 17,242,256 of JAULJL010000029.1, forward strand.
ACTTTATTAAACTTTTAATTTGTGTAAATATATTATTATCAATTATATACAAATTTTATTCTATCCTTAATAATCATTTTTCTTTCTTATTATAATTCATCTCACCGTCACCGCTGCTTTTGAATTCAAACATATCTCACCGCTACAGTATTCAATCTCACTGCTGAGGCTTCCAGCCTGTAATCAGCGACGGCGACGGCTACACTTGAAAACTTAAAAAAAAAAAGGGTAAATTTGAAAAAGATACCATCAATAATACAATAATTGTTAAATGGTATAATCATTTTTCTTTCTTATTATAATTCATCTCACCGTCACCACTGCTTTTGAATTCAAACACATTTCACCGCTACAGTATTCAATCTCACTGCTGAGGCTTCCAGCCTGTAATCAGCGAAGGCGACGGCTACACTTGAAAACTTAAAAAAAAAAGGGTAAATTTGAAAAAGATACCATCAATAATACAATAATTGTTAAATGGTATAATAAGTAAGAATTATTTGAAAAAGAGAAATGAAAAATAAAAAATTATTAATAAAGAAATTGTAAAGACAAAATTACCCTTGATAAAAAAACCTTCTCATCTCTTTTTCTCTTATTTTTTTATTAAAAAATATTTTTTTTGAAAATAAATTTTTTTTTTAATTTTAAAAAATCAATTTTTAAAATTTTATATTTACTTTTTTTAATTAAAAAATTTTAAAAAATAAAATTAATATTTATTTATTTTTTTTAATTTTTTTAAAAAAAATATTTAAAATATTTATTTTTTAAATTTATTTTCAATAAAAATTTTTAAAAAATAATATTTTCTTAATGGAGGGGAAAGGAAAAATAGATTTTTTTATTAAGGGTAATTTTATCTTTATAATATCTTTTATAACAATTTTTAATTATTTATTTTTTTTTTCAAATAATTTTTATTTATTAGACTCTTTAACAATTATGTCTGCCTCTGCCAAGTCTCAACTCTCCTCCTTTTTCTTCTGTAAACAGTTCATGGCAATTATCGTAACTAGTAATACTTCGTTTTCCTTTCTAGTTATCTCCTAATTAACTCTAAACTTTCTCCTTTTAACTGATCTTCTTCCTTCCTTTCCTCTTACAACGAAACAACCCCACAAGACACAGCTATCGTACTTCATCTTAATTAATCAACCAACCAAAACTGAAAAACAGACTAAACCCTCAAATCCTTAGTTTCCTTCCCACATGAACTTGTTAAGATGAGGAAGACCGGTTTTCGCTTAAATCACCCTTGTTATAGCAATCTTTTGATGTCTTTTAGCTAAGTATGGGGTTTTAATATATCAGCTTTTAGCTCAAAAATCATGCAGTAAGAAACAGTCTTCCCTAATATATCAGCTAGCTTATTGAAGGGTTGTGTAGAGTTAACTCACCTTATAAAGGAATGCTCCTTTTAATCTTTTTTCTTCATTTAAAAATCAAAATTTTAAGTTTTCACAAATGAAAGTGAAGCTAGAAATATTGACAAGGGGTCGAAATTAGACCTGTTTATAGGCCGGTTACGGCTTGGAAATTTTTTCCCCTTACCCAAGCCCCATCTGTCGACCCGGATCACTGTTCACAAATATAATAAAAAATTTAATTTTTTTTATTAATATTTATATATTTTTATAATTAAATTTTATTTTTTTTTTTTATAAAAATTTTTGCCCAGGCTAGATCCAATATGTGCCTTCCAGGTCGGGTGGGCTACCGGCTCATGAGCAGATATAGTCGGAATATACATATAAAGATTTAAAGTAAAAAAAAAAAATCGAATATGAAACCTATCCAAGGATAAAATTATCCGTCGGCTCGAATCAGACCACACCTTGGATAAGTAAAATTTTTTGCTATGTGAGCCTGAGTCGACCTAGTCCATAAACAACTCTAATATACAAATATTAAATTTAAATATTATATAAGATATTAAATTTTCTAACAATATATAAATTCCTTATAATGAAATAAATTTTTTTATTTTTAAATATTATAATTCATGTTACATATGAAAAAAAATTAATAAAAAATAAAGTGTCAACGTCAAAAAAAATTTATTGTCTAATTAAAATATGCATAAAATTATTTCATATTATAAAAAAAAAATTCATAAGATTACATATATTTAAAAAAAAAAAGCAAAATAAGTTTAAATGTACAATTATACTTATATTTATAATTGTTTAACTTTTTTTTCTTTATTTTTTTTTCCTTATGAGCGTAGAATGAAAAATATTAAACAAAATAATTAATGTAAATGTATCTATTTAATTGATTGAAAATGTAAATAGAAATAATTAAGCTAATAATAATGAATAAAATTTAAACTAAAAATATTAATAATAAAGGGTCAAATTGAAGGGCCAAACAAAATTTGGAGAGGTCAAACATAATTTTATTCTATTTCAAAAGTATTAAAAAATTTAAGAAGAGATCAAATTAAAAAGTCAAATAAAATTTAAAAGAATTAAACATAATTTTACATTAGTACAAAAAACTTTAAAAAATTAAGGGGGTGGAGGCCCCTGCCTCTCCCCCTTCTTTCGAAAATAGAAGATTACCAAATGTGTCATTAAAATTTATTTTTAAAAAATTGAATAAAAATTTATTATATTCAACTTGTAGAACACCTAGGCGAAAATTCAATACATTGTCTGGTATGGTGTGCAAACATTTTGGAATACTCTTCCTTTCAAGACAGTCCCACAATTCTCCACCACTAACTTTTAAAGCTATAACTGTTGTCACTTAGCCAAGAGCAGCCCCCATTTCCAAGTCTGATTTTTACTATAAAAACCAAGTATTCAATTGCAAAATATATCATTTAATAAGAGTAACAACTTCCGGTCCTTCCCGCTCTCTTTTTCTCAATTACTCAATCGTTTTGCTTCACAACAAACTTAAAAAGAGCTATTTTATCTCCTCTCCCACAAAATGGCTGAGAATTTGATGCATGTCGTTCAATATAATAGTTATGGCGGAGGAGCTGCTGCTTTGAAGGTAATCTACTTGATTCTCTGGTTTTGCTTGCTTTGTTTTTTCTTTTTCATTAGTATTTTTATCTTATAATTTTCCGGGTTCAAAAGTTAAAACAAAAGGAAATATTTTTTTCATGTTTAAAATTGACATTTCAATACAGGTTTGTTTATCTAGTGCTTATAATGATCCAGGAAGGGAAGATTAAAGAAGGGTTTTGAAAATTTATCATCTAATTAGTAATAAATTTTGATTAAAAAGAAGAAATGTGAAAAGTAAAAGTTTGAAATCTGAAAACCTGGAAAGTTTGAAACATGGTTACTAGAAGTTGGAAACTTGTAAAAGAATTCAAAGAGGATTGATCAAAAAGCTTAATTCTATCACGTCAATATAGCTGTCGGATATAATAATATGAAAAAGCATGTACATGTATATCTTTGTCTGCAAAAAGTTATAGTTTTACAAAAAATTAGCATCAGTAAAAGTAGGTGATTTTCATTAAAAATTTCAATGTGTTTCATCTTTTGGTGTGCTTTATCTGGGTATCAGAGCAGCACAGCTCTCTGCGGGTGGACTGTTCCATACATGACAAAAAATATGTATTCCTTAACAAATACAAAGCTGCCATGATCAGATGGCAAGCTTAGTTTCAGGAAAACTCTCAAATTCCAATTTTCTATTGTGGAAGTCACAGGTCCATCTACTCATATGCTATGTTATCCGGACTCTTCATTTTTTTTAAAGTACCCATTTTGGACACATATTGAGATATGAGTATGAGGGTAAGATCTTCCAAATATATGAAAAAGCTTAGAAAAAATTGAGCATACCCATGTCGGACACATATCCATATCCGACACTCACTCCCGAGTCCGATTAATATAGCTCATATGCAGCGCACAACTTCTTTCACCACCTTGAAGAAGCTGCACCTACAGCTACAATTAGTTTCAAAATGTTCCAACTTCTTGTAACCATGTTTCAAACTTTTACTTTTCTCTTTTTCATATATTTGTAAGCCTAAATAAACTGGAATTTCTAGAATAGAAAGGAAATAATGGTCAAGTTTGGGATTTGTTCTTAGAAATCAGAATTTCAAAAAGGATTGACTGAGGTTGATGGTAAAGTTATAACATATTTTTTGCAAATGTATTTCCAGCATTTTCCTGCTTTGATAAACTTCAAAAATTGCCAGTGACTTGATATGCATAACGGCCGTGAAATTTACTCCTGTTGCAGCATGTTGAAGTTCCGATTCCAACTCCAAAACGAGATGAAGTTTTGCTAAAACTGGAGGCAACTAGTCTAAATCCATTGGACTTGAAAATACAGAGAGGGGTGATTTGGCCATTTTTACCTAGCAAATTCCCTCACATACCTGGTAGTTTACTTTTCTCTTTTGGTTTTTTCAATCTTGTAATCTTCTTGAAACTTTTTATTTTACTTGGCGTGTGGTATTTGTATTTATATTTGACATTATCAGTTAGTCTCTTAAGTTACATCTGTCTTCCAATCTGGGTTTTTCTTACTATGTCAAATTCCCAAGCAATGCACTCTGAATAATGACTTATAATATCCTCCAGATGGTTCAACTCGGTAATCAAATTTGCATTAGTATTCATTTGTGGATTGTGCTTTAGTGGCTATTGTTAGTAGAAAAATGTGTCTATTTGTTAACTTAGGCTACTTTTAAGGAAAGAATTTGTCTATTTGTTAAGGATATCCCTGTATTTAAATACTGGTGGATAGGTCTATAAGTTCAAGTAGTTGTGGTTATATTATGGTAATTTATGGGTCCCATTGTCATGGAATTATTGTTTTCAAAGAAAACTTGGTTCACTATCATATATCATCAGTAAACATTACTGTTTCCTTTCTGCTAATATTTTAATTGCCTGTTTTCGATCATTGGCTAAAGAACTTTTGTTGGAGCAGGCACTGATATAGCAGGAGAAGTCATAAAGGTTGGACCAGGAGTCAAGAATTTCAAAGCTGGGGATAAAGTCGTGGCTGTACGTGGGGTAAGTTGTCGTTCTTATTCTTCTGGTTTTTTTTTTTTCTTGTTCAAATTTTAAATCAGCATAGAAATCCAATTTACCAGGCTCTCCACCAAAGAGACACTATTATATCTTATTTATGTGAATGATTGGCTATTTTTGGATACAAGTTGTAGGGTAGCATGTTACTAATCATTATGAGAATAATCAGAAAAGGAGATTTCTTCATGAAGAGTAGAAGAAGAGCTAGCTAGCAATGTACTAGCATAATAGATAAAGATTTGGATAATAGTTGATGGCATTGGTGTTTTTATGTATTAGCTCAAGCAATTAATTGGTGCTGAAGTTGGGTCGGACTTTAGTGCAACCCCAACAGTTCTTGAAGAAAAAAGGAATAATTTATAAAGTATTTTCAAGGTCCAGTGCTAGCATTTTTGCTCGAAAACCATGTCAGTCTTCCATGAGTGGATATATAGGATTCCAGATCTGCCAAACCACTCATGATATGATCTTATAATTCCTAGATCTTCCCTGTTCCATTAACCAGCTTATGTTCTTTATGTAGCATTCAGATCGAATAATGAGTGACCTTAGTTAACTCTAGTGATCATGAATCTGTTGGGCATTGCCCTGCTTCCCTGTTTGGAAGAATCAAAATAAATGAAAGCTTTGTGTCGTGTCATCCCCAGAATTTGAAATGCTGTTAGCTTGCTGATTATGGGTTGCTTTTCCTTGTAGATAGAAAGATTAACTTTTTAAATGGTGAGCCTATCTTTGAAAACATCCACCTTTCCATTTTTGCTTTATATTTATGGTGTTGTTGGAGGGAAACATTATGTATGTTTGTTGTTCCACTGAACTATTTGTTGGTTCAAGCTATAGGAACATTCCCAAGCCCCAGATTTTTTGCGCCTTCTTACTTTTCATATTGAGTCGTATCATGTTTAGAATGCAATCATCTTGTCTACATGACCATTTCTGAGTAAGTGATTTGGTGATTATATCGGTTTAAGTACCCACATGGTCCCTGTATTGTAGTTAAAAGAGTAATTTAGTTTCTGTACTGTAAAAGTGAGTAATTTAGTCCCTGTACAATTGAAATAGGTGCAAATAAGTAAAATTGATAACAATGTTAATGAAAAATCGTTAAAATACTGACGTGGACTCATAAAATCTAACAAAATCAATGACTTGGAATAAAATATGATTTGGAATATATCTAAATCTGTTAGATTTTACGAGTTCAATTGACACCGTTATCAATTTTACTTATTTGCACCTATTTCAATTGTACATGGACTAAATTACTCACTTTTACAGTACAGGGACTAAATTACTCTTTTCACTACAGTACAGAGACTATGTGGGTAGATAAACCGATTATATCTTCTACTTGATGTTCAAACTCTGTTTGTTTATTAAACGAGCTTTGTTTTATCCGCAATTTAGCATCATTTATGTCATTGGCTATGACCATCTTCTATCATGAATATATTTTGCAATGATTATGACAGAGTGGAGGTGGACTAGCTGAATTTGCTGTGGCTAAGGAGAGTTTGACAGTTGCAAGGCCTCCAGAGGTATCAGCTGCTGAAGGTGCAGCATTGCCTATTGCTAGCCTCGCAGCTCACGAGTGCCTCGCCCGGGCTGGGGTCAAGTATGATGGAAGCGGCCAGCAAGTAAACCTCCTGATTACTGCTGCTTCAGGTGGCGTAGGTCAATATGCAGTTCAACTGGCAAAGCTTGGAAACACACATGTGACAGCCACTTGTGGGGCTCGTAACATGGATTTAGTCAAAAGCCTGGGGGCCGATGAGGTTCTCGACTACAAGACTCCTGATGGGGCAGCTCTGAAGAGCCCTTCTGGTCGCAAATACGATGTAGTAATCCATTGTGCAACAGGAATTCCTTGGTCTACCTTTGAGCCTAATTTGAGTGCAAATGGGAAGGTACTAGATATTACTCCTGGTCCTAGAACTTTCATGATTTTTGTTCTGCAAAAGCTTACATTCTCCAAGAAGCAGCTGCGTCCAGTGATTATGACGCCTAAGAAAGAGAAACTTGATTATCTTATTAAGTTTGTGAAAGAAGGAAAGCTTAAAGCAGTAATCGATTCAAAGCATCCCCTAAGTAAGGCTGAAGACGCTTGGGCTAAGAGCATTGATGGCCATGCCACTGGGAAGATTATTGTGGAGCCTTAGTTTATGACGATTACTTGATACTTACAGTAGTTTAATACAAATTTAGTTGAGTGGGTTGCTTCTGGGCCATGCGTATATTCATAAGTACTCTGAATTTCGAACAATACGAACGATGATGTGAGTTTTTATCTTGTCTTTTGCTGGTAATTACACAATGATGTTTGGAGGCCATGTTGCTGACAAGCTGTATTTCGTTATCAATTGTAGATGATACTATGTATAATTAGGATTTGTGAATTTTGTTTTTGAAAATAATGTCTATGAAATGTATGTTTAAGCTTACATTCTGTATCTATATCTATGTGATAAGCTTATAAAATATACATTTTACGTATTTATATTTATATTTTTAGTTTTTGTTATGTTTTCAATTTTTATCTTATTTACTTATATTATATTGTTAAATTATAAGTATATTTAAAAGAATGAAGTCAAAAGATGTCAATAATAATAGTAAAAAGTTTACAAAATTATAATCACAAGAGAGAAGAAGATTTGGGAGTCAAAAAGATCAAATTCTTCGTATTAAGTGATCAGACAGATTTGACCTCCAGAGCTTGTTGCTAAGAAATCATTATGTTAAACTCATTATTTGAAGAAACTTCCAACTTGACTTTTGAAGCTGACTTGAATACCTTTCCAACGATAGTTTACACGCCTAAATCAGACAACGGATGGTCACCCAAATCAACCGATGAAGTGTGAGACAGTACAACAGTCACGAAAGCGAAGTCAGCGGGCAAAACATGCAAGTCAGTGTACTCGGTGCCGCGGCGCCCACCATTCTGTCCCCAATCCGTGAAAAAACCGCAAAAATCACAAAGGTTGCTTATTTTGCACTCCTTTGACTCTTAGCTTCCTTGATCAGCAAAAAATAGTTTCCAAGACTTTAAAACTCTATAAATACCATCTTTGAGCCACAAACTATCGATCTTTTGAGGAGACTCAAGAGATCATCATTATTCTTCTTTTTCTCCATTCTTTTATTTTCTTTTTAGTTTTATGTATATATTATCTATGCCTATGCTAGGCTAACTTCTCTTTGGTTAAGGGTGATTTCAAAGCCCTAGACATGTTTTGTAATTGATTTTTAGAATTTATCTATCATTAGTTTTCTATCAAAATTGATTATGTTCTTCCATAAAAATTGTTAATGATGTTATCTTGATTTGTTTAGATCGCGAACTAGATAGATCTTGATAATTATCTATTGCTAGTTTAGGAGTCTTGATCTGTGTAATTGTCTTGATTTCCTATTCATAAGTGACAATTTGTGATTAATGATTATGGTCAAGTTTTCGCTAATTGCAAAGTGGAACATAACATAGGTTAAACAATCCGAGTTTATGTGTTTGTTGCCTAGATCAACCTATCTTTCTCATCATAAAGCTGCCATTACAATAAATCTAGAAAGCTTATTCTAAGTTGTCTAGTGGTTAGAGATTAAATAGAGAGCTTGTTCTATTTAACGACGAACTAAGGAAAGATTAGGGTAACATAGCTTGTTGTTATCTACGATTGATAATTTTATAGTTAATTGATGTTGATTGATCTGATTATTGATTCTCAATGATGTCTAGTGGTGGAGAATGAAACCTTAACTATATTTCTCTTATATTTGATTTCATCTTATTTATTTGCTTTTTACTTTTCTTGTTTTCTTAATTTTTAAAAACTCTTTCAAAAATTCTCTTTTCTTTTATTGTTCTTGAATTTAAGTTTTAAACTAGTAATTTATAAACTAAAAATCAATCTGTGTGGATTCGACCTTTGCATGCTATTTTACTATAATTGATCATATTAATTGCAAGGTTTAATAAAGATACACTCTTTTGGTGCATCACTATGTTATTCAGATTTTTTATTTTCCTTAAAGTATTTGTGTCTGACATTGTATTTAATATATATTCGGACATGAATATGAAGGCATGATCCTCTAAATATATAAAAAAAAAAATTAAAAATTAAGTATACCCATATTGAATATATATTCATATATAATATTTACTCCTTAATCCGGGTAATATATATATATATATATATATAGAGCAGCAGGGACTGCAAAAGTTTATTAATGTGTTGTAACTTGTAAGTAACTGGAATATTCGATTCTAGCAATGGCCAGGCAACGTATAAAGCCTGAGGATGCCATTTCTGTTGCTTAGATGTATCAAATGTGTTGGCCACCATGAGAGGAAGGAAAAGAGAGCGAAGAGGAGCAATCCTTTCTCTCAAAATCCTTTCAATTTGGAGTTTCTTAAAACATTTGTTTTAGAAGGTTCTAAAGTGACTGCTAAAAAGAAAAAAGGTGTAAAGAGGTATATGTTACTCCTATCATTGTAAAATCACCCAAATAAATCCAATAAAAAAAATGTAAGATACACGAATTATTAGATTTAATATGAACAAGTATTTCAATTTTCATTACTCTCTCTCTCTCTCTCTCTCTCTATATATATATATATATCAAGTTTAAGAAGTATTCATTTATATTAGTATAAAATTAGTTAGTTTTTCACACTTTTATAATTTGGTATATAATTCATATTTTAACAAATCGACTGTTAGATTTAACAATATAATCGTATTTGTCGTTCACGTAAAATTCGAATCGATCTGATATCTCTATCATATTGATAAAAAATACTGTTTTTTTCAATATATATTTAACGGTTGAAATTTTTTTATACATCAAACAAATAGTTAGATATTTTTAATTTATTCGAAGTTCGACGTGCATGATTTACGTGAATTGAACGTGAAATACAACGATCAAATTAAACAAATATAAATCAAATAAAAAATTATGAAAACTTGTAAAACAAATTTATTAATTTTATATTAATGTAAATGGATCTTTTCTCCAAATTTAATTTTGAGAATTTTCTAGTTATGTTAATTAATTTTAGCTCATTATTTTAATATTTAATATTTATTACTTTATTAAATGTTTTTTTGGTCTAATAGCAGAAGAATTCAATTAATAAATAAAAATTCTCTTCAATAACAATAGAATAACATTATTAAAATTTAATAAAAAACAAAAAAAAAATGATGTAATCTTAGTATGAATTTACACCTAAACTATTTTTGTACTATTTTATAGATAATACACTATATATTATATAGTATTACTATTACAAACATACATTTTTTTTCTTTTATTATTTGTATTCAAGGATATTTTCATTTTGAACAATTACTATTTACTATTAAAATTACAAATACTAAATAGACTCTGGTTAAAGTAAAACCTTTGGCAAAATTGAATAGTTATAAAAAAGAAGGTATTCTGTAAAAATCAAAAACCCTTGCTCGGAGACCTATAAACCCTAGAAAGTGGTGAAAACAAAGAGAGGAATTTGAAGAAGATTACACCCATGGAACCTTCGTACCGTTGCGAATCATGGAGGCCACCATATCCGGTTCCGCATCATCATCATCATCACCATCACCACCATCCGATGATCCTCTATCCACATCACCACCATACAATCCTCTGCCCTCTCCACCACCACCATACAATCCTCTGCCCTCTCCACCACCACCACCACCACCTTATTACTTGTCATTCTCACGTAAGCCCTACTTTGGCTCCTCTTCATTTGCAGAACCATTTGAATTTGGAGTCCACAACTGCTCAAAACGAAGCCCACCACTCTGGCACCCTGTAAGTTTCTCCAACTGTGGTTCTTCTTTTGATTCGAAAAACCCCAAAAAAATAAAATAAAAAAAATCCCCGACTAACCCATTTCTGTATTCTTTTTCGAATTTATGATATGGGTTTTCATTACAAAGCTTAGTTAATGGAATTTTGAATTGAAAAATTGATAAAATAATGTTGCCTGGTACATGGAATAAGTAATATGAAGTTTAACATATAGAAATTAAACATCTTTCTCAATCCGCCACCCTTTTTTTCTTTAATTAAGTAAAGAATTTCTTGTCTGGGTTTGTTTTGGCTTATAATTAGGGTGTCGCAAGAGCAAGAGTATGAAGGAGTACAAGAGGTAGAGGAAGAGGATGAGGAGGATGAGCCAATTTTTGTTCTAACTGATGAATGGAGGGAGTTTTTTGCGAAATCCGAAGCAAAGAGAAAATTAGGTAACAATTTTCTTTCTTTCCTCTGTTTTCTCTTTTTTTTCCTTCTGATATATTCTGTTCTTGCGAATCTAGTTTCTGATCATCATCTGTATTTGTGTCATACAGAGAAGAAGCAGGCTAAGAAGAAACAGAAAAACTAAATTCCAAAATTCTTTAAATCTGATACCTGATACAAGATTCTAGCTCCAGGCTTCCAGCTCCTGTGGTTAAACCAACTGGTTTATTACTATAACTAGAATAGCTTTGACCGATGTCAAGGCTTTTTCTTTTTTCGTTTTTCTTTTTTGTACAAGCCTAGATTTGAATGCCAGTATATAATCATATATGTTTGATCGCCAAAGGTCGAATTCTGAATTCATAGTATAAAGATTGCTTTTATGCTCAATTTCGTTTTTGAAGTACAGGTATAGAACTTGAATTTCACATTGAAAGTATAAAAAATTGTGGGGTTTATATGAAGCTAAGTTTTTCACTCTAATAGATAGCTTTTGGATATGATTTTTCCAAAGTTGATATCAATTGATATTATAAGTAGCATATCTTTAAGTTGCAATCATATTTTGACACTAGCATTGTAGTGTTTGACCAGAACTAAGTTAAGCTAGAGCCAAGTTGACCTGCTTGGGCGTCGTGATTATGAAGTATAGTGGATTGTTATGTGAGTAATTGCAAAGTATGAGATTTAAATTCACATCAAAGTCACTAGCATTAAGTGTTCTTAAGAGCGCAAGATGCATTTTAGGTGTTAAAATTCTTATATTGCCTCAGACTAAAAAAAAAAAAAGTTCGTTTGAGTGAAGTAAGACGTAATATATATATATATATAAAATAAATTTAAGATAAATAATTATGATAATAAATTTTAAAAGTGATTCAATTTATCTACAAAACATGTAATATTTTTTGTTGCTCAATATTCATGATTTACTTATGGTTTCACGTTGTTGAATACTAAAATATTGAGAAGTAAAAAGTTAGATACTATCTCATTTCTTACTAGTAAAGATACATTTAATGAAAAAAATTAAAATAAAAAAAACCTTTAATCAGACATGCATTTTTTACGTCCGTCTGAAAAAACGCATTTAGGCACACCAACACACCAAGTATGCACCTGATCAAATCAGCCTTATTCAGAAGGATTCGAGACTCTTTTGTCATCTAAACTAAGGTGCAAGGCCTAAGCGCACAGCTTGACAAAACTGCTAGCATTGCAAAACTGCTAGCATTGCAATGTTCGGCTGCTTAACGCAAAGCTGACCTGCTAGGGCACCGAGATTGTGACGAATAGTAAATTGTTATGTACTTAATTGCAAAGTATGAGATTTGAATCCCATATCGAAAGTATGAGATTTTCCTTGCAAGCTTTTTGGGTTTAGTTATCTTAAAGTTCATATCATAATCTTTGATTAATTTATCAAAAATGCCTTTGTTTATATAAGATTTAAGACAATGATTCATCAAAATCTTGGAGTCTTAATGCAAATTTTGTTGCTAATAAATTAGTAAAACTTTAAGTAATACATAATCAAATACACAATGATAAGACCTATTAAAAAATTAGATGAAATATTTGAATTATATATATATATATATATATCTCAAGAGTAATTAGACATTTACTGTAATTATCTTCTGCAAACTTTTTTAATAGCACCATTTTAGTATCATACAAATAGGTTAATCAAACCAGGGATCCATGCTTTTCACTTTTCACCATATTTACCTGCTTCCTTGCTTACAACCGACAAGAAAATAATATCCAGTCATGCAATGGTGTCTGCCAGTATTTTTCAGCTACTGGTCTCACTCAACCGTCTAAGGCTTAAGAGCAAGTTTGCTGAAAGCAGTACTTACTCGTTCATCTGAAATTATTTTGTTTTCATAGAAATCTAAAATCTCCATGGAGATGTTTTTCACCTGCCAGTTTCAATAAAATGAAGTTAAAATGTTAACAAATAAAGCACTCAATATAAAAAATTAACTGCAATTGTGACATGATGAACCTTATTGCAGTCTTTTTCTATGTTACTTGGATTCAGGTGTGAATATCGGGTACGAGTATGTGTCCGACACGGGTATGTTCATTTCTTTTTAAGTTTTTCAATGTATTTAGAGGATCTTTAAAGGGTCATATCCCCATACCCATGTCCGAATATGTGTCGGACACGGGTACTGCATGAAAAATGAAGAGTCGGAGCAACATAAGTCCATTTAAACTTCACTGTGACATGCAATGCTCGAATTAGAAGGTGGTGATCAGTAAATACTATGGAATTTACAGTAGAATGATCTCAGAAAATGCATTATTTCTTCCTGATTAAATATATGGGGTAAGAATGTCTCACCAGACAAACGGAAAATAAAATTTCCAAAAAGGCAGCCACTTTTTGGTATTACATAGATTTAATTAAATAAAATTATGGTGTTTTTGTGTAACAAAAGAAACCACAACATTGTGAATCAGGTTTAGCTTAGAAAACTCACCACATTCATATCAACACGAAGCTCTTCAAACCAAGTGGTGATATCTTTCTCTCTGTATACACTAGCAATGTATATGCAAGCTAAGGCAATCAAATATGGCGGATGTATAAGAATAAGGTCCATCTTGTACGTGTCATTTACAAGTCCCCTGTGTTTCAAAAAACCAAGTTTTAGTATATTTATTCAGTTAAATAAAACTTTAAATAAGGACAAAAGAGAAAGGACTGAGACAAATTTAGACCAATTATTGATCACGAAAAAAGACATGCTCATTAGTGCAGCTGCCATCCAGTCTCAATGTAACCTACCTTTACATGCGAGAAACTATGCATCTTGATATACAAGATGATGATCTATGTCTCTCTTGTGGACACTATGAAGTTTAAAACCAGCTACATACATTTGAGGGATAATAAAATATTCCAAAATTTCCATCCACAATTTTCGTTCATTTCGGTTCAGACAAAACAGTTTTCTTAAATACAACTGCACTTAATTCTACCTCAACCAACTTTGATTCTCAGTTTCTCAATCTAGAAATATTAAAGAAGTGACCAGCGTCAAGTACAACTCAACAGTAACCATAAGATGATCTACATGCACTATAGCACTAAAATGATCCTATATAATTTCATAGGCCAGGTATTTGAAAGTCTATCATCAATCTCAAAATATTGAAACTGAATGGAGTCTCAAATCAGGCTAAGTTCCATCTGTTTGATGTAGATATAAGTTGCCATCAAACCATTACACTCCTTATCTTTGATCCTAACTGTCAACGGTACTTCATGTATGTCTTCTTGTGTATGTCTAACTGTGTTTATGTATTATGCATCTTGAATCAACTCTCGCTATATGTAATGAAAAGGCGACATGGTCCACACCTCTATAGCTCGGACTCGTCAAAACTGACACCACACCCGTGTCGACACGAGTCGACACTGACACGGGTATGGGATCTGTGTCCGATTCATCGGACACGGTCTCTTGTGCCTGGCAGAAGAAGGAGAAGGAGAAGAAGAAGCGGCAACGGCAACGGCAGCAGCAACAGCAGCGGAAAAGGCGACGGCGATAAAAGTTCAAAAAAGAGATGAAGAAGAAGAAAAGAAGCAGCAGCGAGATCTTCACGAGAGGAAGAAGAAAAGAAACGGAAGTCCAGAAAAAAAGAGAGGAAGAATAAACGAGCAAGACGATGAAAATGTAAAAATATAAACAAAACAAATGAAAGCATCAGGCTCTTTTAATTATTTGATGGGTTTAAAGAGTATGGGCCCAAAATATTTTTAAGAATGGGCTTAAAAAGTATGTACAAATCCAATCCAAACAATAAAATATTTTTTTAGGTTTTTATATAATTCATAGGTCAAAATTATTTATAATTGATAAGAATTAAAATTAAATTTGATAAATAAAAAAAATATAAATTTTTTTATTTTATAAAATAAAAATAATCTTATTTATATAAAATATTAATGTATTATATATTATTTAAAAATATTTAATATGATTTATTCACATACCGTAACTATAATCAAATCAATACTTCATCTAATTAAATTTATATATACGTATATATTATATTTAAGTATATGTAAAACGAGTCTCCGCACCCGTATCCTTCTCTCGGATCCTTTTGTGCCGTATCTCTGTATCTTAAGTTCAAGGCAATTGACGAGTCAGACATCTAAATACATACCAGCACCCGACACCCATACCCGAGTCCGAGCAACATAGGTCCACACATAGTTGGCAAAGCCAAAGGTAAAATACTTTCAGCAGCTCTTCTTTGCAAGTTTAAGACTTACGGGGAAAAATGGACTTGCTTAGGGCATATTTCTGACATGCATTAAACATTTTGAACTTCAAAAGTTACTGATGTTGGAGTTTTGACACTTACCAAGATAATTGAGTCATATTCATATCATTCATGCCAGCATCCTGCAACAACCTGCCAAGATGACAGGCACAAGATACAATTCAGATGTGTCAAAATAAACACTGATGCCAATGAGCAGAAAGAACAGTGCTGGAGTAATTTAAACTTAAAGTAGCTTAGTTCCAAAGAATTTGATATTGCAAAAGGTTATCTTAAAGTTGTATATCAGCTGTAATTTATTAGATAAGGCTGCATTAAGTTTAAGTTCACTAAAAATGTTTTAATAAGTAATAAATCATAAATGTGCATCTCTATAGTGTAAAAAGTAATTACTAAATGCTAACCTAATTCTATGAGAATAAATTTATCAATATCAAATACTAAATTCAATTACGTCACTGGGGAACTGAAAAAGATTTAAAAGAACGATAGAAAAAGTGGGGAAAATAAGAAGTGTACTAGAGTTAGAGCTTAACATAAATAATAGATAGAATGCCTTACAGGATCCTATCTCCAATGTAGACTGAACTTAATAAGGCAAAACTTATGGTTTCATCATTCCGCCTTAGTCCTTTCTAATCCCAACCATAAATTGTTAACCATGCAAAAGATCAATGGTGCAAACTAAAATATAACTACAGATGCAAAAAGATTATGGCAAAGAAGATAAAAAC